>VDFB02075321.1:411226457-411272777 GCA_007258455.2 Sequoia sempervirens
ATTTATGTGATTGATGCAAGAAACTAAGTGTTTATGAGGGTGTGCTCGTTAAGTGATTCTTGAAACATATATGCATTGTAAAGTTATTAAAGTGATCTTTGATTGAAATGATCTAATGTTGATATCCTTTCATATATATCTTAAACATGCAATTTAAATATTTAACATAAGAATCAATAAATAATAACTAATTAAAATTGAAATAACATAAATCATTAATTAATTTTTAAAATAGACATATAAATTAAAACTACATATAATCTAAAACTAAATTAATATCACATTCATAATTTTAAATCTAATAAAAACTTTTAATAAAAAAAAGTAAATTAAAATAATATTAATGATATCAAGTTTCCACAATCCATAATGTTCTTTGCAATGATTTCTGGGTTTGATATCAAATATTCTCACACATTCAAAACCAGAAATCATTGCAAATAAAATAATATTATTGAACAAGTAAAATCAATTAAATCAATTTTTCCATGCATATATAATAAAAACTAAATTAATATCACATATATAATTTGTTATCTGATAAAAAAATTTAATAAGAAAATTAAAATAATATTATGAAACAAATAGAAACAATTAAATATCAAATATATAATTTTAACTATAATATCAATTAAATATCAAATATATAATTAAATATAATAAAAACTTTTAATAAAGCAATTCTGAAAATGCATGTAGAATGGATGTTCTACTAACAGACCTTGAACTAGAGTCCGTAATAGTCGCAACATCAGCATGGGGCCATGCATTTTCAGAACCGCTTTATTGAGTGCACCCATACATGCAACCCATGCATCATGCCCCATGTCAATGTTTTACTTACGGATGTTGAACTGAAGTCTATAATAGTTGCAACATCGGCATGGGGCCATGCATTTTCAGAACCGCTTTATTGAATGTAGCCATACATGCAGCCCATGCATCATGCCCCATGTTGATGTTCTACTAAAAAAAAACGTTGAACTGGAGTCCATAATAGTTGCAACATCGACATTGGGCATGATGCATGAGCTGCATGTATAGGTGCATTCTAGGGAGTCTGTAATAGTTACAACATCGGCATGGGGCATGATTGATGATGTATGGGTTCGTTATAGGGGCTGTATAGCCGTTGCCCCACTTAAAAGGCGGCACTTCTAAGAACGATAGAAAACTCCTTGAACGCATGACATACTTGACTATGACATATCCAAATCCTTATCCTTGTCTAATTTTAGTGCCATCCGTACAGTTCCATACAAACTCAGGTGCCAAAAACTCGGCGTTCCCTAAAGTGGCGCAAATTTCCTGTGAAAAATCTTGTAGAAGGCGGGCCACTTGTATTCCAACTGCTGTGGAATTTAGGGAATGCAATCCAAGCTCTCTGGAATGAGGTTTTTGCCTTGTGGGCATTACAAGATAGGGGAGAGGATCCAGTACTTGAGCATGTTTCAATAGTTGTGATAGTAGTTGTTTATATAATGCCTAATGTTTTTATCAATATTGGACCAATAGTTGTGACTTTAAAGTTGTTAGTGTTGATGATGACTACACATAATTAAACAAAATGTATTCCTTTGATCTAAAAAGCAACCAATCATGTGATTCCACATCAACGCTCAATAAAACATGCATTGAATGCACAATTTTTGGACATCTTGACAAAAAGCATGCTGATGTGGCATCATATTTGATGATGTGGCCTTGAAACCTTAGTTATAAGCAGAGGACTTGCCAAGTAAGTTGCTGTAAAAAATTGGGAGTGATTTGAAATTTCCAAGTAGGATAATTAGAAGTCCGAAATTGGTGCACAACTACTGGGTCCTCTCCCCTAGCAGATATTAATTTTCAGAAGGGCTGCAAGGAAGTACATTTTACATAGTGTAACATAAGTGAGAGTTAAACCAAGGAGGAGTTCTTCCAATTTATCTCCAAACATGGTGAACATTTTAGGGGTGCAAAAGAATTGCAGTTGTGGCCACTCTAAATTCTGGGTTCCATCATTGAAATAGATTATTGCCTCATGAGAGCAGAGTGCGTAAACTGTGTGTTATGACTAGAGTAGAATCTATAGGTTCCTTAAGGTAAGGTTGCTTGTATGCAGCAACATTTAGGAGCTTCAGGGTCTAAAATCATGGGGAGACGAATTCCATGTGATAAGAAAAAAAATGTGTCAATATTAATTTAAGTCTCGTTTTATAAAGCAGAGCTCCTACTTTTGGGCCCATGGATTTTCAGCAGCTATTTGTAGTGTTAGGGGTTTTGTGATCCCCCTGCTAATAGATTTTATACTAAATTCTGGATGGAATTTGTATTTTTTCCAAATTTTAAGCAGATCATGGTGCCACTTGTTTTAAAATTTTCTTCTCCTATAAAACACATGGGATCACCTCACTGTAAAAGGCTCCAAATTTTATTCAGCAGCACACACTGAAATTTTAGGGTTGCCCCCTACATGAGACTCATCAAATTGTTGTGATGATGGATTTGATTGGAGAAATATTAGTTGGTGGGATGTTAGCTGTAGTTTGGTACTAAAAATATATAAATTTAAACAACTAATTAAAAATTTCAACATTCTTGAAAATAAAGTTTAAACAAGGTTGTATATATTTAGTCTTCAACATTCTTGATAATAGTGTAACTATATTTTTAATACAGCATTAGAGATATAGTTACACATCTAACAAACTAATTACAAATATTTTGTTTTGATAATATACTTTCACCTATTTGCATTATAAGATATTTTAGAGCACAAAGAACTGATAATTTGAGCAACTTGACTCTTATGCATGATTTAGTTACAAGTTGTGTAAAATGCCTTCAATTTTTCCACAGCACAATTGATAAGGGCAAGAGATAAAGCTAGGTGAGGAGGATACCTAAAAAAATTCTTAATGTTCACCTACAAAAGTCTAAATTTATTTATTTTATCCATTTCAATTCTAAGCTCTCACTTATTTGAGCTCATGACTTTGCAATGTGGGCAATGCACACTTATTTGAGTTTATATCACTGTCCCATGTTCAATACTAAGGCACAAGGCAGTTTTTCTTCTCTATACCTAACATCAAAGGTCCTTGTGGGTGCTCTCTAGCACGATGTTCTCTATGTCATCCTTGATTTACAACTGACAACTACAGTGGTATACTTGTATGATTAAATTTTGTTCCACATTAGTATTACACTCTTTGTGACACAGTACCTCTCAAATCCCCCTCAAAACTGCAAGATTATTTGAGCTTCTCCCACAGCTGAAAATTTGTATATCAGGGTAAGCTAAATTCTTTTATACCAAACTACACAATTTATGCAAGCTGTGAAGAAACTAAAGTGTTAAGGAACAAAAAGTACTTTTGTAAATATTTATATGGAAAGCAATGAATTTGGCAAAGCTATATTTAAATTAAAATGTACTGATATTTTCTCAATTGGTCGGAGGTGACTGTAAAAGCAAAAAATTGCAAAGTTTATTTTTTTTTGTTTCCATGCTATAATAATTACAGTTTTAAGCCAATAACTTTGGAAACAGTGAAAACATAAGCCATGCATACAAAACTCGAATGGTTAGCAATCACATAGAAACATTGTAAACTTAGAACCCATTTCCATTACATATTTGTAAGGTACAAAGTCCAACATGCCACTCAAAGTAGCAACACTATCATTTCCATTACATATTTGTAAAGTGTCGTCCAACTTGCCACACAAAAGTGGCAACACTATCAAGAAAAGGAAAAGCAATAATAAAGGTGGTTTGGCTGTCAGTTTCTAAGAACTGTGAATCTAACGTAAGAAATCTACAAATGATCTTTTATTAGAGAATTAAATATGATCTTCCTCATTGAAGTTGATCTGTTCCCAAGTTGAATCTGATTCCAAACATGGATTTTCCTCCAAAGTATTTCCAACATCAACATTTTCTAATTCATGGGCATAAATCAGAGATCGACTCTTAGTGGAACTATCAGTCATTGCACCATCTTCCAGCAAAATCTGTTCCCAACTTGAATCTGATTCCAAACATGGATTTTCCTCCAAAGTATGCATGACATCAACATTTTTTAGATCATGGACATAAATTGGAGATCCAATCTTAGTGGGACTTTCACTCATTGCACCATCTTCTAGCAAAGTGTTGCCAGTATAATCTCTAATATATATGATATCACTGTTGTCTTCAGGATATTTATTTAACTTCTTAACTTCTGTATGATTTTCAAAAAAATTGATCCTCTGATCCTGCAAATCTGAATCATTTTCTTCATTCATACTAGAGTGATCTACTATATCAAATTCAGAACAGCTCCTAGATTTTTGTAAAACTCTGAATTGACCTTCAATTTGCTTGGTTTCTGCCTCTGCATTTGGTTGCCCTGGATGAGTAGTAGTAGTGAAACTACTCATAAGAGTAGGCTTCTCACTAATATTGTATTGGGTAATAACAATATCTTCATGCTTCTCAATGTAATTTGCACATGTGTTTAATTCATCATCCATTATTGGATCCAAATTCAAATCAGGTAGCCAATTACTTCTTCCATGTGAAACTGGTGCATAAGTGTAGTCAAAATCATTTTCCTTTATAACCAAATTCACTTCTGGAGAACTCCCATTGATTACACCATTCCTGTTTGCTAAAGTTTCAATGTCTCCATTTTCATGTGCACCTGGTTACATATAACTAAACAAGTTAATATCAATATTAAACAAAAACTTGACAGAGACCACAAATAAAAATAGTCAGGAAAGCAGAGAGGAGCTTAAAACAGGGGATTACAAAACAATCGACTGAAACCTAGAGAATGTATTTGACTATATTTAAATTGAAGTGTTTTAATTGCCAACAATCTTGGCCATAGTTAACATGTTTTAAATCCTATTCAATAGCTTTTCAACGCAAATGTGACAAGAACCAAGGCTAGATCTGGCTTTTGGAAAAAGCAAGTCCATAATGGCAACATGAAAAGAGTACATATGATAAAGTACTTCAGTAAGAAATCACTGTCACCTGCATGAGTCTTCTTTAAACCCTCCACTTCAAGCTCCATTCTGAGGCACCTGATTTCAGATTTTATTAAATTCAATTCCCCCTCAATATTAACCATTTGTGACTGAAAAACTTCTGCAGACTTTTGAAAAAATATTTTTCCAACCAGATCTTCTTTTTCTTCAGCAGCATGGCAATCCTGTAAAATAAAGCTTCAATTCAATCTCTTTGGAGTGGGAGGACAAGAAAGGAGAAGAGCGATTTCAAGAAGATCAATCTAGAATTGCTTTTATGCATGTTCCTCTCAACAAACAAAACAAAGATCACAAATGACTACGAATTAATATAGAAAAAAAACATAACGAAAAATAAAAACAGGAATTATAACATTTTATGATTTAAAGATGAGCAAAATAAAAACGAGAAAGTCATTCTATTAGACTAAATTACTTAGGGTAATATTTGCATACATTTGATTAAGGAAATTGAGAAGGATATAAGAAGAAAGTTCACTCCATTAGGGATTTTTTAAAAGTGTTTTCCATTTTCTAATTATAAATTACTGATATTTAGCCATGCTCAGGCACCAGAGCTATAGTAATGCCTTTGGATGTTTGGTGTTACTCCGTAGGGTGTATTTCTGCATTGGTGTTACTCCGAATAGTGTAACAGCTTGACATTCAAAACAATTTTAATGGTATGTCCACTCAACTTATTCCTCCTAATTCTAAACAAAATTCCTTTGGTCATTCATAATCATCAATAAGAAAAAGCCAAACGAAGATAGAGCTGTCTTAAATTATTTCATCAATCCTTATCCAAAAGCTATTATATCCTAGAAATTATAACCAAGCAATGCTTAAGGATAAGTGAAATTAAACCTTTTCAGTTTTCCTTGAGTTGGCAGCAACCAGTTGTTTATCAGGCATGGAAGCAGATACATCTGTTGATTTTGAATCATCTGTCCTTTTCACAAGACACTGAGATAGATTGCAGATGACGGACTGAAGAGCTTGAATGTCAGATTCGCTCAGATTGTCTAAAAATGATGAATTGACGAGCAACAACACTGATAAATTATGCATAGTTTGAACAACCTTGTGACATTCTGCAGAGTCCAGACACTCTTTAGAAACTTGTCTTATGGTTTCTGAAAGGGAATCAACACCAGTGCCAATAGGAAATTGAAGACATTCATCTGATACTTTCTGACCTATACTCGAAGTTGCACACTGAAGAGGCTGTATTTCTTCACAATCTTTAAATTCATTTGAATCCTGAACTTCAGATTTGTCTGTGTCTGATGAGGAATAGTCTGAGGCTGATGAGCTAGAAAACTGGGATAAATCTGACACCGATGAGGAATAGACTTCAGATGAATCTAAGGCTGATGAAGAACTTTCTAAGGCCGATGACAAATAATCTCCAAATTGATGGAAGGCTGAAAAGGAGTAGTCTTCCAATGAAACTGATGCTGATGAGGAATAATCTTCAGAGAATTCTGAAGCTGATGAGGAATATTCTTCATAGAAATCTGAAGGCCATGAAGAAAAACCTCCATGTAAATTTGAGGCTGGAATTCTCCTAGCAATTTCATTGTTCACCTGCAAAAAATTGGACCCCATAGAACCATCTGTCCATTTGCCTGCAGCGTGATACATAAAAAGCAAAGAACTTCAGATAAAAGTGTGCTCAAGCTTTTCTGAAGAATACAAAGTTAATCTCCCCGATGAGACTAAATTCTATAGAGTAACACATTAAGTATTCCAGATGATGTAAAAATTCTAGCATAATGAGTAAATTGCACATAAAAACAGAGTGTTACAAAATCAGCCCTTCAAATTGACTGTAAGTACAGTCAATTGAGATATTTTATCTGTCCACAATACAACAAAATGGAATGTTCTTTTCTAGATTAAAATATAGATGTTCAAATTAACTTATGTTTGATTCTTGACTGGATAGAGCTATCATTGTTCAAATGAGAAACCAAACTTAAATTACTTGGCATATTTGACGAGATAATGAAAATGCATTGACATTAATCCCACCTCCATCACGGCAAGCCATTACATGGTGAAAACTGTAACTCAGAATACTTTCAACATATTCCTAATTTATATTGTAGTATCTCAAATTAAGGACTTAAGATTTTCTAGTGTGGAATAAACCAAAGTGGTATTTAAATTCCAAGCATAATACCATTTATGCAAGCCCAAACCCAAAAGACAGGGATCTTTATCCTCATTCTTGTCATGCATTGGAGGTTTTTAAGCTCACCTGTTGTAAAACACAGGTTGATATATTATATCACAGGGAGGGACATGCAAGTGCTCACACACCAAGGGCTGTTAGCTCAGGGGCAGAGCACCCCAGCAAGCTAATGGGCAATTCTAAGATCTAGTTTGATCCTGCTGATAGGGCACAAATATGTGATGGCAATTATGAATTGTTTAAAACTTTTGTACCCAATTTTATGGTAGAAATTGTGGATTCTTTAAAAAAATTGTATCCAATTTATCAGGAAGATGCACTCTTAACATTATGGATTGCAGAAGCTTGAAATCTTTCAACAATAATATTGGGCTTCTCTCATTCAAGAAGAGGGCATGATACATTGAAGCAACGGCAATGACTAATTTTGGAAAACGACTGTGTTATGATTTATGATGCTTTAAAGCAAATGAGGACCAAGAAAAGAATAGTTACCTGTTACAGGTTGCTGATTCACATAGTATTTTTGTTGGTTATTCGGCTTTAACTGTGAATTATTCTTCCTCCTCTTCGCTGGGCAATCCCTCACAAAATGACCTAGCTTGCCACAACGATAACAATTTCTCTTTCGAAATTGATAGCTCTGTCTATAATTATTCTTCGAAACCACCATTCCGTTTGCTGATTTAGGAGCCGCCTTTCCCATCTTGATAAGATGATCCATGGAATCTTTAAGCGGTACAGACACTTTGACCGAATTTCTAAACAATATGATTCGCGATTTCGCTCCACAACATAAGCTTATGAACTTGGAAGAATCATGAACAAACTTGTCGCGAGCTCAGTTATTTATATGATTATTTCTAAAATAAGGTTGGAGAAGTCACACCGCAAGGGTAATGGGCGCATCGATAGGATCCAGAACAGGTAATTTTCAATTAATAATTCTTAAAATAAGGTTAAGGTCGTCTTTAAACTAAAGTTTTTAGTAATTATATTGGAAATTATAATGGATATATTGATAGGACTTCTAAATTTAGGTGCTTTTTAATTGACTATAAATAGATCTATGTTAAAGTTGCTAATATATAGAATAATGATAGTTAAATATATAATTAACATATAATTTAATTATTGACATGCAATTAAATTATAGACATGCAATTTTGGTTATTGGCATGCAATTAGATTATAGACATGCAATACTATTTTCAATTTCATGCAATTCGATTTCTATTGATATTTTTTATTTCTCAATTTCATGCAATACTAACTAATTTTTGATGGCATGTAAGTTAAATCCATAAGAAATCAATGCATAACATGTGAGACTTATTTGAATATATATAACTATGACTATACTTTAATATATGTCTAAAACAACTTTAATATAGATCTATTTATAATCAATTGTGTGTATAAGTTAGTAAAATTTAACATAATGAATAATATTTTATTTTAAAATTATCTTATTTTATTTTTAAAGTATTTACATATTTAATGAACAATATTATTTATTTAATTGATTTTTTTTTTTAAATATTAAAAATTATGTTTTTTTATAATCATTCTTTAATTAAATTTATCTTTCTTAGACTATTTTTGAAAGTATTTATATATTTAATGAATAAAATTATTCATTTTATTGATTTTTTTAGAATAATTACTAGCAATCGCACCTTGGTGTGCAATGGGTACACCAAAGAAGTGTGGAAGGTCAATTAGGGATTTTTTTGGTTTATTGTTTACATACATTTGTGTAGTATACATGAGGTCAATTGGTAGGCTATTTAAAAAATGATTTTGTTTGTGCAACAAAGGTCTCAATGGAGAAGTGATAGCTTCAAATCAAATATGCATCTACTTATAAGGATCCTAACACAACTAAAACAAAACCTTTGAATCGAGAAGATAATAAGGCTCCATTACCAATAGGCTAATGATATGTTTGAAATAGGGAGAGAGGGAGAGATATGGGGGAGAGAGAGAGGGGGGGTTAAGGAGATAGAGATAAAGAGGAAGTTAGAGATAGAGATGGAGATGGAGATGGAGATGGAGATGGAGGAGAGGGATATGGAGAGAGAGACAGAGGGAGGGAGAGATAAAGATAGAGGACATAGGGATAGATATAGATCCAAAAGAGATAGATATATAGAGAGGGGGGAAAGGGAGAGAAATATAAATATAGAGGAAAGAGGGAGAGATATGGGGGAGAGAGAGAAAGGGGGGGTAAGGAGATGGAGATGGAGATGGAGATGGAGATGGAGATGGAGGAGAGGGATATGGAGAGAGAGAGAGAGAGGGAGGGAGAGATAAAGAGAGAGGACAAAGGGATAGATATAGATCCAAAAGAGATAAATATATAGAGAGGGAGAGAGAGGGAGAGAGAAATATAAATATAGAGATAGGAATTGATATATAGAGAGAGGTAGAGAGAGGGAAATATATAGGGGTAAAGAGAGATGGATAGATAATGAGATAGAGATAGAGATAGAGCTAGAGATAGGGAGAGAGAAACAAGGAGTGTGTGTGTATGAGTAAGAGAGATATGGAGAGAGATAGAGAGGTAGGACGATGGAGGGAGAGAAATAGAGATCCTAGGAGAGATAATTAGAGAGATATAGAAAGAGGAAGTGATAGGGAGAGGGAGAGAGAAAATAGGGATATAAAGGGGAGATAGAGAGATGAATATAAATTGGGAGAGAGAGAGAGAAGACAGACACACGAGATAAATATAAATAGAGAGATGAAAGGAGAGAGGAAGGAGAGGGAGAGATAGAGATAGAAAGAGGGAGTCAATGAAAGGGGGAGATGGAGAGAGAAGTATACAGATATAGGAAGTGATATATAGAGAGAGGTAGAGAGAGTAGAAGATATGGAGGGAGAGATGGAGTAACTAAGAGAGAGATATAGATGTTGAGTTATAAATATACAAGAAGAGGGAGAGATGGAAAGATAGAAATAAAGAGGGCAAGAGTGAGAGATAAAGTCCAGATGGTATAGAAAATGAATAGAGAGGGAGAGAGATAGAGAGGGGGAAGAGATAGAGAGATATATATCTATATAAATAGATAGAGAGGGAGGGAGGATAGAGAAGTTGAGAAATATAGAAAGAGAGAATGATAGGGAGAGAGGGAGAGATATGGATAGAGAGAGGGAGAGATAGAGAGATATATAGTTTGGGAAAGATAGAGGGGAAAGAGAGAAAGAGATGTAAGGAGAGATAAGGAGATAGAGATATGGAGAGAGATACAGAGGAAAGTAGAGATGGAGATGGAGATGGAGATGGAAATGGAGAGAGGGAGAGAAAAATATAGGTAGAAAGAGGGGGATACAAAGAGAGAGGGAGAGAATGAGAGAGGGATAGAAAGATAGAGATAGGAAGTTATATAGAGAGAGGTAGAGAGAGGGAGATATATATAGAGAAAGGTAGGGAGTGATTCCACAAAGCTAGTTTACAATTCCATTGAGAAAGGAAAATTGCCAAAACGCTCCCATGAATTTTTTTTAGGTTTTTAAGGGTTCACTCGAAGGGAGTTCGAGCGAACCCAAAACAGTGGTTCACTCGAACCCTCCCTTCGAGCTAACCCCTTTTGATGATGGCATCCCTTTTGGTGCCATTTTTTAAGGAAAAAAAAGGAAGATTTACAAAACAAGGGGGGTTCGAGCAAACCCCCCTTCACTCGTGAGTCAAGGGGGGTTTGCTCAAACCCTCCCTTTTCACCCTTCTCCCCCTCTTCTACCAAATTTCTACAAAAAAATTCCTTTCAAAGCTTGGGTTGAGGATGAAAATGGAGGAAACTTCACAAACCCAACTGGATGATGGTAGTCCTTAGAATGAGATATCCATCAAATGTGATTTTAATATGTTTTGGTTTTGTTATGTTTTTTTTTTTAGTTTAATTAAACATAGGTTTTTCACCAAAAATCAAGCTCTGTATTCTACACATGTGGAAAAATAGCAGATTATCAAAAAAAAAATTGAAAAATATCTATGCACTAGATATTAATGTCCCTGATCCAACAATAAAAAAAAGAATTTTGATACATACAAAAAAAATTATGTGTTAGCAAGTAAATCATGTCTAAATTGTAATTAGTTTGACTTCAAAACTTAATTAAGAAAAAAATATTCACGATAGGAGGGGATGCTGATACTGAATAATAGTGATATTATCAGATTCGACATAGTTGAATAACTGATCTGATAGCCATAGGGATTATCGGACTATCTCATGATAACTAATGGTCCACTGAAGCACTCATTGCATCTAGGTGATGCTCACAGGTGAAGTGACTGTCCGGCCCCTGAGGTCACCCATCCCTAAGATTGCTCAATTGCCAACCAGAGTTTTTCATAAGTCCGCTTTGAGTTGGTGCCAATTTCATTCGCTATCATGAGAGATGGGTTCTTGTGAACCACTACTCATGAAACATGGGTCAATGAGTTTGACTCGAAACTAAACGGTTGAATCCCGATAGCAATATCATAATTTGAATGGGAAAAATAATCTCCCACTATCATTGATGACAAAGGCTCTATAAATGAATGGTCTATAAGGCAATGATCTGTCGGGTTTTGCAACAGAATACTAAGCTGGACTTAACCTTGAGAAAAAACCGGTTAAGCTGGCCGAAAGAAATGGAGAAGCACGGATGGGTGACCTCCTGACTGACCGCTAAGCCACCTCCGCGAGCATCACCTGGGATGCAATGAGAGTGCTATGGACCATTCGTTATCAAGGAGAGATGATTCCAAGTGAACCACTACCATGAAACATGGGTCAATGATTGAAACTACATAGTCAATCCCCGATAGCAATATCACAATTTTGACCGGTCAGGAAAAATACTCCCACTTATCACTGATGAGCTAAAGGGGCTCTATAAATGAATGGTCTTTATAAGGCACAACAACATCGGCGTTTTGCAAATGGGTAATAACCGCTTTAATTTAACCTTGAGAAAAACTCCCTGGTTAAGCGCCTTGAGTGGAGCAGTACGGGATGGGTGACCTCCCGGGACGGACCAGTGCTTCACCTCTGTGAGCATCACCTAGATGCAATGAGTGCTAAGTGGACCATTCGTTATCATGAGAGATGAGTTCCGGTGAACCACTACTCATGAAACATGGGTCAATGAGTTTGACTCGAAACTACATAGTCGAATCCTGATAGCAATATCATAATTATTCAATGAAATGCTATGAAACCAACTGCATGCACTAGATATCATAGTTACATCTAAATTCAAAAAAAAAAAATTATCCTTCATAGAAAAAAATTTGTGTTAGCAAGTACACGTCACTCTTTAAAAATGGTATTTACTATTAAAAACTAGTTTTCGAAGGAGATGGAAAAAGAAATGCAATCTGATTCCAATTTTTTTTTAAATATATATATTTAGAATCTGTAGACAAAATGTCACAAATCACTAGTTTGCATCATCTTCAAATTCCTTACGGTTTAGAAGCTATAGGTGTCTAAAAGTGAAGAATTAGTTAAAAAAAATCAGTTCAATGTCTAGTTTGGCCAAAAATTGTAAACCGGTATTGTGGGATCACACAGGGAGAAGTACATATGAGGAGATATCATAGAGATATGGGAAGATAAAGAGAGATAGATCTTTATGTTTTTGTCTCCCTCTCTTTATATTTTTTATCTCTGAATCTCTCTCTTCCTCTATCTTTCTCTCATTTCTTCTCTCTATCTATTCCCTCTCTCTATCTTTCTCCCCTTACTATTTTTTGCTATCCCTATTTATCTCCCTCCTCTCTCCCCCCAGTTCCCTCTTTATCTCTTGATCTCTTGACCTATATATATATCTTTGTCTCTTATTTCTCTTTGTTTGTCTATCTCTCTATCTCTCTTTATGTGACTATATCTATCTATGTGGAACAACGAAAAAAGTTGTCTTTTCCTTGCTTGATTTGGGGATAATTAATGATAAAATGGACTTTATATTGCCCTAATCTAGTGTTGTGAGGTGTTTTACACATCCACATTAGGTCTTGCGCCCTTTTTAAGCTAAATAAACTTAACTTTGCTTTAATCTAATGTTGTAAAGTTTATTTATTTACACTTTCACATTAAATTTAGGAGGCTTGTAAATTAAGTGGACCTAATCTAGTGTTTTAGTGTGTTCTACACATTCACATTGGATTTAGGGACCTTCTAAGCTAAATAGACCCAATTTTTCCTTAATTTAATGTTGTAAAATATATTTACTTACACTTTCACATTGAATTTTGGGCCCTCTTGCATTTATGACCTTTTAATAGGCCCCTATGACCCCATATTGTGCATCCCAAGGCATATTTCAATCAAAAACCCAACAAGATCAACATATAAACTTAATTTATTCACTCCCTGACATCTTAGCAAGAAAAATAACCCCTGTGGGACCCATTCGCCACTTTGGGAAAATGAGTCCCATCCACGTGGGCCTCATTTGCCCAGCTTGGCGAATGAGTCCCATTTGGCCTATTTTCAAGGTTTGAGTGGAAAAAACTAGGTTTTAAGTTCAAATTTTTTCTATGTCGGCCTTTGAGATCAAATAAACAGTCATTTGAGTGGATTTCCTATATAAGAAAGCTTTTAAATCCTTATTTCACATATGAAACATAATCCTACATGATATCAAGTCAAGCAAGCAAGAGTTAAGCATTCCAAGACTTTACAAGATCATCAAGATAGCATTCAAGATCATTTCTAAGGCATTCAAGGGAAAAATTATTCATCAATTGTTGTAGCAATTCAAGATCCATCATCATGTCAAGGATATCAAGCATCAGGCATGTTATTGAGCTAGTGTTGTGATGTAGCATTAAAGATCCAAGATCAAGCATTGTTCTACACCTATTGTCAAGATCAAGATATACATACTTCATGGTCATTTCATGTTGAGTTGCAAATTTACAAGACATCATTCAAGGTATCATTATTCATGTTTCATATCCTATGTTTCATGTTTCATTTCCTTGTTTCATTGTTTCATCAATTGGTTTAATTACCAAAAAGGGGTTTGACCAAGGCAAACCCCTATTCCTTAACAATCAACACTTTCTCTCTCTTTCTTTGAGTGATTGGAGATCTAGGTGTCTTGGAACTTGAAGGATCATTGAAGATTAGGTTACAAGCTTTTTGGAGTTTTCTCCCGAGTTGCAAGGTCATAATCTTCATTATAAGGTCATCTACAGCCCGGGAATCAAAGTTTCAGATCCAAAAACCTAGAGAAGTAGATTGAGCAGACTGAGAAGAGCAGATTTAGATCTTGAAGTCCTAGAAAATACAAACTAGTTTCATTCACCACAAGTGGCGAATAAGTCCCACTGTGGGTGTTTTTCAATTTTTTTTATAGATTCAGATACCCTTTTGCTCGAAACCTACTCCTGTGCAGAAATCCAGAATTGGTAATTCACCTAGAACGGTGAATGAGTCTCAATAGGCCAAAATTTTAGGATTTACAAAATTTCTAGTCTCCATTCAAGTCTCTACAAGTTTCTAGGTGCACACATTTTGTTCTGTAGCTTTTCGTTTTGTTCTTCTTGCATTTCTAGGTCACTTAAATCAAGTTTGCATCATATTAGGGTTTTACATTTCATCTTGCATTTCATTTTCTTTTCCAAGTTTAAACTTGATGGTGAACCCCTTATTAGTCTACTTTCAACCCCTAGGATAGCCCTATTGCAAGATCTCTTTCTCTTTTGCATTGAGATCTCTAGGGTCATCCTTGAATGGAATAGCTTGAAAGTGGGTATGATAGCACTTAATCCCCCATTTTCAGAGGTTCCATTTTGGTGAACCTAAATTTATAATACCTTTACTAATTTTGAGTCCATCATCACCCTAGATCTAGCTTGCATTGACTTTACATTAGGATTTGCATTAGTTAATTGACATTCTAGGTTTCTAATTTTTGCATTAGTGAAAGTACATATAGGTTGCATTTTTGCATTTAAAATCATTGAAAATCATCTGAAAACTACATTTTCACTTAGGTTACACATCATACAAACTAGAAAGCATAAAAATCACTTAAAAATATTTGAAAATTTTGAAAAAAATCCCCATTAGGACTCATTCACCACCCTGTGTGAATCAGTCCCTATGCACATCTGAAACTGCCTTTTACAACATTAAAAACCTTATTTTTACACTTCTATTTGCTGCCATTAACTATCTATTTCATTTGCTTGAGTTTTTATTACATGCATTTCATTAGATCTAGCTTAATTTGGCTCATTTCATGCATTGCTTAATTTCAAATTTGCATTTTCACATTGTTACATAACATAAGAAATCAATTGTCATCTTCAACATCTAAAAAATTGCATTATCCCTTTGCAAATTTTCTCTATCATTGTTGCATTTCAAGTTTGTAGGACAATTATTAAACCATGTTTTCATTGCAAAAATATATGGTTATCATACTTCATGTTCTATTTCTAGATCTTTTTGAATGTTGTAAGAAAATTTTGATAAGTGAGTATGAATATGAGGTCCTTTCCCCTCTCTTTTTGTTTGTCATTGACCCTTCTCCTGGTATCCCTTCTATGGGTGAGGTTAGTCTAGTGAAAGAAACCTTGGGTAATCATAACAATCATATTTGTTCTTCTCATAATATCTCTCCTACTTGTGAAGAAGCTATTGTAGCATTAGAAGAACTAATTGATGAGAGTTTTGAGAACTTGAGTTGTTTCTCTCCTCTTACCTCTCCTATTAGGCAAGACATTACTAAACAAGAGGACATAACAATAAGTAATCATGACGATCACATAACAAAACAAGAGATCATTGAAACCTACCCACATACATCTCCCAACATCTTATCCTCTTGTGATGATGATGAGGATATGCTGGTGTTAGATAAGAAAACCTTTAAGGTCTATAGCAACCCTCTTTATGATCCTTCCCCTACCTTAGAAGGCATTAGGGAACAAAGGAATGAAGTCATAAATGCTCATGATAATCATATTTTTTCTTCTCCTAGTATCTCTCATAGCTATGAAGAAGATACTTTGATGATAGAAAATACAATAGATGAAGGTCATGAGAATCTTGTTGTCCCTCTTCACCTAAGGAAACCCTTATTGAGCAAGAAAATTCAACCATAGATCATTCCCCTACTTGTGATGAAGTCATTTTGGAAGAACTAATCCTTGAATGTCAAGAACATTTGGTTTATAGTTCTCCTAAAAACTATCCTCCTAAGGAGGATATCATGGTGAAAGAAAATGAAAACAATAGTAATGTGGCTCCCTTAAGTAATGGTAAAAAGGTGATTTTAGATTTCCCTTTATTAGAAATACATCAAACCAAGACCAATGAGGTTATGAATGCACAAGTTTCCATTAGATCCCCCTTGAATATTGGACCTCCTACATACCTTGTGGGACATCATAAGAATCCTCTAATTCTTTACCCAACATCACACAATCAACAAAATCAAAACAAACCTGAACTTATCGTTTACCCGCCTAAGAATAATGTTTTGCAGCAGTTGAGTCATAATATCATTGCTCATACATATAACACTAGAAACAATATGCAACCACCTCCAACAGCCCTCTCATTGCCTAATCCTATCTTACTAGGTCCCCCTCATTTGCCTTCACAAAATGGAAATGAGTACAATCTTGTTGAACAACTAAAAAATACTCTTATTAAGATATCATTGTGGGACCTTATTCAAGCATCCCCGCATTACCATAACATGATTCAAAGTTCCTTACAAGAAGTTCCTATCCCTTCTAATGCACAACTAAATGATAGAGTAGCCATGATTAAGAGAATAAATGTTGACATTGTTTTCCACCAAAGTGAGCTCCCTCCTTTGGAAGTGCAAAAACAAAATGAAGCTTTCATAATAATATCATAATACAAAAGAAAAGGGATAAAGAGAACCCTTGTGGGTAATGGCTCCACCCTTAATGTGTGTAGAGTAAGCCTTTTGGATAGGTTTGGTGTGGATAAATCAAACATTCAACCTAATTATTTATCTATTAAGGGATTTGACAATGTAGGAAAATGATTGCTTTGTGTGATCACTTTGCCTATTAAAGCTGGAAAGGCCACATTAAAAACACCGATCCATGTTATGCCTCATGATATTTCATATAATCTTCTTTTAGGTAGACCGTGGATTCATGCAATGAATTGGGTGCCTTCTACTCTTCATCGAAAAATGAAATACATCTACAACAACAGAGTGTGCATACTTGAAGCCGACCCTAAACCAAACAATTGCTTGAATATTGAGAAAAAAAAAGAGAATCCTTTAACACATTATCACCAACTACACAAGTAGAACCTGTGCAATAGAAAGACAAAGAAAAACATATAGAGGCCATCACAAAGCTATTAGACGATGATTGGGGTTCCTTAGATTTCACACCAACATTCATGGGAGAATACAAGATCATAAACAAAGACTCTAAAATGGGAAAAGAAAAAGCGGTAATGTCAACACAAAATTTGGAAGACCCTTCGAAAGCATCCACCTCAACCAATTTAGAAGAAAAGGCAACATACACAACAAACTTTGATGAAAGGGTTCAAATGAACTTGTAGGTTTGAGCGAACCAATAAGGGGTTCACTTGAACTAGGGTTCGAGCGAACCCATTAAATATTGGCCCCACATTTCCTGCCCAAAAAAAATAAAGAAAATGCAAAAGGAAAGGGGGTTCGATCGAACCAGGGTTTGAGCGAACCCCCCTTTGCCCTCATTCTCCCCCTCAGGAACTTTGAAAGTCCATATTTTTACACTTCGAAGCTTGGGTTGAGGATGAAAGTGGAGGAGAATTAACAAACCCAACTAGAATCAAGTAGTCCTTAGAACGAGCTATCCAATGACTATAATTTAAATATGTTTTGGTTTTATTATGTATTTATTTTTTTAGTTTTATTAAATATAGGTTTTTCGCTGAAAAATCAAACTCTTTGTTCTACACATGTGGAAAAATACCAGATTATCAAAAAAAAAATATGAGTGCACCAGATATTGAAGTCCTTGATCCAACAAAAAAATAAATTGAATTTTGATACATACAAAAAAGTTACGAGTTATACGATCACGCTGTCTGAATTGTAATTAGTTTGGCTTCGAAACTTTATTAAAGAAAAAATATTCAATAAAAAATTATCTAACCAAGTGGAAGCACTAGATATCGGAGTTACAAATCTAAATTTGAAAGAATTAGAATTTTATCCTTCATGGAAAAAAAGTTGTGCATTATACGGTGAGCGTCACTTTTTAAAAATGTTGTTTTTTGTAAAAAACTAGTTTTCAAGAGAGATGGAAAAAGAAGTGTAATCTGATTCTCAAAATTTGAAAAAAAATATGTTTAGAATCTATAGAAAAAATGTCATGAAACTCTAGTTTGCATCATCTTCAAATTCCTCACGAATTAGCCGCTATAGGTGCCCAAAAATAAAGATTTAGTTAAAAAAAATATTTCATTGTCTAGTTTGGCCAAAAATTGTAAACCACTATTGTGGGATCACCCGAAACTGACTATCAACAACCTCTGAATACTAAAGAAATGAAAAAGATTTATGGAAGAGGTTATGATCTTATGAAACAACTTGGATATAGTGGAAAAGGATGTGGTGCTAAAGAACATGTATCCATGTCCCTATAGAACCTAACATGCAAGAAACAACTAATGGTCTTGGTTATTGTCCTTTGATAGAAATAAACAAGCCTTCACTTAATATCAACACTACTAAAAAACATTCTTCTAAGCCGAATTTAACAGTAGTGCATCCTCAATTGATAGACACTAGTGCTCTTGATTGTTATCATTTGCAAGAAACAAAGATATCTTCACTTAATGTCAATGTCATCACACAAAACACTAATGATTGGAATTCGATAGATTTTACACCTTCCTATAAAGGAGAGAACAAAATCTCACAATCTAAAGAGTCTTGTGTAGGTATGACATCTTGTACTAATCAAGAGACATCTTTGTCACATAATAAAGGAACATTTTTTACTATTGATCGAGAGAGTATCTTGTCGAGACTACTCCAAGATCGTTTGATAACTCTCCCTCCAAGAACACAAAATAAATTTTACTACAAGAATTCATTTTGTGCATATCATAGAGTTCATGGTTATTCTACTAATAAATGTAAGGCTTTGAGTAACAAAATTCAACATCTTAAGGATCATGGTGCTCTTTCTTGTGTTGAAGCACCTAGTTCCTCTAATTGAAACTTATGTTCATCCTATTTGACTCATCCTTGTCCTGCACTAAGTGGGGGCAAGGGGTTAGATAGCCTTGTCCTCATATTTCACTTGTTGTCGCTTTTGGCTAGTTGACCACCTTTCATGTATATATAAGAGAAAGCTTGGAATGTGGACGACATGCCTTCAGTTGACTCGCATGTGACATACTTATTCATGATGTAGTTCGATTCGGAAACATATGACTTGGCATAGGGCTTTCTGAATAAGCTCTTATGTCTTCTTCTACTTTAAAGCAATTGCTCACAACAATGGTGTTGCAATTGCTTTAAAGTGGGGGAATACATCGACACTCATGTTTCCATGTGCAATTTATTTCTTCTTGCAATGCGTCCTTTTCTTGGTGGTGTCATTGTGTCCAATTCCCTCCAAGAGTGTGATATTTCTTTGACTTTTCCTCTCTTGGAGACATTAGGCACAATGTTCGCTAAGAAGAGACCTTGCATGAACTAAGAAAATTCCCTTCTAACATTCCTTATACTATTTTGCTTTTACAACAATTGTTATATGGCTACCTTGCATAACACATTTTGCATGCTTGTAGAGCCATCTTGTTTGTTCATGAGCTCCAAGCATATGAAGTTTTATTTGTCTCATGAAGCTCGAAAACCATTTTTTGTGGCACCTTATTAAAGTTATCAGAGGGTATAAATTTGGTATGGTTTGAGCAAGAAGCCCAACCAAGGCATGACTTTCCCCATAGCCACTTGTGTTTGTGTGTGAGTGCATATCGGCTAGATGTGTATGTGTCTCACCTCTTTGGATACTCACCCAATGGACAACTAGCAGTTTTGTTGCCTCAGAGAGAGCGTGCATCTTTGGACAAATAGCTTAGATCTGATCCACAATGTGTTGTACAAATGGTTTAAGCTTGTCACTAAAGTGGGGGCTAGATGGTGTTGATGGGTGTTTTTGCACACTTTCTCAACACAGGCAATGCATAGGTGCAGAACCTCTCTTGAAATGAGACTTCCAACAACAAGTTGCTAAAAATTTCCCCAAGGTCTCTCGAGTGCTAGATCATGACTTGCATGGAACTTCTCAGTTGATATTTGATGTGATTTTACTAGTAATCACAGGGCGGACTTACGAAGCTGGATAAAACAAAATGAATCTTGAAGATGGAAGTTTCTAAGATGGAAACTAGCATGCACTTTGCTACAAGTCGAACAACTATTTGAAACTACAAATTTTTTCTTGAGTTTTGGCTTTACAATGTGCAATGAACCTTAGCATAGGTTACTTCTTAAACAAAGAAAAAAAGGGTGGGGGAGAAGAGAGGTTCCTGGATCTACTACTAACTATGAATAGTGATCATGGAGGTTCTATTGTGGACAACTTCCTTCAAACAGGATTCCACTTAACCAAGAAACCTACAGTATCATAAAATCTATGCTATCTTGTAAGGTATATAGATATTTTACCATTCATCCACCACATACATGCATGAATAAAGATAAAATTTTAAAGTATCTTTAAATTTAAGTCCAGACTAACTTTACACGACCATCTACCAGCAGTAAACAACAAAAAGTATGGACTAGGAAGCCATCTACACAGCAGAAATCTTCATAATCACATAACAACATTACTAAATCTACCAAAGCAATCTAAAACCAACTAGAAAAACAATGTAAATCTAACTAAAACATCTAATTATGGGAGATTGAATCATGAAACATGTAGAGAAACTTAGAAAATGTACCAAAGTCAATGTATTTCCATTAAAATTTCTGCAGCGTGTCATTACAACAACTCAACTCTCTTTGAAAATGAGAGGAGACCCCCTATTTATAACATCCAAAAAGTAGAATGAATGGCCAAGATTAATTTGCATTGTGTGGCCAAGATTCATTAAAAATTAGGGTTCTACCTAACCCACAATATTTTACAATTTAAAATACAACTTTGTCTTTATCCCTATTTTGTCTTCTAGTGACAGCACTGTAACATTTTTTCCTTTTGCTAATTGCCATTTTTCTGTAGCTATTCCTTTAGGAAATATTCATCAATAATAGGGTTGCCTTCCTGCTTCTTCAAAGCTGAATACTCCATGAACTTCAAAATTACCGGCTGGAGTTTATCAACCTGCAAAATCTTGGATCGTAGCAATTGGTAACTCCATTCCTTGGAGTTGTCGGTAAGCCTTTCCCAATCTTCATCATACTTGGCAGTGTAGTCTCTGAATAGCTCTGACTAGGTGAAGGCCTGAGCGGAAAAACTCATGAAATCGGTGGTGATCTCATCTGACATTCTGTCCTCCATCATTTTATGGAAGTAGGGATTTATCTTCTCTGGATCTATCTATACGATAGGCATGTCATACCCAGTCATCAGCTTCAAGTATTGGGCGCAATCTACTCTAACTTCCTTAGCCCACTCCATATCCACATTCACCTTATCGAGCACCAACTCCAACCTTTCTTTACGATTGACAAAATCACACCTCCACACGTCCACGAGCCAAAGGTTGTCCTTCTTAAATGTGAGCTCCTTTTCCCAAGTAGCACTTGGCAACTTAAAAATAGCCTCAATCTTTGGGTAGGTAGACTCATATCTTGTTGGGAAGTCAATGCAAAGTTTTCTTGTACCCTCAAGATACTGTTGCAGATCTAAGAACTTGTTTGTTGTCCTAACGGCTTGGGTGATACCCATGTTTCCAGTATACAAGACCTACCAGAACCAGCTTTTTGTAGTCTTATCCAAGTTTTTTCTCCTTTCGAGCTTGCCTATCTGCTCTTTTGACAGTAACTAAGGTGCGGCCAAGGACGTGGTAGGAACTTCCTCTACAGAGGACCATTACTGGATGTAAGCCGCTAGATCAGCTACCTGTGCCTTAACTTCCTCTTTCAAAGTTTTATCTTGTTGTATGAGATGCACTAAGGTAGCGATGAACTCTTGAAGGTGTTCTACTTTCTGTTCTTTGGTAGTTTTTCCTAAGTCAATAGTAGAAACATTATAGCTTATTCCTTCTTCTCCCACTACTGGTGTGGCTATTTGGATGGTCATCGATCATGAGGCATCCATTGTCACCTTTGATCTGACCTATGGATTCTTATCCTTCTTTGTAGTGATCTGTGCTTGGGATAGGATAGCCTCCAATCTTGCTTTTGGATCTCTTGGGGTGGTAGCCTTCTTCTCAAGTTGCCTTTGTAGCCATTTGGGCATAGCATATTTTTCTTTAGGTGACTCGCGATCATCTTCCCCCTCCTTTGTTTGGACTTCTGTTTCTTTATCTTCGAGAGTTTTTTCCTCTGTTTTAGTGCCTTTTCCTTCTTCTTCATTAGAGTCTTGGATGAACATGAGGTGTTTGATGGGAGACTTTGTGGATAGCCACTCCTTGGGGAATTCTTCTTTTCCAGCCTCCCCTTCTTCCTTTTCTTCAACTTCTTCATCCTGCTCATCCTTGTGCACACGCTCCTCAGACTATTCAATTTTGAGACTCTTGTCAGTTTGAGCCTCACCTTCAGGTTTTTCCTCTGCTACATTCTCTTCTTCATTATGAGGAGATAGCACACCTTCCTGCTACTCCTTTCCTTTTCCTTCTTGTCCCCTAGAGAAAGGAATTTCTTCATTGTGTTCGGGGCTTTCCTCTTGCTGTTCACCTGTAGGAAGCTTTAAAATTTCTTATGCCTTGTCATCCTCTTGCCCTTCTTCTTTGGGAGGTGACCTTTCTACCTCCTCTCCAATGTACATCAATTTTTGGGTCATTTCCTCCTCGAGGTCACCATCAAATGTTTGTATAATTTCAGTACCAGAATCTCTTTCATCGCCGCTTTCAGAAGATCTCATTTCTTCTTCATGAACTACCTTTTCAATTTGTAGGTGCTCATATTCCAGATATTCATGGTACTCATCTGCTTCCTCCTCCAATGCCTTTGTAGCATGTCGTTCCCATTCCTCAGATATTTCCATCGTAGCCCTCATCTCGGGTGGTTCAGTTGGAGGCTTTGAAACAAGAACAAAAACAAGAACATGTGCCAGGGCAACCTGGATGGTGGGGTTCAATAATACTTCAAAAATATCAAAGGGAACATTCTGCATGTGCCACGAGAATGCCTCTAGAAAATTGAGTGTAGGCGTTGGTATTGTAGCCATTGTCAGTGGAAATGATGTGGTGGGAGACATGGAGGTGGAAGAAAGGGAAGAGGTTGTAGCGAAGAAGGAATCTACCAATACTATGGGCCCAGCTAGTGAAGAGGAGGCAAGGTGGACCGAAATATCCACTGCAGGTGGGGATGTAGCAACCATAGCTTGGGAAATAGGTGGAGGGACAACAACATTAAAGGCAGGAGGCAGAGATCTCGACTGATCCATCTCTATTTCCTCTCCCTTATAAAGGGGATCCTCTTGAATTGCGGGCAGCTCTGTGATGGTTCTCGACCCTTTATGTTTCTTTGAGGACTCACCCTCTATAGCCTTCCTTGCATACACTTTAGGATTTGGCTGCTATTCTTCAGTCTCTTTTATTTTCCTCAATCTTGTGAGCGAAGGGGATTTAGATGTTTCTCCTATCAAGGTTGTAGCAGTAGCGTCGTCTGTGGCACTTGGCTCACTTTTGCACCCTTCACATGTTAGGACAACCCCCTATTGCTTCAATCGGGCCACCTGTCCATCAACCCATTCTTTGGTGCAAGCCTCGATGGGCTTGGTTATAATATCAAGGTCATTGAACTCTTGTTCATCCCAATCTATTGTTGGCAGTGGCAAGTTGGTGACTACATTGTACCTGGGGTCCATCACGGTGCTTTCATCTTCTTCAACTTGGTTAGGTACAGGAAATATATTCACCCTTTTCACAAAGTACGTGGTCATTCTTATGTAGTGCCTCGCATGCACCTCCTTATCACCTTTGCAATTTTCCCAAAGATCTTCTACGTGATACAAATGGGCATACTCTGGTCCTAGTGCTTTCCTTATGTGCCCATATGGGTCCATCCGTGGGCGAGCAGTGTGTAGGAAAAAATGATATTCTGCTAGTTCCTTCTTAGAATTCCCAGCACACTGGGAGGTTTACAATTTGTACATGCCCTGGCTAAAAGTTAAGGGATAAGGGATCACTATCAAATGCTTGTTGCTGAGGAGAGTATGTACATGTCATAGCTACCGAGAGAGTTCTAACAATATGATCCAGTCGTTGGGGTACCGGGACAACTTATTTGGCCTCTCTATGTAACCTTGGGCATGAATAGGTGAACTTAGGGTATTGAATAAACAAGAAGGCGTATTGTTTCAGGAATGCCCGAACATTGCGAGAAATTCTCCTTTCAAAATCCCCTCCCAGTAGTCTAATGATGTGACCCACGAAGGCGTCATTCACCTTGCAATAATCCTTTTTAAAATTTCTGAACTGGAGCTAGGCGTATCTATAATAAACTTTTAGATTTCACCCAGATTCCTCATCAGGTGCTCT
This sequence comes from Sequoia sempervirens, assembly GCA_007258455.2. Classification (NCBI taxonomy): domain Eukaryota; kingdom Viridiplantae; phylum Streptophyta; class Pinopsida; order Cupressales; family Cupressaceae; genus Sequoia; species Sequoia sempervirens. Next base: position 411,251,331 of record VDFB02075321.1, read on the forward strand.
GAATAGTCCGATGTATTTCCTTCACTCGACCAGTAAGTAAACGAGATAGGAGGTCATGTAGAATTTGGAGGTCTTCTTGGAATTCATAAACTGCTCGTGGAAGCAGTCACTTATTATTCCCCCCCACTAGAACAAGGTGATTGTGGTAATATCCTCCTTTCCACGGAGAATCTGCTCTACAAATTAGACCATCCATTCTTGAAAATATCCAGCAACGGGAAGGTCCATTACCCTACTCAATAGAGTCACCAGTCATGATAATCTTCATGGAAATCACTGCGGTAAAGTTCTTGGGGAACTTTTATAGCGCTACCCCTCTTCTCCTTAAGCCAATATTGGTTTATAAGCTTTTTACATCCTATGGGATCTGTGTCCCACATTTCCTTGCATTCCTTTATTTTCAGTAGTTCCATCTCCCCAAAGTTAGGGATATGAAAGGTCTTCGTTATTGCCTCACCGGACATATCAACTAGAATGTTTCCTTCCTTATCAACTATTGTTTGAGTCTCTGGTTGATATGCTTTCCTAAATGCCATGACCAGTTCAGGAGAAATGAGGGATGGAGGAAAGCCTACAGCCTTAGCAATTCCACTACTTTTGATCAACCTTCCATTCTTCGTGGTTGGGTTGACCCTAACCCTTTGCTTGAATTCATCAATATTGACTTGCCCGATATTGGTGTCTATGATTTTTTTCCAGTCTGTATTGACCTTTGAGTGTGAAGGATCCCCTTGGAATTGGTATTTCATTTTGTCTTTGTCCTCTTTCCCATGAGGAACTCTACTTGATTTCTTCCCTTTGTATTTCTCTGCAGCTGCCCCCAAGGGTCCTACACCCGATTTTATATATCTTGTAGACAAAGGCATGATAAGTGCAATTAAGCATAAAGACATCAATGTTAGCCAAAACCCCCGCTAATGAAATCAAGTTGGATAATACATCAGTAATGAAATAAAACATTTAATTTGAGATGCCATCAGTAGTTTACTAGAGGGAATTTTGTCAACCTGGGCCCAAGTAGTCGGACTTCCCTAGTAGGATTACTATTGTGAAGGGTGAACAAGGCAGGGAAATCCATGGTGTTCCTTCTGGCTTCAAGTTTGGATGATTCAAAAGATTTATGCAAGGGAGGGCTCAATTTGAGCATGTGGGTCAAGCCTCGTTTCGAGATTGGAGGTTGTTTGAATCATATTTGGAGCACCTGGAGGTGTGAGGCGGGAAAGCTCTTGGGAAATTTCCTTTTGGAATGGCTCTAAAGAAATGAAATTCTGAGGGAAGAGTTCCAAGGTCCTAGACCCAAGAGGCTAATGGACGGTCAGCATAACCCATCAATCGTTTAAGTGCTCAGGTGAAAAGGGTTGGGAGGCGCTAGAGGATGGTCGTTTGGAGTGGCGGATGTTGAGCGGAAATCTGGTTATAGAGTTCCGACAAATCGGACCCACTGCCATGTTTGGCTTCATGATTTTCTTTGTTAAGCTTTAAGTGATTGGGGCATTGGGCTCCGGAGGCCAAAAAGATGGGCTCATTTTGTCATTTGGAACGGTGACATCCATGCAGAAGTCCGTGAATGGAACTCCACGATCTAGGACTCGGATGATTCATGGGAACATTTCATTGCATTTTTTTAGCTCAGATGACAGAAGGCAAGGCAGACTTCAAGGCTTGGGAAAATGGGGTTGTTACACCATTTGAAAAGGTGAAAGTGACGTGACATCCTAGGGACGGAATCCCGTGGGAGCAGGCCCGAGAAGCACAGATGGAGGCTGACGTTTTGAGTTCGTTTCAAGTCCTAACGACGATTCACCGAAGGAGGTCTGGGGTCGTGGGAAGGAGGTCTGGGGTCGTGGGCCCGAGGAGGAATCTCGCCATTTGAATGTTTGATTTCTAATTTTTATAAGCGGTGAGAGGGTGGCTCAGGTTCGGAGGGCATGAATGCTCTGCATGAAGAACAACGCCAAGACGGTAAAGTTCTGGACCTAGTTTACATGATGTTCTGGAGGTTTTCTTGGAATTCTATCACATGGGTTTTTTAGGTTTAACCTTCATTTATCAAATGAATGTAATTTCATCTTCATTTATTAAACATTTTGACACAAATTCACCAAAAACACAAAGGAAGGGTGGATGGTGAACTCACCACAACATCCCGGCAAAGATGGCAACTGAATCCTCGAGGAATCGGCAACTGAAAGTAGTGGGCGTGAGTGCGGTGGGAAACAAAGGAAATCGACCTCTTAGAACTTGCTCTGAACTCCTCTAGCCAACCTGACATATGAAAATGATAGTTTGAACTAGGTATTTATACCCCTAATCAGCATTTAATACGCCCATTAATGCAGGTATGACGTATAAAAGGTTGGTGAGTTTAAATTCCTAGACGGCGGCGGGAGGTCTAGGACCTAGAGGCTAGAAGGACGTGGGCAGATGGTCATTTCAAAGTTGTTTGGGAAACCATCAATGAAAGAAAGTCTAGGTTTGATGGTTGGAACTCTAGCAGAGGATGGTCGTTCGAAACGGAAAATGCACAATGGAGTCCCGGGTAGACAAGTCTGATGAAGCAAGCCCGACTCAAGTGAAAGACAATTATTTTTTAGCATGTCATGAGGACGACGATTGGGTAGCCGGGTCCTAGGGCACGGGAAGGCAAAGGCCTTCAACCATTTTGGAATAGCAAACGTGCAACGAAAATCCGACGACAGAAATCCGCCGTGCTGGACCTGGAGGGCCCCAAGGCCGCTGGCAAAGGCAAACAACCAAAGGGATCCCATGAGGATCCAGGACTTAGAAAATTTGCAGGGGACAAAACATGGTCAATTTAAGATGAGACTTTGGAGGCACTCTAACCACTTAAGACACTAAAACGGGGGGCACACAAAACGAGGTGATGAAAAAATGAACCAACAAGGAAAAAGAAAGAGAAGGTCCCTGTTCCAAACGGGGCGTGTGTGTTGAGGGCACAACAGATGGAACAACAGAAAAATTTTCCTTTTCCTTACTTGATTTGGGGATAATTAATGATAAAATGGACTTGATATCGCCCTAATCTAGTGTTGTGAGGTGTTTTACACATCCACATTAGGTCTTGCGCCCTTTTTAAGCTAAATAGACTTAACTCTTCCTTAATCTAATGTTGTAAAGTGTATTTATTTACACTTTCAAATTAAATTTAGGAGGCTTGTAAATTAAGTGGACCTAATCTAGTGTTGTAATGTGTTCTGCACATTCACATTGGTTTTAGGGCCCTTCTAAGCTAAATAGACCCAATTTTGTTGTAATTCATTGTTGTAAAATGTATTTATTTACACTTTCACATTGAATTTTGGGCCCTCTTGAATTTATGACCTTTTAATAGGCCCCTATGACCCCATATTGTGCATCCCAAGGCATATTTCAATAAAAAACTCAACAAGATCAACATATAAACTTAATTTCTTCACTCCTCGACATCTTAGCAAGAAAAATAGCCCTTGTGGGACCCATTTGCCACTTTGGGTGAATGATTCCCATCCAGGTGGGACTCATTCACCCAACTTGGCGAATGAGTCCCATTTGGCCTATTTTCAATGTTTGAGCAAGAAAAACTATGTTTTAAGTTCAAATTTGTTCTATGTCGGCCTTTGGGATCAAATAAATAGTCATTTGAGTGGATTTCCTATATAAAAAAGCTTTCAAATCATTATTTCACATAAGCAACATAAGACTACATGATATCAAGTCAAGCAAGCAAAAGTTAAGCATTCGAAGACTTTACAAGATCATCAAGATAACATTCAAGATCATTTCTAAGGCATTCAAGGGAAAAATTCTCCATCAATTGTTGCAGCAATTCAAGATCCATCATCATGTCAAGGATGTCAAGCATCAAGCATGTTATTGAGTTAGTGTTGTGATGTAGCATTGAAGATCCAAGATCAAGCATTGTTCTACATCTATTGCCAAAATCAAGATCTACATCCTTCATGGCCATTTCATGTTGAGTTGCATATTTACAAGACATCATTCAAGGTATCATTGTTCATGTTTCATATCCTATATTTCATGTTTCATGTCCTTGTTTCATTGTTTCATCATTTGGTTTAATTACCTAAAAGGGGTTTGACCAAGGCAAACCCCTATTCCCTAACAATCAACACTTTCTCTCTCTTTATATATGTGATTGTAGATCTAGGTGTCTTGGAACTTGAAAGATCATTGAAGATTAGGTTACAAGCTTGTTGGAGTTGTCTCCCCATTTGCAAGGTCATAATCTTCACTATAAAGGTCATCTACAACCCCGAAATCAAAGATTTGGATCTGAAAACCTAGAGAAGCAGATTGAGCAGACTGAGAAGAGCAGATTTAGATCTTGAAGTCCCAGAAAATCCAAACTGGACTCATTCACCACAAGTGGTGAATGAACTTCCCACTATGGGTGTTTTTAAAAAAAAATTGCAGATTCGGATACCGGTTTGCCTGAAACCTACTCATGTGCAAAAAATTAGAACTAGGACTGATTCACCCAGAATGGCGAATGAGTCCCAGTAGGCCAAAATTTTAGGATTTGCAAAATTTACAGTCTCCATTCAAGTTTCTACAAGTTTTCGGGTGCACACATTCTATTATGTAGCCTTTTGTTTTGTTCTTGCATTTCTAGGTCATTTAAATCAAGTTTGCATCATATTAGGGTTTTACATTTCATCTTGCATTTCATTGTCTTTTCCAAGTTTAAACTTGGTGGTGAACCCCTTATTAGTCTACTTTCAGCCCCTAGGACAACCCTATTGCAAGATCTCTTTCTCTTTTGCATTGAAATCTCTAGGGTCATCCTTGAATGGAATAGCTTGAAAGTGGGTGTGATAGCACTTAATCCCCCATTTTCAGAGGTTCCACTATGTCTCTCCTCTTCTCTCTTTTCCTCTCTTTATTTATCTCTCTTCCTCTCTCAATATATATTCATTTATATCTATACCTCTATTTTTGTATCTCTGTCTCTCTTTTTATCTCTTTGTATCCTCTTCGTTTCTCTATTCTCTCTCTTTATTTTCTCTTTTTCTCTCTATCTATTTTTCTCCTAAGTGTGCATTGGGCACATTGAAAAGGTTTTAAAGGAAAATTATCATATCCTTAACCAAACATGACATGCAACCCTATGCATAACTCCCTAGGACATGTTATCCTTGGATTTTTGGCATGAAACTACCAATCAAAAGTTACCTCTCTCTCTCAGTCTATAAATTTAATTTATATTTTAAGTTTGAAATTTATTTTATTATATAATTATAACAAAAATCTAAAATAGAATTATTCTACAATAATTAAAGTTTTAATAAGATAACTAATTATAAATTAAAATAATTCTAATATTTTTTAATTATTATTTGTAATTTCATAAAAGATATAAATAATAAAAATAAAATTCAAACTTAATTCTAAATAAAAAACTAAAATAAAATAAACTTAATGGAAATTTAAAATATATCAAAATTTAAATATTAATAAACATAATAATTTTTTAAACATAATAACAAATAATAAACTTATTAAGTTAATTTAAATGATTAAGGGTGGGGGACCTAGCTCGATTGGCTAAAGTATCTTGTTGCAAGCAAGAGGTCATGAGGTCTAGTGTCTCCCCATTTAATAGGTGCATTGCAATAGGAGGGGCTAGTCTCTCCCCATTTACTAGGTGCATTGCAATAGGAGGGGCTACTTGATTCCTGCAGTCTAAAGAAATTTAATAAATGATTAAATAAAAAAGAAACTATTTTTTTAATTTATTATAATTGAAATATTTGTTTTGTTAGGTAAGAGGTGAGTTATATTATGATGCAAGAAATTAGCCTAGCCCGCACTAGGTGAGACCACAAAAGAGAGATCTCATCCCCAAGGATAATAGATTACAATTGTCTTATTCAGCCATGGTAAAATTGACCATTTAAAACACTGCCTACTTGTTCCTGATGCCACTCTCAGAAACCAAGCCAATCCTATAGTAAAAGTTAAAAAATCATATATAAAACTCAAAAACCAAAATTTTAAACCAAATCCAAGTGACGAGTAGCCTAACGGGTACCGACATCAGTTTTAACTCTGGATTTAACATGAGGCTGTAATTTGTTCTTGATTTCCACTAGTTTGAGGACATTTTCCTTTTTTTGTGATGCAAGCCCCACACTGCCCCCTAAAATCTTTTGTTTCTCAACACCCATTTTGGAGTGAGTCTGAAGATGCATTCTTTCACAACCCTTCAAGCTTTGTCTAGTGTTCCTTTTCTTTTTCATTATTGTTTTCCATTCATTGCCCCCATCTACATCAATAGACCCTATACTTTGTTTGATTATTGAAGCATAAGTGACCTTGAGAGCAGGACAATGATAGGAAACATTGTGACCATCAACATCATCAATCCTGCAAGATTCATCCAAAGGGGGTAAATTTTGATCATGCTTTGATTCTGAAAGGGGCTCATCAGTCTTCCCTACCATCTTGTTGCAAGCCTTATTCTTTAGAGAAGGGGAATTCAAAATAGAATAGTGTTTAGGAGAGGCATCTTTCCACCAAGTAGCTTCCTAATTTGCTTGAGATTTAGTGTTTTAACAGTCTGCTACAATATGACCAGTTTTGTAGCATTTTTTGAACCTGAAAACCAAACCTTCATAGTCCAAGGATTGAGACCTGCTATTACCATTTGCATTCAAGATTATTTATACCAGGAGGGCTTTTGAAGTGTCCATTTCAACGAGAATCCTTGTGAAGGTTGTATGGATGAAGTCCCTTGAATTCACATATGTTTGAATAAAATTACCAAGAAAATTCACAATAGTCGCAAAGCCTGATTCAAACCAATAGTGAAGAGGGAGGTTTGGGAGTCAAACCCAAATTGGCATAACTGAAAAGAATTCAGTGGTTGGATTGAAGTTGGGGTGCCATGATTTTAAGACCAGTGTGCTCTCACCCCAAAATCATATGTGACTAAGAATGGCATTTTTATCTTGCTTGCTGTCAAAAACTACAATGAAAAAACCTTTGCATTGGGGTAGATCTCTAGGTTTTTCTCCATTAGAGGAAGCCATGATTTCAATATCCATTCATGAAGCTTGGGAAGGCTAGGCCAAAATTTACTGAATCTATCGATTAATCCATTCTCAGAAAAAATAAAATAAAAAAAATTCTTCTTTTTCACACAGTTCTTTCAGAATATTTGCATCAAAATCCAATTTCAAAGGTTTTTCCGAGTAAATAATTACCCTACTATTGTTCATACTTGAGTGCATTGTGGGAAATGAATTATCTGTTGAGCCAGAACTAGAATTGGGGGTGCTAGAATGATGTAGAAGCATTGCACTCCTACCCCCCTTGGTCGGCATTGTTCCCTTGTCTGCAGGAGTTTGGTTTATTGCCTAGAGGTTTTCACCCGTTCCAGTGATGGAATGATGGATTGGCAGTGGTTGGAGTTCATCGGCGAGAGGTCAATGTATCGATGAGACATTAACCTTTATCCCAACGATGACCTGATAGCGATAGTGTTGCGGATTCATCAATGCAAGTGGGTGGTATCGGCGAGACAGTGGAGGGAGTTCCAGCAATGGGACGACAATGGTGATTGGCGAGAGAAAGGTATATCATTGGAAGAAGAGTTGGGGTCCCAACGATAGAGCAATGGAAGGATGAGGACCATGGTGGGACTGGTAGGATAAGGATGATGTGTTAGATGAGCAGACACATGGCATGATAGGATTGGGTAATCCACATCCTTGTTGTGGATTACAAAGCGTGACGTGGCGACATGGTGGACCCATATTGGAATGATGTGTTGATCGATAGGACAAAACTTCATCAACAAGAATCCAAAGATGGTTCCAACAATGGAAAGATGGACAGAGTGTAAGGAGACTTCAGTGAGACTCCATATTGGTAGAAGTTGAACTTAAGTTTGACCGATAGGATAATGGTGGACTTGGTAGTGTGGGTAGTATGATTGTGATGAATGGTCAATGATGGTGGATGGCGAATGAGGTCATGACACCTGGAAAAATGAAAATCGATGGATTTCCACATGGTCGTTGTGGAATCCACCCTGATTGGTCGATGATTGGAGCTCCTGCTAAGCGAGGTAACTAAATGGTACTATGACACAAAGAAGGAAGAATGACATAGCTTACTTGATGAAGGTGCATAGTATAAGGAGATAGCCCGAGACTGGGAAGGAAAAAAGGACAAGAGAGGATGAAGGCCCACAGGAGGAGGAGCAAAATAGGAGGGATAAAGGGTGAGCATCCAGGAGCTCGCAGAGCAGAGAGGGATTGGAAGAGAAGCTAACAGGAAGAGGAAAGGTACTGGTAGAGTAGTCAGCAGGAGTATGAGAGAAGTAGAATAGGGAAGTGCCATGTAGATCTAATTTTTGAATATAAATCTACTCCCAAATGAATAAAAGAATTTTTTGACTTGTGTTGTGTCAATCTGTGTGTGTGTGTGGTTTGAGTTGGCTGGGAGATTGTGACATCCTGGTAAGGCTCTCCAGTCTCGACTGCACCACAGAATGAGAAACACCAATAGACTGTGAATTTTTAACCACATCTAGAAAGGGGGTTTTTGGCTCAGAACTAGCCATCGCAAACATTTTTTTTTGTTATTGTTAAGCATAGAGGGGGAAACGAATGCTCAAACCAATTCATGACATCCCCCACCATACACATTTTGAGTGTTAGTATCAACAAAAGCGTAAGAAAAAATGGAGTAGGAAGAACCTTGATCGTTTTGGGTCTGCACTGTAATGTGCCCTCTACCAAGTCGTCAAACAGGGAGCCATTAGCATAGGAAAATCCACCGCATATTCTAACACTGGTTCCATTGGAAGTCACAAAAGTTTGAAGGGAATTTCTAGCTGAAACAAGGTAACCACCGCTAACTGCAACCTACATTTCAATGCCCCCATGACCAAATAAAGGCACAACAATTTGCATCTATTCACCTGCGCGCCTTGCCAGACCATTATGCATGAGCACAAGCATGGAGACATCAACACTGCCATAGGAGACCTTTCCTTCACCAACATTTCCCATAGCACCTAATACCCTAGAGGCATAGAAATTCGCCAACGACATAATGCGGATATTAGTTATTTCAAACTTTAATGCAATTATTGGGTAAAAGCACAAAGCTGTGTCACACTTTCATCCAACTTATTAGCACAACTGAATTTAAGTATTTCTAACTAAAAATCAATTTTGGTCAAACATATGATCTAGTAAGATTCATTCTAGCTAAGTTAGATGCTTCCACAACTTTTTCAACTAAAATTGTTGGCTAAAAATGTATGGAGCACCACTTTGAGTCCAATTTACTAAAAATATTAAATTATTTGAAAAACTTGAAGTTTCAATAACTCCTGCTAATGTAGACAACATTTTAAAAAAAATATAAATATACCCTTTTGTAGATCCATAACTCTAGTTTTCAAAAATATATTTATTTTAATAGTTTAATTATTTTTTATATTTTATATTTTATTTTTACTAAAAGTAGGTTTTCAGCACAAAATATTAGGTTGATTACTATGCCAAGGAAAAATACTAAAACTTATTAAATTGTTTTGAAAAAATATGATGCACTAGATAAAAGAATCTATTTTAAGATGGTATAATTTTGTTTCCATTTTAGATAAATATTTAAAATGAAAGTTGACGTCCGATGAAAACAGTTATTTTTTGATTCACGCACATTTTAATATTTATTTAAAAATATATATTTATCAAAATTGGAAAAAAATATATCCATGCACTAAAATTTCAAGTTATAAATACACACAAAAATTTAAAAAGAAAAAAAAATTTACTATAAAAAGTTTGCGTCCCATGCAACTTCATTTTTGACATTTTATCAACAACTAAATTATAGTTTTAATTTATTAAAAACTAGTTTAAAATAATTTTTCATATTTAAAAAATAAATAAAAACATAAAATATACTAAAAAATACATATTTTACTAGTTTACATCATTTCAAAATTCAAAACATATATGCCACTTTTTAGTGATTCAAGTTTAAAAATTGGATCAACGTTGGCCATTTCCTTTATAAAGTGTGACACAGCTTTGTGCTTTTACCGTATTATAATTAAAATATTAATAAAATATGTATCTAAAAATATAATTAATATATCACAAACAATATTAGCATAAACTCAATAATAAAAAAAATTAAAAAATATTATTAAAAAATATATATTTTAAAAACTAAAATTGTATTTCAAATAAAATATTAAAAATAAATATAAACTATATTAAAAAATTTAAAAGTAAAATTCTAACTTTTATATCTAAAACTACAAGTAACACCAAAATGAAAAGTGAAAATAAAATGAAATCATATTTAAAAGATAAAAAGTTTTGAATATAAGGGAAAAACAGGTTTTGAAGGGACCCGAAACCCTTTACAACTTTAGGCACAAAATGTTGCTCAAAAGATACAACACTAGACAACTAGCAACATCCCAAAAACCAAGAAATAACAAAAGATACAAACAACTGCTCAAAAGATCAACAAAGAATACCAACAACCAAATAATAGCAAGCCCCAGTAGAGCTAGACCACATGTGCAGTCTTTCGACCACCACAAACAAATTTAACAAGAGATTGAGAGGATTGATTATGCTTAGGAAGACATCTCTTCCTTCTTTGCACAACAATCCAAGAAAGATCATCCTTTGAAGGATTAGAGCAAGGGGAGGACAGGGGACAAGCCACCAAAATACCCATAATGTCACTTCCACACCCAACAGTAGCAATAGGAGCTGCAGATAAATTTGTAGTCACAACACCATCAGCAAAATCATTAGCAACAACAACAACAACCTCACTAGTCACAGTAGCAAAAGTAGGAAAACCAACCACATTAGTAGCAGTTGTAGATGAACCAGCAGCTATAGATGGACCAACAACACCAACAGCAGCAATAAAACCAAAAGCCCCAAAAACAATGGAAGGCAATTGTGAACCATCAGCAGAAGAAGCCCCTACTTTAGGGGCCAAGATATCATCCCCACAATCATCATCTAAAGATTCTCCCATAGTAAGATGCTCACAAAGAGCATCTTTCCACCAAGTAGCATAACTTTGACGGGATTTCTAATAGTCAGCAACCAAATGACCTGTAGAAAAGCATCCCCTACAACGGAAAGGAAGTCCTTCATAATCAAGAATCTTAGACCATGGTCTAGCCCCCACCATCAAAATGACCTCCCTAGGTAAATATTTTGAGGTATCAACATCCACAAGAATGCGGGCGAAAGTAGGGTGATCATAGATAAGAGAAGACAAATTAGCCATAATAAACCTACCAATAGCATTTCCAATGGACTCAAAGCAAGGAGTCCAAAACTGAAGAGGCAAGTTAGGAAGTCTGACCCAGGTAGGAACAACACTAATAGATTTAGAAAGAGGGTTGAAAGAAGGGAACCAAGGCTAGAGAGAAAGTGAGTGCTTTCCCCACAATAAAAAACCCCCTTCCAACACTTGAGCCCTATCCTCTCAGATTGAAAGGAAGCCACAAAAAAATCCTAGCTTAAGGATAGAGTTCAATCCTATCCTCAACAATAGGCCTCCAAGACTCCAAAAAAATTTGTGCAAATTTAGGAGGGAAGGCCATAAACCATTAAATCTACAAATAAGAGCAGAATAAGAAAAATACTCTTCTTTATCCAACACCTCCTGCCCACAAAAAATAGTAGGGGTAGAAGAAGAACACGTAAGGGTTTACCCTTAAAAGAGGGCGAAGAGGAAGAAGGGGTTTTACCTCTAGACCCAACCACCTTAGCAAAGGATTGAGAAGCAGGATACGAAAGGGGGACCTCCACGTGTAGCGACCCAAACCCTAAAGGAGGAAACTCAGAACTAGTAAAACTACCAAGCAAAGGTTGAGAGCCACTAGGAGAAGACAACGATGCCCCAATAGCAGGTAAAGAACCATCAACAAACACCTACAAGCCAGCAGCATCAAGCCCAACAACAACCAAAATCGACCCAAAAGAATCTGACGCCACACTAGTAGCCAATGACGCACTCGAAGCCAACGACGAACCAACAGTAGCAAACTCAGTAGTGGCCAAAACTGACCTAGAAGAGGCCGATAGCACTCCAGCAACCAGCTACTCACCAGCAGACAACGACGCACCCATGGCCAATGACACACCAGAATTCAGCGGTGAACCTACTGCAGAATGCAAGGGAGAACTAGCAAAGATAGCCGTTTCAGTAGAGAGCGGGAGAGCCATTTTGAAAAAAAATTCAAATGTGCATGTTAAAAAATTAAAAGATAAAAAGTTAATTTATAATTTATTGATTTATTATTATTAATATTATTCTTTAAGAAATATATCTATTTATTAAAAACATTATTATTTATATCTAAAAATCTAAGCTTAAAAAGTTTAAAAGAAAAAAAAAATTCTTATCCTATCTTTTCTTAATTTAAAGTTAAGACTAGATAAGAATGTAGTTGTTTTTTCTTTAATTATAAATTATATTTGCATGTTCCTTATATGAAGTGAATGACCAAAGTTTAAAAAGGTTAAAAGAAAAAAACAATTCTTATCCTATCTTTTCTTAATTTAAAGCTAAGACTAAATAAGAATGTAATTGTTTTTTCTTTAATTATATATAATATTTTTAATATTTTATAAAATTTGATGGTTGAGATCATTTCAATCATCTTGCATCCTTCTCCACAATTTTCAACCATTGATTTTCAACCGATGATTTTCAGAAGTAGGTCGTTCACTTCATATAAGAACACCTTCGGTGTAATTAAAAAAATTAGGTTATTTTTCTTCTTAGAGTAAACATATCTAGTCTCTAATTAAATTTATCCTTTTTGGAAGAACTAAAAAAATATTATTTAATATTTTATAAAACATATATATTTCAAATGTAATATATATTATGTATGTGACTATTGTGTGTTATATGTGGTTTTAGCTATAAGTTGTTGTAGAAACTCAATACAATGAAATGGAATTAAAAAGAATAATTATGTGTACTATACATGAAATTAATATTAAAAAAATTATTCAAATATTTGAAGACTAATTATTTTATCATAGATGTGGGTGGATGGGTGGGTGCCTTTCCACATATTCTTTTGTGGAAAGTCAGGGTCTCCTTAGAACATGGTGACATTCACACTTAGCACAACAACTTGGAAAATCTTGTTGGTATTCACATGTGGCGCTAACTCAGAAGGACGGTGAGGAGCTAGAAAATTTGTCATAGCAAAAACTGGCATTTACCATATCCATCAATAATATCTCCTAATTATGCCAATGTTAGGTGATTTACAAAGCACACATTTGGCTTATTATCTTCAGGATTTGCAAATTCTCTCCTTTTGTGCTATTTGGCACCTCGATGGTGGAGTTGGGATGACACTATGCACGACATGGTTAAAATCTGCCATTTCCATTATGGTGTGATGTGATGACAATCACCCTCACATTATTTATGATTGGTAAGGCTCTCTTTTTTGTCATAATTGGGAATTGTGTAGCATTTGAGCTTGGTAAGGGTCTAGTGGTGAGAAGCTCCAATTTTTCTTCAACCATGGAGGAGAGGTCAAAGTTCGTAGTTGAAATGTCTTAAAATACTCTCATGAGCATTAGGGTGGCTACTCCAATTCATCTATTGAGTTTTGGAAGGAAGATGGTCTTTTGTGGATCAATTACAAACCAACAACTCAAAAGAATGCTCAAGAAATATGACACTCTAGTGTTGACAGTGGTAAAGATGATTTTGGGGAAGAGTTATTTGGAGGAAAATGAGTCTCACAGGGTCGATATAGATATCACATCTCAATCCTTTGCGTCTGTGTTAGCAATAAGGTTGGGTAAAAAGGAGGCTGAGGCATTGCTAAAAATCTCTTCTATGTGGATCTGCTAGTGGGTTTGGAGGCTATACTGTGTGCGACCTTTTCTGGTATGCGAATCCCTAGGCCGCAGGACATGCGCTTGCTCTACGTGTCAGGAGAGGTGATCAAATACTATCATTTCATGTTGGATTTGAAAGGAATGGCACTAGTAACTCACAGGGAATTGGTGGTGGTTGCATTGGATTACTTGCTTCGTGTGCTTAGGCTTCCTCCTTCGCCTCATGGTCGTTGGGTATTGGATTTTCATGCCTTTTCTCATGCTGATGGTTTCTTGGAGGTGGACAAGTTTGGGGTGGGGTCTATTTAAAAATCTTCTTGATATGTATGGTGTTATGGGTTTGGTTTCTAGTCTCTAGGATGGTTGATATAGTTTTTTGGTAACTGTTATAGCTATGTTTGTTTGTTTCCAGTTTGAAATGTGTGTCCCTGCGTGAACATTTTGGTATGACCATATAGGGGTGGTTGTTGTTAGTATGGTAGTGTCAGTAGGGTTCTTCGTTGTTATGTCAGGGTAACTCAGAAAATCTCACCCAATGGGCTCACTATGTAAAATTTTCCTTTTCTAACTTAATACAAAAATCTTCTTTACGTATCAAAAAAAATATTTTATCACAGATGGACTACTCTTGTTTAAACATGACAATATTCTAACAATATCAAATTTTCTTCTAGAACTTGGGATATCTAAATCCTAATATGCATGTCCATAATGGATTTAAAATTTTCACTACTCATCTCATCTAACCTTTAATTTCAAAATACAAGTGTCCATTTATTTACTAGCTTATTTATATTATTCAATAATATATATAAGATACGTCCAAACATATCATTTTTCAAGGAGTTAATTTTTTATTACTTGTTTTAACATATTTATATTACATTTGTATTATTTTTAAAATTATAATATATTATGCTTATTATTATTGAAAATAAGTTCTCTATAAATTTAATTATTTTTAAAATTACATTACATTAAATAATATTATCTAAACATCAAATAATAAAAAATTTAATAAAATTTCTATAATAGTTATTATTATATATATTTAATAATTTTCACCCTCATTATCTCAATAATTATTATATATATTTAATAATGTAACTATTTTTAGCATAATATGATAATATTTAGATATTATATATTTAATATTTATATACACTATGTAGTATTAAATATAAATATAATTTAACTTCTTACAAATATTACTAATTAAATATATTACAAGCTTAATATTTATCTATATTTATTAAAAATGAAATTAAAATGTTAAATTTTTATTTTTTTATAAAAAGGGGTAAAAACTGTATTGAAATTTAGAAAAGAGTATTACAACAAAGCAAAGGGCCTAAGCCCATGGAAACCAAAAGATACAATTAGATAAAGCAAGAACCAGCATCATTCATCACCAATCTCATCTCCATCCTCCGCAATAATCCTTTCCAAATCATGGCGGAGCTCCTGGGAAATTTGATCCCACCCCTCAATCTTCCAACCATCGAGATGCTTTGAAGCCCATTTTGATAAGCAATCAGCTACCCTGTTCCACTCCCTCAGAATATGGACAAAAGAAACCACCTCCATCAAGGAACTAATCTGCAGAATTTGTTGTACCATCCTAGCCAACTGCCAACTGACATCAACCACCTTCCAAGCATTAAGCAAAGTAACCAAAACCTGTGAGTCAGACTCACAAATAACCTTTCTCCACCCCAAAGCGTAGGCCCGTTCAAGGGCGGATAAGATTGCCAGACTTTCCATAAGGTTGACAGTTTGCACCCCTTCATAAATAGAGAAGAATAAAACCACCATTCCCGAAGAATCCCTACCAACTCCCCCAATTCCAGCTGGCCCAGGATTTCCCCTTGAGGTCCCATCAGTATTAATCTTTAGAATTCCAATAGGAGGGGGAAGCCACTTACCCACTCTCATGACTTTCTTTTTCTCCCACCTTCCCCTTCGGACACAAGCAGAAGCCAAAGACAGCTCCCGAAGTCCCAATCTCTCCACCTTCTCAACATCCTCTTTCTCCAAGGGATAAGCCACCTCACACTTCACTTCCACCGTCTCCCGAACCATACCCATAATTCTCTACCAAATCTGCTGAACAACCATCTTTTCACCTCGGAAGATTCTACAATTCCGCTCCAGCCAAATTTTCCAGAGAATGAAGGTAGGCCCAACATACCACACGTCCTATAAGAAAGAGGCCATAGTGGGAGGTCTGCCCAGACTACTCCAAAAATCCACTAGGGAGGAAGCATGAACACAAGGATTTTTCTAGACTTCCCACCAAAAATGCCACAACCTCAGGGCAAAGGGGCATCAAAAAAAAAAATGAGCAGAATCCTCCTCCCCAGTCCTACACAAAACACACGTGGATGGTCCCTGAAATCCCCTCTTCTGAATATTGTCCCAAGTCAAGCATTTGTTCCAGGCCAAAGTCCACATGAAACAGTTACACTTTGGCCAAGAAAACTTGTTCCAAACTCTCTTCCACCATTGAACTTCCACCCCATCTAGCTTGTGAGATAAAAGCACCTGATAACCAGAGGCAACAGTAAAAACACCTTTAGGGTTGGGAGACCAAGATAAAACATCACCATCTAGGAGGGAGCTACAACTCTTGCTAGAAAGGATACCCTACAATTCCATGCACTCCTCCTCCATACCGACCACAGGCCACTCCTCTGGATTCTTCCACCTAGCCACCGTCAACTGACCATGAGAGGACACAGACTTAAAGTCTCTCACCCTATCCCGACCAGCCTCAATGAATCGTTGACAAAGGGGCACAGGTTAGGAAACTGGGAAACAAGAGGAGGAAAACCATCCCAAGAATCAGACCAAAAGTGAGCCTCCAACCCACTTTTGCAAATCCAAAATAAGCCATCCTTGATGAGAGCAGCCCCTTCTTGAGCGTACCCCAAATCATCGATCCTTTCCCCACCACGGGATAGCGGGGAATATCCATCTGAGGGATCCCTGAAAAATATTTATGAGATAAGATCCTAGCTCAGGTCTAATCCCGCTCCACACACCACCTCCAGTACAATTTAGCAACAAGCGCAATCCCAGACAAAGATGACTGCCTTAATCCAAGACCACCATATTGTCGCGGGCTACACACCAGCTCCCATCTAACCAAACTCCATTTGGATGACAATAAATTACCTGCCCATAAAAACTGTCTGGCTAAAGCATCCAGTTCCTGAACAAAACCAGTCGGGGCCACCTAGAGCATACATCCATAGATGGGGAGAGCCTGAACCACAAATTTGATCAGTTGAAACTGACCATCAAAGGACAACCATCTATGGGTCCAATGGTTAATCTTTGTCTGAAACTTATCCAGAATATTCTGCCATGACTCCCTGGGCATCCTTTTGACAGTGATAGGAATACCGAGATAGGTCAAAGGAAGGGACCCAACCTGAAACCTCAAGATATTGGCTATCCTCCTCTGGATAGGACCAGGAGTATTGAAGAAGAAGATGGAGGAATTATCTTCATTAAAAAACTGACCCGAGGCAATCAAGTAAACATCCAACACCGCAGGCAAGCTAGTAGCCTCCCTAATTATAGCCATACCCATCAGCGCAGTATCATCCACAAATTGCAAATGAGACTGTGGGGAAATATTACCTCCCCATCACCACCCCTAAATGAGACCCCTCTCAATATTCCTTCTCAACAACCTGCCCAAACCTTCAACAAGAAGCAAAAATAGATACGGAGACAATGGGTCGCCCTAACGCAATCCCCTAGAGGCACCAAAAAGCTCTGAGGGCTCACCATTAATTAAAATGGAGAAGGATGCTGAAGTAACACAACTCATGATCCATTGAATCCACTCATCCCCAAAACCAAAAGCACCAAGAATCTTCCAAAGGAAGGACCATCGAACTCTATAATACGCCTTTTCCATGTCCAACTTGATGAACATTTCCTTATCATTGGAAATGGCCATAGAATGAATGGAATTCGTGGCTATAATCACCCCATCCAGAATTTGTCTGCCCGCCACAAAGCCACTCTGCTCCTCGGAAATCAACACTTTAAGCCATTTTTTTAGCCTATCTGTAATAATTTTAGAGATAATTTTGTAAATCATATTACAAAGAGAAATGGGTCTAAATTGGCTTATCCTATCCGCCCCATCACATTTGGGGATGAGAGCCAAGAAGGAAGAGTTCAGAGCCTATAACATCTACTTATTCCTCTGAGATTCTTGGAAAACTGCCAATAAGTCTAGCTTAATAATCTCCCAGAATTCTTGAAAGAACTCCACTGGAAGTCCATCAGGGCCAGGAGCTTTCCCTTTCTTCATCTGGGATACCATGCTCTCGAGCTCTTCAATCGAGATATCACCCATAAGATGCTCATTCATCTCCATAGTAATCAAAGAAGGGATGCAAGACAAAACTTGGGCCTCCTCGTCAGTAACCCCCTGAGAATCCTCCCTAAATAGGGAAATAAAATACTGCACAGCTTCACACGAAATATCCTTAAAAGAGGAAAGATGCTCATCAATGTCATTAACAAGAACAGAGATGGAATTCCCATGGCGCCTGGCTTTGACCGAATTGAAGAAGAAGGCTGTATTTTTATCCCCCTCTGGAAGCCATTCAATTCGAGCCTTTTGTTTCCAATAGACTTCCTCCCGCAATTCACACTCCTCCAGCTCTTTCAATGCCCTAGCCTCCTCTTGGAGTAAATTAGCAGTCACACCAGCTTCCCTAATCACCCTCATAATACTATCCAGCTTAGCCTGGGCAGCAACCTTAGAATGGAAAATGTTCCCAAAGCACTGACGGTTCCAAGGCTTAAGTTGATATTTGACAAATTGGAGAAGCTTAGAGAAAATGTACATTGTTGTGCCATAAGCGAGTCTACCATGTCTCCACCATTCGACCACATAGTCATGAAGAGAGTGCTCCCAGAGCCACATAATTTGGAACTTGAAAGGGGGTGACTGGGGCACACGAACTGAAGAGACAACAAGCTTGATAGGCCAATGGTCGGATCCTCTCCAATCCAAGATTTCTGAGCTAGAAGACCACAAACCACCAACCCAAGAACAGGACACCAGAAACTGGTCAAGTCTTTCAGAGATGCAATTATCCCCGATCCTACAATTGTTCCAAGTGAAATGACCATTAGTAGGCTTTACATCAATAAGATTCAAAGCAGATATGTTATCCTGAAGAAGCAACACAGAAGGCTCCAACCTTGCAATACCACCTCGCTTCTTAGCCAACTTAGAAATAGCATTAAAGTCACCAGCCATAATCAATGGATGAAAAGGCACCATACTCCGAACAAATCTAATATGACTCCACAAAAGTTGCTTACCTTCAAACTCAATAGGCGCATAGATATTGGAGAGGAGAATAGACTCCCCAGTCTTAGAACAAGAGGCAATCATTGAGATAGAGGACTTGCTGGACATCCACCAAAGAGGGTGGATCTTCTGAGGATTCCAAAGACAAGCCACTCCACCCATGGACCCTTGAGCACCAATGCACTAGCATTCACCGCTTCCCCATAGCTTAGGAGATAAACCAAGCATACATTCCACATATAACTTAGTCTCCTGTAGGAACAGAACATCATGAGATTGACTTCTAACCAACTCACAAACAACCTTTTGTCAAGGGCTTTTGTTTAAGCCCCTTGCTTTCCATGATAATACAATCATTTCGACGAGCTCGAGAAGTGTGAATCCAGAGTCTTAACCGACCCTGACTCCACCAGAGTTTCCCCAGCTAACTTAATCTTTTTCATATCCTTTTTCCTTCCAAGCTTTGAAGATTTCTCCCCCAATCCTTTCTTGATATCCTTTTGATGGAGACCCAAAGGAGAAGGAGAAGACTTGATATTCTTCCCAGCATCAATTCCTGGATGCAAAGCCAAAATATTACCAACTCCCCCATTCTTCTTCATTTCTACAGTAGGAACCGACTCCACCTGGCCATCCATTTGAAGTTCAGTCACCATTTGCATAGCTCCCATAACTTGTGTATCCAGAGAAGCCCTAAAAAGAGGATCTTCCTGTCCTGAATACACAATACCCTGATCCAAATTCACCAAGCCTAGATTCACTTCCTGTTGGCCAAGATCATCCAAAACCTCGAATCTGTTAAAAGAGCCTTCATCATGTCTTTCCTGCAAGGTCCTCTTTTGACCTCAATTTCTGTTATGATTCCTTACATGGGCGAAGCCATCTAGACCAACCCCATCCCCTGGAATGGGATCCTTTCCCTTATCCTCCCTAGGTGGATTGCGAGCAGTTTGGGAAATCGGATGCTCCACAGGCCTAGCCTTTGGACATCTTCGTTGTAAGTGACCATATTCATGGTAGAGACAACATCGAAATGGAAGAGTTTCATAGTCTAGCGACTGGACCCAAGAGTGGGGACCCACAGACATATCCAAAGAATCTAGTAATGGCTTACTTAAGTCAATTTCCACACAAATACGAGAAAAAGTTATCACCTTTTTAAACTGAGTCTGCTGCAAATAACCAACCGGCTTCCCGAGCATCGACCCCAACAAATGCAAAATGTCATCTCGCCAACATTCCATTGGAAACTACAGAATCCAAACCCACACAGGGACTCAAGTCGGAAGCTCCTCAGCAGGGTTAAAACCAGCATGCCACGGTTTAATAAACAAACCAACTTGGTTGTAAAAATAGGGCCCCCCTTCAAAGACCTTATTGCGATTTTCCATGCAATCAAAGGTAACCATGAAATAATTATTTGCTAGGAGCTTTATATCCATCTCACCCTCTGGAATCCAAGTCCGTTGGGCCTAAGATTCCAAAAATTGCATCAATATCCACATACCCAAAAACTTGCAATAGAAAGAGTGCCTCGAGTAATATTCGATATCCTCTGCAACCATCTCCAATGGGATGACGAGTTTCGGCCTCTCCTTCCAGCATTCCAAACATCCATTGATTTTCGTGATCCGAGCTCCACTCGATGAACCCACTCCATCTAGCCCAAGTTCTGACAAATACATATTATTATTGAAAACTATTGAAGCATGCGGAGGAGACTTCACACCAATCGCAGATCGAAAATCCATTTTGGGACAAGCGCTCGAGGTCTCCCCAGGCAACATTATACCCAACCCACAGTGGGCATGCAAAGCCCCCAAGATATAAAAATCCAAAACACAGGTTTCATAGACCCCACCCAACGCCCACCACTAACCATTGGAAAAACCCACAGGAATCACCAATAAAGAAGACTTCCCACACAAGACAAAAATAGAGGATTTCACAAAAAGAAAGGGCATGAACCCTCGCCTGAACCAGATACTCACACCACGGAGACTCAGCCAAGAAGAAGAAACAACAAAAAGAGCCAACTCCAATCCTTTACCCTGCAGATACTAAACGCCCCCCCTTCGCATGCACAAGAAAGATCAAATAGAGCTAGGGCGTGGATGCCCTAGCTCGAGTTGCAGAACGCCCGACCATTTTTTCAAAATGTTAAATATATTAGAAGTTTAATAGTTACACATATTTATTTTA
>VDFB02075321.1:411272877-411346382 GCA_007258455.2 Sequoia sempervirens
TATATTCCTCTCTACCTTCACAACATGCATGACTTGTAGGAAGAGAACACAAAGTAAGAATGCAACTAGAGATGGTTACGAATAATGATTTTATTAAAGTGAGCACGAGAATATAGATGCACAAAGAATAAAACATTCGTGGCAAGTAAAAAGTCACTCATTATTGTCTGTGTATCTAACTATATCACTACATCAAAAGTTGCACAGTTTGCACATAGGAATACATATGTATACACTAAGTTAACACAAGATACTTGTAAATAATTGGTAGCTCTTTTGTGAATCAAAATAAAGGAGGATTAGCAATGTTCCAATTTACAAACTATTCATCCATTTAAAATACTACATGCATTTATAGTATATAATTATTTATGAATCACATCAAACCATTGAACCATCAATTTTGAGCTTTGTCAATCCCTGAGAGTTGTGATACTTTTGCAAGGGTTTTACATGCTGCACTCTTCTCTATTCTTCACAATGTCATATTTGCAGAGAGGACATGTTGCATTCATGTGCAACCACTTTTGGATGCATGTGTAGTGAAAATGGTGGCTACATGGAAGTTCATGTAATTCAACACCATATTCATATGCAAAAAGACAAATACAACATTCCTGCAAGTATTCATCCAAAATATGAAGATATCCAATTATTACAAAGATAGTTATCTTAATGGAAATATGGTAGACAAAATTAGACTTGCAAATCTTGAGATAGTGTGTAGACCATTGGACCATTATGTATCCAAATCTTTGTGCAAAACTTAAAAAAAGATTAAAGAAAAAGATACTTGTAAATAACTGGTAACTCTTTCATGAATCACTTGATACCAAAAGGAAACAATAAAGAAGGGGGATTAACAATGTTCCAATTTACAAACTATACATTGATTTAAATTTTTTTACATGCATTTATAGTATTTAATTATTTATGAATCACATCAAGCTAGAGCCGAGAGTAGCTCATTTGTGGGATTTTATCCCAAAGGAATTTCTTCAAAATTTTCAAGGTAAATTCCATGATCTACTTGTTTTTTCTTTGGTGTCTTGTCTCTTTTTTCAACAAGATGGTCGCTTTAGGCTTATGGAAGAGGAGAAGCATGTTGCTTTTTATTTTTTGACTTCAATCACTACAAAGTTGTGGGCTTTCGAGAGTTATTCATTTATATTTTCCACTTAATTTGAAGGTTGCATTTGTGGTATAAGGAAACTAAACACAATGAAGTGGTTGTTGTTTTTGAATTCTCCAATTTGAAGGACTATGTAATCCCAAGATCAAGATGTTGTGACAATTAGAGAGTGAGGTAATAGCAATGCTATTATGGTCGGTGGTGTGGTTGGTTGTAGGGTCCTTCAAGCATTCTTGTCTTCTCTTTTTAGGAGTGGTGTTGAATTTTTGCTCTCTTGTGTTAGTTTAGCCTTCGATATTTGTTGGAGCTTCAAGGGTGCCTGTCATATCTATGAACATTTTAACCTTTGTTAAAGTTTTATACTTTTCAAATAGTAAAAGGTTATTTGTGTGTACACTCAATAGGTGCAATCCATTGCTCTATTTTTAACTTGATAATCATTGTATAATGATATTTAACATTTAAATTACAATATTAATAAATTGAAACTTAATAACATTGTGATGAAATTTAATATGCAAATGCATCTCTCTTTGATGAGTGGTGGGATTTAAAGCCATAACACATTAATTTACTAATTAATTTTTGAAACAAAATAGTTTTGAATTGAAGGAATTTATTCAACTGTTCATT
Organism: Sequoia sempervirens; assembly: GCA_007258455.2. NCBI lineage: Eukaryota > Viridiplantae > Streptophyta > Pinopsida > Cupressales > Cupressaceae > Sequoia > Sequoia sempervirens. Next base: position 411,274,643 of record VDFB02075321.1, read on the forward strand.
AAGATAAAAGGATAATCCTCAAATAATAGTGTAAACATTTAACTATTATGACAAATTTTCAAACCTTCTTAACAATAATCATCATTTTATTTCTACGTACTCGTTGAAAAGAATAAACTGATTGTTTGTCATGATCCAAACATTGAGGACTAAGTTTGAGGCTGCTAAAAAAAACTTTTCCTCTGTAATGGCTTATAATGATACCCTCTTTTTTCTCCTCATATTTGGGTAAGTGCACCAAGATGGTTCCCAAAAAGGGGGCTTAAGTGGCCACTTTTTTTTTGAAATCAGGAAATGCTGACCTTGGACTTGAAATTGAGGATAGTTACACTCAAAATTTTGAGATGGAACAAAAACAAGGATCGAAGTGCTCCGAGTCTACTTTCTAAACTACTAACTTATTTTGAAAATGGTTGAGATTAAGGGGTTCAAAAGAGGGATGTATAGAAATTGGTGTTGTTTTTGTCAGAAAAACATAACATAGCAACTCTTGTACGACCTGAGCACGGTGAACTTTTTAGTATTTTTAAAATCGCTAATGTGGTTAGCTAATAGCATCTAGTTGGTGCAAAATTTTATGATAATTTTTAATGAATATTTGATTTTTTAACTAATTTTCTAAGTGGGCACTTCTGAAAAGCATTTTTGGCCGTTGCTCCCCTACAAATTTTGAAAATAATTGTTTTTTTTTTCTTTTTTTTTAATTTGTAGAATGGAGTCTAGTTTCTTAAAATGTAATTTATTTAAAAAATTTATGAATGGTTAATTTATAACAAAAAAAACACTAAACACTATTTTTTGGCAAAAAATAGACATACAAACAAAATAAATTATGGATGAAAGGCTTAACATTGTCAAAAAGTGAAAAAAATTACGTCATTGGATAGCTAAGAGAGAACCTAACATTACCCATGTTTTTTATTTTGTCAATATTGAACTAGATGCAATCTTGATGGTGAGCACATACCCAATTATGTGAAAAATTGTAGAATTTGCAAAAACACGTCTCTGGCCTTGTTGGGAATGCCCTCCAAGCCTTTGGGTTGGTATTCCAAAGCAAATAATTTCGCTTTTTTCTTTGTTTTTAACGCAAAATAACACGTGTGCATTATAACACACTCAAATTATAACGCGAGCGCGTTGTTTAAAATAAATTCATAAGTGGCCAGAAAATTGGTACCCAACATCATGCACCCGCCCATTTATGCATTTCTCCTTATCCTAGTGTGCCCTAATAATCACAGTTGAGAAAATAGTGAAGAAAAGTACATCTAAAAAATGTTTTACTTTTAGATTAAATAACTTAAAATGGTTGGTTGGGAAATTGCAATATTTGAAAAGAAAACTCATTTTAAGAAAATATCTTATTTTCACTATTATTTCTAACATGAATGACAAATAATATAATGTAAGCCAATTCTTGCACCAATTAGTAGGACTTTTACTAGTTTTCTCAATGTAGGTATTGCTTGCTAATGAAAGTCTAGATGTAATTTTTAAACAACCCAAAATTACCATTTCTCATATAGCTCAAATTACTCCAAACATCACCCAACAAATTATAATTGATCTAATTTGTTGCTACAAATTTTATAATTTTTTTTTATTATGATTCAAACTTAGAAACTAAACTCAGCAGATTTAAGAATGTCACAATGGTGACTATAATTTAGATTCCTTGATTACATTGGCCCTATTACTCATCACAAAAAATCAGACATATAACTAACATAAAATATAAGATATGTTTCTTCTCAAGAAAGTGACTCAAAAATGCTCAATGGTTTTCCTTAACACGCCCAATGTCATCGTTCTTTCTAATTGCATAGAGTCATAAATACAAACAAAGATAGATTATAAACTATTTGAATCATCAAACCTACAAAAATAATAGGTAATTTTTGGTATTTTCTCCAATTAATTGGATTACCAATCCATTTCCTTTTTGAAGAAACCTTTGCAACATTTATTAGTTCATTAGCAAGACACTCAACAATTGTTTTGATATTACTTTCACATGCACCTATAGTTATAAGATATATTGCCTGATTGGCATGCCTCAATGGAGATATATCAACTGCTTGACACCTCACAACACCAACAAAACCAATCCTTGTAGCATCTTCTCATGGACCATAGCAAAAAGTTTCAAAAGATACCATATAAGATATTTTGGAAGCATAAAAATGTAACAAAACACATTTTAACAAAAACTTTCAATCCCAAAACATTGTCAGTAACAGAAAAACTACAAGACCAAAAACTATTCACAACAAACAATGCAAATTAGACATTTGGATGGTAGGTCAAAAGATCAATGTTACAACTAAAATGAGACCAACCCTATGAAAGCATGAAATATTAAGTGGACACTTTTCTCTACAAATGTATCCAATTGAAAGGCAATGGAGGAAAACATGTATGAACGCAAAAATTTAAAAAAATGGAGACACTAATGATAGTTTCTCAAAAAGAAAATGGATTTAACAAGGAAAAATATAACAACATAAAACAACATGAAAAAATATTAGAAGTACTCAAGACAAAACTAAAGAAATATAATGAAAAACTACCCTCCTAAGTCAAATCAAGGTCCAATTGAAGAGGAAATGAAGAGATTTGTCTAATTAGAGGGATGGAATAAAAAGGGACAAAGAATACTGACCTATTAATAATGGCATCAACAATGATTTGCAATGGGTTTTGATCTGTAAGAAGATGAATGATTTCCATCACATGTCTGATGATACGCACTACCATCAATTTTTTTCCATTGTTGTGCCCATGCATCATCAAAGAATTTGTCAACCTATATGCAAAAGCAAACAATAATTCATAAGAATATAAACTAACCCACACAAAGAAAACCCCTAAACTTTCTATCTTGGGAATCCAAGGAACAAAACACATAGCAAGGAGCATTAGCAATACCTAAATCATTACCATATGTTGTACAAGAACAACTTGAATTTGCTCCAATTGTTTTTTGAAATAATTAATGTGGTGATTGTAATTCCACATTTGAAGAATGGACTCTGCCTCCAACTCCCCTAGCTATGAACATAGCCGCTCCTCTACTTCTCCCAATCTTTAACAATATCATCATCACCTTCTACAACTTTTCCATCAACTCACCTAAAAAGTTAAAAAGACACCCAATTTTAGCATTGCATCTTGAAATTTATGAATGTGTTCCTATCCTTTGGCGTCCCCATTTTTTCCACAATATTCACTTACACACACCTCTAACAAGTGTCAATGATGTAATCCTTGGCAAAAACGCACCTAGAGAAGGATATTACCTAGAAAGGGATTTAAGGACTTGTAGTAATAGTCAAATTCTACACATAGGAAGTTGCTAAGCCAAATCACAGATGACAATGGAGGAAAGATTTGGACTATGGTTGGGTAGCATTATATATATATACATGTCATCATGCCTGACCTGACACACTAAATGTTGAGATTCCAGTGTAATTGATCTCTGCAAGTTCTAAGGACTCTACTTCTTCTTGTTTGTCGGCACAATGGAAGGTTGTGAGAAGAAAGAACAATTAGTGAGAGCAAGAGCCATTATAAATTTCTCCTTCACTAATACAAAAAACTCTAAAAACTTGAGCCTTGGCTTAATGCACTCATATCATGTACAGTTAAGAATTTAAATTAACAAAATTTGTATTCATTGAATTAGTTGAACACAAATTAGGTGAATTTGAATTGGATAAATTCAAATTAGTTGAATTGATGGACAAGCCAATTAACGACCTAAAAAAATCATACAATCCCTCCAAATTTTGCCTCCCAACACTCGCCAACTGTTCATCAAAATCACAAAAATCACCCTCAATCAAGGCATCAAGCCCCCACAAGGGAAACACAACACCATTTTCTATCACCCAAGACTCATCTCAAGCCCCAGGGCCAAGTCTAACACTCTTTTCCTTCTTGCAACTGATCGCAACCTCTTCTCCACTGGCATACTTGTTCAAACCTCACATTGTCCCAAAGGACCTCCCATTTTCCATTGCAATAATTATAAACCCTCAAAACTCTATAACTCGACCACAACTTCATTGTGTAGTAGGATGTAGTACTAACAAATCATCAAAACCCTAATCCAACAAAAAATCCACCCCACAAAACATTTCAATAATTACAAACCCTCAAAACCCCCACGCATTCATATCTTCGTTGCATACTGCAGACTTCACAAAAATATTTCATCGGCATTGCAAGAAAAAAAAAGATAGTAATTTGAAGGTTTTCAAACTATTTCCATGTTTCCCCTTGTTAACATATTTTGTAGGAAACAAAAGGTATTTGCATGGTAAAACTTTGACGAGGCCTTATCATTATTCAAGATTTTTTTTAAGTTGTTCCTTCGCTCTGATTCATTTGACTAAGCTTTTGAAAATACTAATAACAATAAAGAAATTTGTAATTATTTTATAGAAACCCTTAAGTAGGTGAATGGAAAATGTAACAAAAAATATGTGAGCTTGTGTTGTAGAATGGAAAACCAGCTGAAAGAAACCACTCCTTTTGAACAAATGCTGAAATTTTTTGTGATCTACTACCTATCTGTAATGCATTCCTACTAAATCAAACTTCTTGAGAAAAAATAAAAACATGGTAAAAGAAGACAACAAAACAGAGGGGGGGAAATGAAATGAAACGAAATGGAACTTTTTCTCAAGTTATGAATAATAGTCTGATTATTCACCTTTACTCGCGTACGTGTATTCACCTTTCTCAAAACTACTTTTCAAAATTAATTAAGATGATAACTGAGCACTATTCACTATTGCGATTTCTTATTTAGTTCAAGATTTAATGCATACTTAATATTATGCATTATCAATAATTTTTAAATAAATGAAGAGAGGCAAGGGTGAAACTAAAATTACATTATGAACTTGTTATTCAAGGTAAAATAGTAACATGGAATGAGCTCTACTAGGGTTTATTGTGTTTGTGGTCATTCTTGGCCCCTCTTGTGTCATACCACACCTTAGGCATAGGATTGTCTCATTTACTATGTGTACGACCACATTTACTACAATTTTCTTGGTTTTATTATTCCTTCAACCGGCTCTAACCCAATAGTTCTCGCTAGTGTTAGCGGTTCAACAACTCTACTCAATGGCTCCCCCTCCAAACAAGTGTCCCCAAAAACTTGTTTCGAAGTGTTCCATGAGGTAATTCTTTTGAATCCTCAGCTAATGTGGTATTACCCATGGTGTATTTTGATTCTATATGTCAATGGTTAGAGCAACATACTCTTGTTGGTTATTTTTTTGGGAGGAATCCCCCTGAAATTGTGCTTAAAGAGTGGGTTCAAAAGGCTTGGGTCCCTCATGAGGCCCGCCTTGATATGGTCCAAAATTTGACTAAAAGATTTTTTCTTTTTCGCTTTGCAAAGGTCAGTTATGTTCAAGAAATCCTAAACAATGGTCCTTGGTATGTCCAATCCTCTTTGTTGGTTTTTGAATCGTGGACCCAAGACTTTGTTGTCTTAGATGACACCAAGTTGTGGGTCCTAGTATGGATTGAGTTTCCTAGTTTGTCATTTCCTTATGTGCATTTCTTGCAACATATTGCTTCCTCTCTAGGGAGGGTTATTTGTGTCGAACCCGATAGGTTCTTTCAAGCTCGCCCTCAAAAGCGAGTCTATGTCGAAGTGGACCTTTCACAAGATTTAAAAGAGTCCATTAATATTCAAATTGGTTCTTTTTGGCATACCTAGAAGGTCACTTATTTCAATCTACTAAACACTTGTTATAGATGTTAGTCCGTTGACCACAAGATTAAGGATTTCCCTTTGGTAGTTTCTCGTGCTCCCTCGCTACGACGGGATGCTGATAAGCCCCATCAGGTGGAAGGTATTTCCGCCACACCAGAGGAAAAGTGGACAATAGTTTCCAACCAAAAAAACAAGTCCAATAGCTCCAAGACGGTTTCCAAAACCCCAAGCAGATGAAAAAAGTTTCAAACCATTCTATAAAGGGGAAGGAAGCCCAGATAGGCTCAAATAGCACTTGAGTGTGGCCAAGGCCTAAGGCTATGCCCCAACCTACCTCAGTTATGATAGCATAGTCGACTAAGTCTCCTCCCATGTTGGGGGTTCATAGGAGGTCTCAAATTCCTTCTCGACCTCTGGAAGAAGGAGAATATGTGCAAGAGAAATAGAGACATTCATCTCCAACTATCCAAATTGGTTCAGTCCCACCAAATTTTTTATAGAATTGCTTCTCCACTCTAGATGAGGATCCAAACTCTAATGATATGGAGGAGTTTCATTCATGAAATTACTCTCATGAAATGTTCAAGGTTTGACAGACCTCTCTAGGAAGTATTTTGTTAGGGATACTCTTCAAAAGCATGTTGGTAGTGATGTTTTGTGTCTTCAAGAAGTGAAAGTTGCTAGTTTTTTGCTTTCTTCGGCTTGTCGTTCCATTTGGCCAGCCAGTAAAATGTATTGTACTAAACATGAGGTTGGATGTGGCAAAAAGGTCACCCTCCTATCCCCACATGGAACACTTGTGTGGTTGATCATGGGTATGACCCCACACATCAAATCACCTGGATTCTTCTTAAAATTGATAATCATTCCTTTGGGATTATTAATGTTTATGCCTCAAATGATGTTGTTGAAAGATCTCTTCTCTGGTGATGGATTGTTGATTCACTGCCAGTTGCAACTTGGCTGCTATGTGGGGATTTCAATATGGTTTAGGTGGCATATGAAAAGATGGTACTCTACCATTTTGGTGGGTAGCTGGTGAAAGAGAGGCATGGTACTACATGCATCATAAATTGGGTCTTTTCAACCCCAATATTGGTCGCAACCACTCCCATTTTGTCTAGCACACTTGGTGCAATTATCGAGTTGGGTCTGATAGGATATATAAGCACTTTGATTGTGCTATGATCTCAGCTCAATCTTTTTTATCTTTTTCCAGCTCTTTGCCACTTTTGATAAGGTCATTAGTGGATGTGGCATTGTTATACCACTATCCCATTACATTATGCATTGAATGGGAATTAAAGTAGCCTCATGCCATCAAGATCTAGTTCTTTTTTAACACTTCCTTGCTAAGTCACCAGTCCACGTTGGCCCACATCGGTACTGTTTGGAATTTGGAATGTAGGCCACCTCACAATACAGGCTAGATTATTTGGTGGAATGATGTCATCACTCATACTGTGAGGTTTCTTTGCATTTATGGGCATTGGTTGGCCATCTTTCACATAAGGTCTTATGAAGTGACCACGTATGACCTCCATATTGCCATCGAGGCCTTGGTGGCTAACCCCTTTTCTCCTTCTTTGCAAGTTAGGGTTGCGGAGTTAAGGCATAAAAAACAAGTTGCTGACAACTATGCTACTAGAGGAGCACAAATCAAGGACAAGCTTCACTAGCTTAAAATTGGAGATCGTGCCTCGAAAGAATTCTTCCTAACTCTTCAAGCCAAGAATTCATCTCTTTGTATCAAACTAATCAAAGAAGGCAATGTTGTGTGTTACGAATTGCCTGACATTCTCCAAGTTTTTGTTAGGAATTATGAGTAGGTGTTTACAGCTCAAGAGTACACTCTAGAGTGGCATCAAGCGCTTTAGGATTGTCTTGTTGTTGTGCCAAATAGGCTCTCCTCAGCCCAAAAATCCTTCTGTGAGCAATTGCTCACAAATGAAGATCTTAAAGAAGTTGTCAACACTATGGCCAATGATAAGGCCCCAGGAATTGATGGTTTACCTTGAAGCTTTTCATTCTGAAACTTTAGGAAATCTTATTAATAAGGGAAATATTAAATTCATACCTAAATCTGGTGATCTCGAGGATATTTGTAATTGGCAGTGCATCACGCTCCTCAATGTCTCTTACAATTTAATCATTGTCAAATCCCTTGCCTTGAAAATACACCATCTTTTTCCTCAGATTGTGTGCACGCCCAGAGCAAACTAGATTCATTAAGTCTAGGTTCATCTTAAACAACATTATTATTGTCTGGGATGGTATGGAGTGGGAGAGACGTTCTAATAAAAAATCTATCTTTATTAAAATTGATTTTGCTAAACTTATGATCATATTGAATGGCCTTTCATACTTGCCATGTTGTTTGCCTTGGGTTTTGGTCCTCATTTCATACAGGTTGTGCAAATTTTGTTCTCTGATGCATCTGCTTGCATCACCATTAATGGTCGCCAATCCCATTCCTTTGGTTTGTTATGTTTCATTTGTTAGTGTTTCCCGCTTGCCCCCTCACTTTATGTGCTTGTTGTTGAGGGGTTTGGGTATTTGCTAGCTCATATTGTTTCCCATAGGTGGTTTCGTGGCATTTCTTTTCCTAATTCATCAGCCCAACTAGTCAATGGCCATTTCGCCAATGATTCTTTTTTCACTTTATTGGAAGAGGAAAATGATGTCAAAGTTGCTCTTGATTGCCTTGAGACTTTTTGCCTAGCCTCCATTTCTACCATTCAATGGCATAAAACCTTGTGCTACAAATAGTCTGTTCTGCCCATTCCTCACTAGATTCAACATTATGGCTAGAAGTGGATTGCTCTTGGTGAAATATTTCAATTTCTAAGAATTTCTTTAGCCTTTCAGGCTTCTTCTGTTGATCTTTGGAAAGTGGTTCTTTCTCAAATTGAGCAAAAACTTTCTTTTTGGATTACCAAGCCACTTTCTCTAGCTAGTAAATTCCAAATTTTCTCAAAGGTGCTAGCAGTGAATCATGTGTATTATTCTTCTTGTTGGGCCCCCTTGAAGGCCTCATATGCTAAATTAGAAAAGTTTCTACATGATTTTCTATGGACCTCTTCTGAGACTCACCGAGGCACTGTGTTGCTTGGGAGTGTTGTTTCCTGTCCAAAGACTTTGTTGGGATTGGCCTTCTCTCCACTCAATAGCAAGGGATTTCTTTTTATGTCAGGTGGATTATCAGAGCGCTTACTGGTGATGAGGCCTAGAAAATCCTCCTCAGGCATTGTATTCAATCTGGATTTCTTATGCATAGACCTTCTTGGAAGGGAATCGCCTTTCAAACCCTCCTAGTTCTGAGGGAACCAATCCATATTGTAGAAAATTTTGTGTCCAAGAGAATTTGGAGAGCTTGCGAGGCAATTAAGCCCTAGCTACATTTTTTTGGCTTTGGATTTTGTGATGGGCTCTCGTTTAATTAGTAGAATGTGTGGTGGTCACCTCTATTTGCCAATTTTGGTTGACCCTTGGACAAGCTTCCCTTGCTTAAGGCTCTCAGGTTTCACAAGAAGGGTATCCAAACCCTTTGGCACTTATTTCACAGACCCATAATGTGTATTTTTCCTTGGGAGGCTTTTTCGTGCTCAATATGGTTTTCAAAACCATGACCGTGAAACCTATGATGGCCTAGTGAATGCCATTCTGGCTAAGATGCTTCATAAGGTGGGTATTTGTGCCACCAAGCCCTGTTCGAAGGATTGGAAGTGGTACCTAGACACTATATTTAGAAGTTACAAGCCTCAGCTTGGTTATCAATGGCTATTGCTGCATTTTCCTATGATTGGCAATTTGAACTACAGATGTCATCTCCAGTTTTTAGTTTTTGTTTGGCATAAATGATTTTCTGCTATTTGGTATGCAAGTGTTGAGCCAAAAATCACCCACTTTGCTTGGTGTTTTCTTTTCCAAGGCTTACTAATGGGCTCTTGGCTTGTCCACTTGGGGGTCTAGGACCCTCGTTGCCCTTTTTGTGGGTAGGCTAAGTATTTTAAGCACCTCTTTTGGTTTTGTACTAGAGCTTAGCAACTATGGAATTGGATTCATGACTTCTTTCAGTCGTTCAGGCCAAAGCCTTTTTCCTGGCACATGGTTTTGTTGGGTGACTCTCCCAAGCTTCCTTCTAAGTATACCCAGATTTGGCACACTTTCAGGGTGGAAATCCTCTTCAGTATTTGGAAAGATAGAAATGCTTGCATATTTTCTCATAGCCAGATTGATAAATTTGTTTCTTTATATTCTAAAGTGATTTTTTTCTCTAATGTTCTTTTGCAGATTCAAGTGTAAGAAAACAAATTTGCACTTGAAACTTTGCTCACCTTTAGGAGCTCTTGGACCACTAGGTAAATGCCCCTTGTATTGTGGTGCGTGTTCCTCCCTCACCCACTTCTTCCCAGAGCTGGTCACCTTCACGGGGTTGATGGCGAAGTGGCTCTGTTAGGGACTCTCACCCTCACTCACAAGCTCCCCCTCAGTGTGGCTCTCACCCTCCTCGGTGGTCACCTTCTCCTCCTCTGTAGGATGAACTGGTGTGACCTTCTGGAGGGACAGTGGGAGGCACCGGTGGCACTTCTAGGTGGCCTACTAATAATGCTCCTGGTGGCAGTCCTATTAGGAATTGCATGCAAAAGATATCAACTAAATGTATATAAAGATTAAATAGAGGAATTAAAAATACACATAAGTAATAATAGTGAGAGACAATTTTAACGTGGTCCACCCAAACTCAGGCTACATCCACCAATAGAGAGTCCAATATTATTATCCAACAAATCAAACTAATTACAACCAACAATCCTTGCAACTCAATACCACTACAAATGCTATAATACAATGTCAACGAAAACCCTAACCCTTAGCCGTTTTATCAAGACTTATGTCAGTTACAAAATAGGGTTTTTTATGTCAGCCAATAGAAAAATAACTCCTGACACCTTTATAAAATAATAAAAGTAATTTTATAATTTGGGGGGAAATCGTGCCGATAAAAGTGGGAAAAATTTAATCTTTGAGTCTGATTAGGCTCCATATAACAAGTTTTGGTTGGTCAGATACTAATAAATGGTTCCCACAGTTGGATTTAGCAATCTCACCTTGTTGGGAGGATAAAGATAAAGAAAAGGATGATGATGGTTGGGCTCCCCCTAACATCACTCCAAACCCCACTCATGTATGGGGGAAGAAGTTAGATTACAAGGGCCCTCCACCCTCTGTTGGCACTGCAATGGCCGCCTGATGGCCTTTTATTTTATTGTGTTTGTAATATTTCTTGCTTTCTAGGCTTGGCCCATGTGACTCTCGAGGTGTGCCTTTTTACCACCCACCCTCTTTGTGAATATGTCTTTCTATCTTTATTATTAATATAGATATATGCCTATTCATCAAAAAATAAATGAAGGGTGGTGATTTGAAGAACTCTCCTTGATTTAAAAGGTGGAGTTTTTATGTACACAACTGAATTCCATTGTAAAACATCTCTTGACGTAAAAATATGTTATCTAATGGTTTCTTTAATTGGGATGGAAGAGTTGATTCTTTAATACTCAGAAAAGAAGTGCAATGGAAATCTCCCCCATATGGATAGCTCAAGATGAATTTTGATGAAGCATCTAAAGGCAACCCAAAATCATTTAGAACATGATGTATTATAAGAAATGAAGATGGTAAACTAATCAAAGAAACATCAAAAAACTCAAAGGGACCAACAACGAAGCTAAGGTCCAAGCTCTTATATGTGGGCTTCAAGTTTGTATTATTTATAAATGCAAAAAAGTAAAAATAGAAGTTGATTCAATGATAATTATTAACAAGTGTCATGTAGTGGTTAGTATTTTCCTTTATAGTATTGCAATTATAGTTTTGTAAGATAGAAAAAATTTAAATGCAAATTTGATCTATGTCAATAAAAATAAATGTAAGTTTTGAACTAATTATAGTATTTTAGTTTTGTTAGTTACTTTTTACAGGCTTAGTAGTGCATACCTACATTATAGCTTAATGAAAAGATAAATATTTGACACAATTTAGATATATTTTTTTAATTTTAATATATTAATAAAATATTTATATAATCACATTCTATGCAAATCGACATTTTTGTCAAGTGCAGTCCTCTGTCAAAATCCTAAAACACAGTACAACAATGCATTTGTTTGTCACACAGTGACGTGTTTTCCCATAAACCTCCACTTTTGCTAAAACTCAACACTTCTGTGAAGTGTAGTGCCATGATTTTGACAAGCTAAAACAATGCTTTTGCAAAAAAGTGACGGTTTTGAGTATCAATTTAGATTTTCCAAAATAGAAAAATTTATAGATTCAAAAGTTCACTAGTTAATCATCTTAGGATTAAACCTGTATTAGACATACCTATATTCATGGACTTATGTACATCTATTCCAATGTTTGCATCAGATACAAGTCTTTGATCCTAAGATGATTAACTGGCAATTTTTTTAATTTGAATTTTTTGTTATTCCAGAAAATCAAAATTGGCATTCAAAAGTGTCACTTTTTTGCAAAAGCATTATTTTATTCTATCAAAAGTGTGGCACTGCACTTCATAGAAGCATTGAGTTTTAGTAAAAGCGTAGGTTTATGAGCAAAAGTGTAGGTTTATGGGAAAACATGTCACTATGTGATAAAGAAATATGTCGATGTATTGTGTTTCAGGATTTTGACAAAGGACTGCTTTGGGACAAAAGCATCAATTTGCAGAAAAAAGCGCCAAGATAAAAACTAAGATGCGTCGAGATGAAAATAGAAGCGGTGTATAATGACAATCAAAAGCGTGGCTTTGACTCAGAGATAGAATTTGCAATTTTGAACCTAAGTCACTCTATGGTTATGAAAAATTTTGGCCGTTTGAAGATTGATTTTGTATTTTTTTGATCTAGCAAGTGATAAAAACAACAAATAATAGCACATAGGACTGACTTTGAGGATTTTGTGGATATATTTCACTTGTCCTCTTCAACAAGATCATGCTAGAATTGGTGTCACAAGTAGTTTAACAATAAAGACACACCATAGATACACAACCTAGATTAGTAGTAGAATGCATTTATCAACTTATAGTGCACCCCCCTATCAAAGCTATACCTAAATAGTTTTCTTGTGTGATCTAAGATGAAAAATGAAGGAGATGACGGTTTTATTTATAGATATTTGGTGGCACTAATTGATGGTCAAGATTAGATGAAATAATGAAAAGGATCAGGGGTGGATGATTGATGAGAGGAATTGATTGATTTTTAATTGACTACATGATTTTAGATAACTAATTACATGATTCAATTAAGAGGATTGATTGGAGTGTTAGCTGAGACTAACATTTAGTAAACTGAATTGATTTCTTAGTGGACTTGAAGTGAGTGGGAGTGAAGTGAATTTTGTGAGGCATAGCTAATATTTATTTGCTTATCAATAAAATAATATGTTTATTTAATAAGATAATTTGATCATAATGCATTTTGGATAAATGTTTAATTTTCACAAAAATAAATACTTTTATATTATTATGATAGATCTTAATATTTTGAATTATAGTTTTCAAAAAATACTAATGCCTCTAATAAGATGTTGCAAGTGGGCAATCCAGGTCCTTGAGTATTGGAGACAAAGTCCAAATGTTGAATTTTTATTATTGGTTTTTAAGTTGGTTAACAAAGTTTAATGTTGGAATGTTATTTTATTTTTATGTGCATTTATTTGTGAAGGGAAAATGTGTTTTCATTTGAATTATCCTTTTATTTGGATATTGTATTGAGGGACATTGAAGAGTTCAGAGTTATTTTATTTTAAAAGAGGGAAATTTGAATGGTTGGGGGGGAGAGGGAATGAAATTGTTCTCTTTCTTTCTTTATTATTTGTTTTTGGGAGGAATGGTGGGGGATGGATGGAATGAATTGGTAGTAGGATGGTATAGGCTTGAATAAGACTCTGTATTCTTGGACAGCCAAGGTATGCTAGAATTGCATTGGTAAGTTTTGTGTTATTGAATTCTTGTTAGATGATTGGGAAAATTATTGTTTGTTATTATTTTGTGTAGTAATAGTGGGTTTGGGTGTGTATAAAGAGCAGATCTCACTTGAGGGATGAGAGCCTCCTTCATTTGGGGTTGAGGAGGGCATAGGGCCTCTCTTGGAGATTTTTGATCAAATATGAAAAGTATGGAGTTATGTGTGAAATTGGAGTGTTGTGAATGGAAATTTGGTTTACTATAATGATTGAAGGTGGTTTGGTTAATGAAAGGTTATATGGTGGTGGTTGTGTGTGGAGATTGATGGATGGATGGTGGTGGTTGTGTATTGAGACTGTTGGATGGATGGTGGTGGTTTTGTGTGGAGATTGTTGGATGGATGGTGGTGTGTTAAGGAAAAAGTTGTATGATTTTTTGTTATTCCTCAAGAGGGAAGGGAATTCCCCTTCTCCCCTTTACAAGAATTCGGTGTACAAATTCATTGTGCGAGTCAATGTTAATGTCTATTTTGATTTCTAATTTGTAATTCGGCATTTGGATTTGTCTCCTACTCGAAGGTGGACTTTTCAGTCCTATGGTTGGGAGGAGAGCAAGACTAGGCTGCTCTATTTTTTGTGACAAGTTTTAGAAAAAAGTCTAGCTTTATCGAAGGAAAATTGATTTTTATGAGTTTCTTTGTATTGCTAACTCAATTGTTTTATGTTTTCAAGTGTAGCAGATTAAACAAAAGGTTTTGGTTAAGCAAGGAAACTTTTGGTATCAGGTTCTATAATCGAGTAAAATACTCATGTTTATTTTATTTGTAATATTAATGTATAATTATTACAGGTTCACAATGTTAACAGTTGTAATGATTAAGGAGAAAAAAAATTTGAATTGTGATCATCAATTCTGGGTTTAAAAATATCTTCCTCTGTAAATAAACACTTTCTCTAAGTTACACAGTCATTTCACATGTCTCTCTTTCCTTAACATCAATCTTGTCTCGTCGAGAGTTGTAACTGCTTGTTAAAACTACATTATGGATTCTCAGCAGGAATAATTCATTACTATTTTCTTTGTGTTAGATTAACAATAGTGTTTACTTTAAGGAATGGAAAGTTTATCTTTGTTTTTTGTAGGTTTGTGCTGGAGGAGTCGACCCTTGTCTATTATTGCAGTTACATTTTTCTCAAGAAAAGCATTTATTCTTGCTAGTATGGTCCGTCTTATCCCGCAATCTTGGCATGCTTTTGAGCTGATACATAGTAACTCTTCTTTTGTAATGTTGTCACCACAGACAAATTATCACTATAATTTTACTATAAAACGATTTCCATTTGATGAACAACGGTATCATATATTTCGTAACTAAGCTAAATGAGTTTGGGTACATGCGTCTTTGTTATAATGCTACCATTTTCTTGTCTAAGTGTAGTGCATGGATAATCTAATAATTCTATACACGTGCAGTCTAATATATTTGGAGAGCATGTGTTTTGCAACGGTATTTTTAAAACATGTTTTATTAATCTACTTGCTTGTTGGTGCAAAGTATTTGGCTAATATGATAAAAGCATTGTTATATTGCGAATTGTGTATCCCTATTGTATTGTTGCGTAAAGCATTTTTGTTCACTCTTATATAATTTATTGAGAAATTGGAACCAAATTTCTTGTCATTGCTACAAGTTTTCTTGAAACGGTATAGCATCTTAGACGTTGGCGAAAGCTGCAGTGATAGGTGGTCTTGGTATTTATGCTATTCTTAATAGTCCTTGCAATGTGAAGGGTAGTCATCAAACCATTATCTTAATCGGATAGTTGATGTCAAGGACAAGGTATCTTCTTCTTCTATTTATAGACATTCATACATAAGTAAACTTGTATAATTTAATATAAATATTGTGCTTTATTTTAATCAGTATTTTTAATTGTTATTGACATCTTAGTTTTGTTGTCTATTATAGTATTCATTCTATAACATCAAGTGTATTCTGGGGATTTTGTCAAGCTTCATTCGTGAAAAAAAAAAGTGTGCCTTGCATGTATAATAACCCTTCTTGTGAAATTTGTGGATATCCTTAATGAATGCTACCTTGATATCAAATTTATTATTGATTAGTTAAATTCGGTAATACTCTGAAAGATGGTTTGTATGTATGTTACTAAATATAATTATATTTAGATGGTCTGTTACTCTCCTTAAGTCGAATTGTTGAGAATCTAAATATATGCATGTACCTATAGGCTTAATCGACATTAGAGTTGAGGGTTGTGTATTGGAGCTCTAGGAAACGAAATATGTATATTTGACTCTACAACATTTTAGTATGTAAATACTAATTAAGCAAAGTTAATGTATATTGTCTTCACAGTAGCTTTTTGCATTTTTACCTTTCAATCTTCGACCTTTGTCTGCTAATGTGACCTTCGCCATATTTCCACGAATTTTCCTCAGCTTACAAATGTAATATACAGTCAACATATTTTGGTTTCATCTTCCATTGTTGTATAGTCTAAATACATTTTTTGTTCCTATAGTTAATGTCATTGATTTTTTTTTAGTCTCTCATGAATTATTATAACAAAAAGATCTCAGATTTAATGCTCAAATAAGTGCAATTAAATAGGTGGCAATATTTATATTATGCTTATTCTCATATCAATATGGGTGTTCATTAGAATAAGGAAAACATATATTGGAATCTATTTATACAAAAGCGGTAATGTTTAGATTAATAACATATTAGTAAAGTAGTAATGAGAAAGTACTTTTTAAGTGAAAATTATGGTTATATTTTAAATTATGAATGTTAGTAAAGCATGATCTTTATTTCTTTACAAATATTTATTTAAAATTCTAATTATTGTGTTTCTAAATAAAATATCAAACAGGTAAAACAATCCATTGTACATGGTAGCGGACAAGTTTACATAACCATATCATTAAAAGTATTTTCAAATTGGTACTTATTATATTAATGTCTCTTCAGTTTAGTTATTTAGTTATATATTATCAGATTAATCTTGGAAGGGAATTACAAATTTAATTGATGAGTGGACTGATTAGATTGAATAATGAATTGGGAGTAAGTCTCAGTGAATAGGTGAGGTGGAATTTGCATGAGTATTTAATAATTAGATAAATTTAATTATTATTTGCATGTGTAGGATTGATGAGTGGACTAAAAGCAAGTCTCAGTCAACATGTGAGATGGAATGTGCATGAGTATTTAATTTTTTTTTACATGTGCAAGATTAAATTTATTAAATAAATAAAATCATTTATTAATTAATTAAATAAAATCATTTATTAAATAAATAAATAAATGGTTTTATTTATTTTTAGAAAAATATATTGTTGAAAAATTAAATTAAATAATTAAAACAATTATGAAGTGGGAATTAATTAAATTAAATAAATAAATAAACTAAATGATTTTATTTATTTTAGAAGAGGATAATGTTGAAGATTTAAATTAAATAATTAAATTAATTATTTAATTTAAGAAGTGTGAATTAATTAAATAATAAATTATTTAATTTAGAGATGAGAGATAAATAAGGAATTTGTACAAGTACATTTAATAATTAAATAAATTTAATTATTATTTACATGTGCAAGATTGAATTTAGTAACTAAAGTAAATGATTTTATTTATTTTTGAAAGAAGATAAAGTTGAGAGATAAATGAATTAATTAAATAATTAAAACAATTATTTAATTTAGGAAGTGGGAAATGAATAATTAATAAAATAATAATGAATTATTTAATTAAACTTTAGAATAGAAGAACAATTAGTAAATTAATTAAACAATATTAATTATTTAATTAATATAGAGGAATGGATAATATGAATTTAATTAAATAATATGAAATTATTTAATTCTTAGAATGAAGTGAAAATGATCATTAATTTAATCATTTAGTCAAAATTAGGTGTCTGCATTTTACCCCTCTTTGAGATAATGTGTTTTTATAGTGTTATTTCAAAGAAAGTGATAGGATGCCCCAGTTTGCCCTAGCAAATGAAAAATAAAGAAATGAAAACATTAACATTAATAATTTGATAAGTTTTAATGCCTATCCTTCACATATCCATTCCAATCACGCTAGTCCATTTGTCCATTT
The DNA here is from genome assembly GCA_007258455.2 of Sequoia sempervirens. Classification (NCBI taxonomy): domain Eukaryota; kingdom Viridiplantae; phylum Streptophyta; class Pinopsida; order Cupressales; family Cupressaceae; genus Sequoia; species Sequoia sempervirens. Next base: position 411,292,499 of record VDFB02075321.1, read on the forward strand.
ATAGTGTCTCATATATTGCTAGACACTAGGGACAATACTTACATCTTGCTTTAAAATAAATATTGATCTATGTCTTCTAGCTCACATTGTGATCTAGGCATCATCCCAACAATTGAAAAATAATCCATATCAGTTGCATCTTGTTAACGCTTCAACGTGGTATCCAAACATTCAACAAATTTTGTTCCTAACCTGGCTACAAATCTTGATCAATCTTATATGATCAATCAATCATCATCTTGAGATGTATCCTTCCTAATCCTCACGTTGTTCCTATCTTGACAACATTATCCTCGCATTGTTGTGTATCCTCAACAATGTTATCACTAAATTAGCAATCACTCAATCAAATCAATCAATTTTAGCCTAGCTATCAACAAGATCTCAAAAGTTTATTGATATCCCTACATACTGATATATCTTAATTGTCAATCATCATAATCATTCATATAAGTCATTCAAAAACTTAAAAACATAAAATATTAAAAAAATATATAGAACATTCAAAAAAATTCCAAAAATCCAAAAAACTTTAAAAAATGTTCCAAAAATCCAAAAACATTCAAAAATAAAAATAAAAAAATGGCCAGGTGTAGAAAGATGGGGAAAAAAAAGTGTCTAACCCATTTAAGTCTTTTGAAAAATCCAAAACGTGAGCACGTAAACAAAAAATAAATAAATAAATTTCATTCTATTTTATGTTATTTTCAATTTGGTTTGCGGCCTGCAAACCCTCAAAAACATGCTCGCATTCTAAGAAGGAAAGAACCAGTATGTTTCTTTGCCAAATCTTCGTCAAAATGCCACCATGACATTGAGGAGGTAAAAGGAGTAAGTTATTTTTTGATGTAAATTTATTTAATTTTCAAGAAATGATAATATACCTCCTTCTCCTCGTCAAAATCCTAATCCACCTCATGATGAAATCCTTCCTAAAGAACAACCCCAACAACACCTCCAACAATTCCTCAACATGCTCCAAGAACTCGAGAAAATTTGATGGGGCAAATTGAAAATAACAAAAAACAAACTAAGGAGTTAATTGCAAGGTTGAGAGATCTTGCAAGCACAACCTCGCATAGAACCACACTTGTTCAATCACTTGAATCGATAATATCACATGTAGATTCAATTAGCAAACAAATAATTAATTGGTCAAATAAAAGACGAGAGTTTAGATAATTTTATGCAGATAAATTATCATATAAACAAGTTAAAGATGAAAAATTATAAAATTTGACTTGTGTGCACTATTCATGTCACGACTCCAATTTTGCAACGATGAATGTATAATTCAATATTACTATTTAAATGATCATCTTATGTTCATAAATTGATTTATAGCTCTTAATAGAAGTACCTTCTTATGATTTGGTAGTGGCAAATGCAATGATTTGTTTATTAAAATTTGAATGATCCTTCTATTAGAATAAAATTGACTTAAAATATATATGTGTGTATAATTTCTTTTAGTGAATTCCTTGTGAAAGGAAATGATGTCCCTTTTAAAATAGATTACCTATTTATTGTGTTATAGTGAATTAAAAAGAATAAAATAAATGGATATTTGATTTATTATTTAAATAAATCTCTTTATCGAGATAAGGACAAATTAAAAGAAATAGAAGAAAAAGAAAACAAAAAAAAAAAGGAAAGGAGGGTACCTAGTTATTTTTGTTTTACAAGATTTGTTCACAGAAAGGAGTGAAGGAAGAAGGGAGGCAGTTTTTAAAAAAATAATGGCATGTAACCGTTATTGGATTGGGGGAAATGGATTACAAATTCTCAACAATGGAAGATATCCGCCATTACGCAAACCAGCTTGGTGTCTTTCCACTGTTTGTTGTGGATGGTGATGCTCCAGTTTTGAAGCCTCCAGCACAATTGGATCATTTTGTAGAATGATAGGGATCGATTACTCTTCCTATAAAAAAAAGTTGAAAGCCCCATCATTGCATGTAACCTTGCCTTCAATCGATACATGGACGAATGTGTGGTAAGTCGTGTTGTTTCTCAGAATGGTTGTTTGTCTTACTCTTTCAGAATTGATTTATGCCATATGGTTATGTCTGATATTTTCTTTATAACAATCTTAGTTCTCTTAGTAAACAACTTAGCTTGCAATACATGTAGGATTTTATGCTTACAAAATTGTTGGATGAATAGATACATGAACATTAGCAATGAAGTTCCATTGTATATAGTAGTTAAAAGAGTGTATTCTTTTTAAGTGGCTAAGTAAATGAGGGGTTCTTTGTTCATACAACTGAAGTAGTGATGAAAGATAAAAGTAAAGGATGTCTGGATTTGAAATACCAAGGCAAATAGACAATTCCACACCCCTGTAGAATCATGCACCATATTATAAAACAAAGTAATGCATTGGCACAAACCATGGAAATCAGCCTCGGCCAGATTATGTGGTAAATGTGCTACATTTTGATTTAGCCTTCCACATCTAGCTTTGTATCCCACTTCTTGAGTTCCATTAGATCATTCTCTATATCTATGTTTTACACCCTGTTCCAAGTCTCGCACCATAGCAAATGCAACAAGGATATATATTGTCAAGGGTCGGGGTTCTTGGCATTGCTCCTACCGTTTGCATTTGCTTAAAGGTTTCTAAGCCTTATTGACAAACCTTCTTGGTACATATCATGCAATCATTACATTCCCTGAGATGTAGTCATTGGAGGCCATTATGTCAAATAGTTCACACGCCTTTTTGTGTCTCCACTTTGTGCATATATCTATCAGGTCGTGAGGCCATTTTGTCATATAGATACGTGCCTTGTCTTTGCTTCCACTGTTTGTAAACATGTATACTGGATCGCTTGCAACTACAACATCTGACAAAACTCATTTATCCTAGATGCGCATAGCTATCCCCACTAACGTCTTGCTCTTTTTGTTTGCAATTCTTGTCACAAATTGATGATTCGGGTTGCTTTTTGTGGTTGATCACCAAGATGTGAGAACTTGTTGAATGAACCCAGTATCTTGTTGGATTATTCCTCCCGAACCTTAGAAAAGTAACTACTAAGAATGAAAGGGTCCTTACTTCTTCCTGTAATTACTGGTTAGTTGATAGTTGTAGTCTTCTTCACCAACATACGTAGTAGTTTAGATGAATCTTCTTTTATTTTCTGTACATTTTAAAAAAAAAAATGAGCATGTTATCAATTATACATGAGATTTGTCATTCATCTTGAAGAAAATGAGTGATAAAATAATTAGGATGTATATATACTTTTATAACTAATATGGATTTGATATGTGCTAAGAGTTATTCAAAAATATCGACACGTCAATCTTACTACCACCTAAGTCCACTAAATACTTCTTAGGACATATCAACCCACTTTAATCTTTGCTAGTTTATAAATTTGTAATTAATAAAAATAAGAAGTTATCATGATGACATGTTTTCTAGCATTATTTACACTTAATGATTTGATGGACCTATCAAAGTATATCATTCAGCCATACGATCTAATTTTCTCTTCACATCATAGTGTAATGCATCAAGGGAGTTGGCCTCATCATTCTTGATATCCTTGTAGCTCTTCCATGTCTTTGAACTCTAGAAAAGTGAAATTGTCTTTGATATTGCAAACCTTATCTTTCTTCTTGTTCTTGTGTTTTGTAAAGTGTGTATGGAATGCCCAGCAAAAGAGAAAATATGTTTAAGATAATTGGCATTGATATACACATGGATGAAATAGAAGCAAGACTATATATTTTTATGGTATCATATACACATGGATGAAATAGAAGCGAGACTAGATATTTTTATGGTATCATTTTCTATATATAGAAGCAACCTAAATGAAGGTACCTATTTTGTTTTGGTTCTTGTGATTTAGAAGATTATTTTTTTTGGGAATTGTTGGATACCGATACACGACAATTCTCTTTATATCTCTAACTTTTACTATTGTTTCCTGGTTCCTTAGTTTAATAGCATAGTATTTGTAATTCTAGAACGTTATCTGTAGTGCATTTAGGAAAATCTAATTAGGGTTCTTGAATAGTCCCATATCTACAAATACATGTCAATGGGGTTGTACTTAAATGACAAGGCCATACAGTTCATAAGAGGGAGATCTATGTTTGAATCCCCAAAAAGTTGACATCTTAAGTTGGAATACCAAGTGGTGACTCTTGGACTTCTATTGTGGCTTCTCAATTGAATAAAGTTGAATAAGTGGTTCTAAGTTGAATATGTAGAATGATCTAAATATGATAAAGGAGGGTCTAAAACTAACATAACGAATATTTTGAATGGGAATGAATTTCTTAATAGACAAATAGAAGGAAAATGAATAGGTCAATAGGTTGAAAATGTTGTTTAGATTGAATGTGTTGATTTAGAAGAAGTGATTGATATGTTTAGGTTGATTTTTATAAATATTGAATATGATGATAATTGATTAGATGGAATGTGTAGAATTGTTATGAATATGATGAAAGAAATGAATTTGTGGAATGTATAGCATGTCCATTGAATATATGAAATATGTTGGAAAATTAGGAATCTTTTTTATTAAAAACATTAAATAGTGTTACCTTTTTTTATATAAAGTATTCTTACCATCATTGATGTAATAGTAACCCACCATGCCAAATCAACATGCATGTATCATGTGTATATTTGAGCTAACATTGTGATGAATATTTCATGATTCAAGAAGCATTCAAGTCAAGATCTATCACAACCGAGCAATAGCTTAATGCTAGAGTTTCGGTGAGTTGCAACATCATAATGTGTTTGTGCATCATTCCTTTATCTTATTTCATTTTATTTCAAGGTTTGATTACCAAAACAGGGTTTGACCAAGGAAAACCCCTATTCACTAACAATCTTTTGCAAGTCTCTAGGGGATGACACATGGATGAGCAAGCCTTTCTTGTGTTGGCATCACCAGGTTTGTCAATCATGTTGTTCCTATAATTTATTTACTTTGAAGAAAAATGATTCTTATTTATGTTGATTAATCGCTTATTTGACGTTGTTTTGATTTACCTTGATTCATTGATGTGCATGTTATCCCATTCTTATAAGTGATGGAAATTATTCCTCTTAATTCCCACCTTTATATAATTATTTGGTTATATTAAATTATTTTGGAAATTGAGGGTTATATTAGTACGTGAGATTCCCAAATCCTTACAAATCACAAACCCTAGAACAAATCAACCTTTGCATCCTTCAATCAAGAGGTTCCCTAACCATTGGTGTAGCCACCAAGGAATAAAGAACAATTTTTGGAGGAGGTGGTGGATGGTTTTTTACCATCCTCCATACAAAAACAATGAGGTGCCATAATTTTTTTTGAGGAAACTCTACTATGAGTTTTTCCTCAATAAAATCCCAAACTATTTTGACATGTGAGACTTCTAGGATAGAGGTGGGGGCTCACAGGATAGAGTGCCCGGGTACATATTGATGCACATCGGCCAACAAGACGAGCACTCACTAGACCAATGTATGAGCATGTGACTATCCCTTCCATTGTGAAGGAGAGTGTTGAGATGGATACATTGCAGTCGATTAGTTCCCTCACCTAGAACCTCATACAACATACCAATCCTCTAGCACAAGGTGAGTCGGGAAAGTCTTCGAGGAGTAGAGTTCCACCTCATTATTTTTCAGGCTTGTGGGTCATTCTATGTTTATGATCCTGCGAATAGTCAGGATGCAGGTGCCTAAGGTAAATCTACATCCAATTAGATGGTGATGACAGATGCCCTCCTTAATGAGACATTCAACCTTGATAGTCACCTGTAAATGTTAGCAAGTTTATTGAATTTAATTTATTAAATTTTATTTTTGAAATGCAAGATTAACTAAATTAAATTTGAATGATTATAATGAAATTTTAGGGTCATAGTGTTCACTTTGTTTTCAACGGTCCTCCACCTCCCTATTACACGATCACATGTACTATGGAGGTATGTAACTAGTAAAGAATTATAAATATTACATGTGAATAGCTCAACATTATATGAATGGTATTCTAATATCTCATTTTGGATGTTGAATAGATTAATATTGGAGCTTCGACGGTAACACCTGCCAGTGGAGGTTTTCATCGAAGTTTCACTCAGGTAATACAGATTATTTATAATTTAAAAATTTAAAAAAATTGTATTTCATTATTGAATAATGTTGAATGACTTGAAGGTTCTAGATAGTTTGTAAGTATGCTTTGTACTTTTTTAATTAATTTTATTTTAGGTTGTTATGCACTTCATAATATATGAATTTCATTTTTTCATGTTGTTGACCTCCAAAAATATAGGTTGGTGGCATCACTAGCTTGTAGCATACCATTTCACTCTTATCCTCCTAACTATTATCACTAGCTTGTAGCATACCATCTCTCTGCTCACTGTTGGGCTCATGAATGTTGCTTGGGATATTGATCTTATTACTACCCTTTTCATATGTTGACTATACTTATCATGATGACTATGTAATTTCATTCATGTTATGGTTGTAGAATTTCATTTATACCTTTGAAGTGCTTGACATCAAAGAGGACTGCTCTCTTGCTTTCTTGACTATATACTTCCATCTTCTATCAATTATCTTCAATGATATCTACTCCATAGGAAAGGTACTATCCACTTATAATTTATAAATATATTCACTCATTCTATCCCTTCAGAAGTATTATCCTCTATGAATATGATGATTAAATAGGAACTATCACTCTAAAATATCCTTTAATAATAAACTATGCATACTCCTCTTATACCATTGTACTAAATTTTTTGCTTCTCCTATGAGAATATCTTGTAGCATTGGATTTCATGTGATTATCACCACATTCATGGTTGTTATGCACTCTTTACCTTGAGGTATCTTAGTTGAAAACATATAAAATATCTCATAAAAAATCATCCCCACAATTATCCCTTGAAGCATTCTTTGGTATTGAAATACATGTGACTTTCCTATTACATTTTGTCACTTTAGACTATTATATTTAGTCTTATGTAACTATCCTATTACAATTCTTTATTTATTCTTTATCCTTTATTGTTCATTTCTTGTCCTTTATTCATCATTTATCCTTGTGATCATTACTCTGCCTATGTGAATATTACACTATCCACTATAATGAAGATATCTCACTCCATTTCTTAGTCATCTCTTCTTTGTGATTCACCCATGAATATTAATAGAATGTTGAGGTTTTATGAAAATCATGGTGTGTCTTTATAAGTGTGAATTTTTATCAAGATCTTAGGACCACAGTCCCCTCATTTCTCACTATCACTACATCATTTTGTTCTTAGTTGGAAGTGCTCATTATTGCTTCTTTTCATGCATCTCACTATCATTCTTTACATTATTTCCATAAATCTTATCCCCACTTCAAAAATTCTTCACACTTCACATCAACAAATTTTTGCATGACTTCTTTATGTAATCATGATATTGTCCCTTACTTGCATGATATGATTGTCCCTAGGACTGTCATCTTCTGACTATCCTTTACTTTGAAATTTTCCTCATGGAACATGCAAACCCTTGACATTCAATTGATACTCATGAAGACTCTTACTGATATGAGGATACTATGTCCATAGCCAAGAGGATAGGATACTTTTTCCTTTCTCCTCATTTCTCCTAGCTATCGCATTGCTTTGTCATCTATCCTTCTATTATTACAACCCTGCCTTGTCATTCATGAGACCCCTTAATGTGCAAGATAACCTTATAATAACCTCTTCCTCTGTCAACTTCTTCTTACAAACTTAGAAACTGCCCAATATGGCTCTTGTGCATTGTGTTTTGTCTTGTTGGTTCTCTAGGCAATATTGCTCTCTTCTATCAACCTTTTGTTCATCATGTTCATGAAGGGTTTTGATCATAAAACAAGATTTGAAATAGAATTGGATGCATTATCATATCCCAAGGAACACAATGTTGCAGTAACCACATATTAAAATATGAAGTAATATATATTTCAATAAGTACTCAAAATTTTGTTGACTATGTCATACATTATAAGCCATGACCTTCATCGCTCTTCTAATTTTTTTAATTGAATAATGTTGTTTTATTTTCAGATGATGCAAAAAGAGGCTCCTCTGAATATTGATAAGGCAATGGAGCATGGTGTCTCTATTACAATAGAGAGCTCGATTCCTTTGTTGGGGGTATGAGATAGATTAGTAAATTTCAAATTACATTCATTGTTTTAGTTGTTTATTATTGAAATACCAAATGATTATAGATTTGTAGTTTAATTTCTATTTGGATGGTTGCTATAGGGATTTGCAATGCCACAACTTGAGCATGCCGCTATTATAGACAAGGAGAGAGATCAGTTGGTGGTGGTAAGTGATTATTTTTTAAAATATTTCATTTTATATAATTTAATTTCTATATATTAATGTCTATACTTTTTATTGTAATAGGTATGGCTCCATGACAAATTAAATAGGAGGTCCAACCCTCAAGTTTGAAGTAGACCACCGTCATATGCATGTCCATGCCCCCAACAATCAAAGGCCACCCATGATCTATTTTCTTCACTAGAGGGAAATGACTATTTATTAGGGTTCTTTGTTGTATGCCTATATGGTATTTTTGTACATATATTTTGTATTACATGTTGCACAGGCGGCTATTGTTGCACCAAAAGATTGACATGTTAATGCTCGATACAACTGCTAGATTTATACAAGATCCAAGATCCACAGGATGTGGTTAAGCCATGTCACAAACCCAAGTGTTGCATTGCACAACACAAGAAGACCAAGGGTGAAACTCTTACAAAAATCCTCCCAGTGCAAGTGATGGGTTTCAACCTGTGACCTCGGCTCTAATACCAATTGTTGCACAAGCGGTTGTCATTGCACCAAAAGATCGACCTATTAATGCCTGATACAACCGCCAAATTTATACAAGATCCAAGATCCACAGGAGGCAGTTAAGCCATGTCATGAACCCAAGCACCACACTACACAACACAAGGAGACCAAGGGAGAAACTCTTGCAACATTGCATATATGTGACATTATATGCCCATATGGCATTCTTGTAAGCCTATATGGATATTTTGTATATATTTTGTACTTATATCGACATATATTGATGTATTCCTATATGGCTACTTCCAGTTAATATTGTCATTTCATGCCACCCTTAGATGACCCATCATTGATAACAGATCTGAGATATATCCTACATGGTCCATCTTGCATGAATTCTCCTTGAAGGGTCCTAAATTTGACTAAGTGTTAAGTTTTTGAACATCGGGCTTTGGCCTTCTCCTTTACTTCTTACCTTTCTTCGATAAGAGGTAACTCTTCTCTTCGACCCTCGACGTCTCCTTTCAAACCTCAACTTCCGGCCTTCCCTTTTACCCTTTTCATCCCTGCAATAAGGCATAACCCTCCTTCCCAACCTCTGAAGCTCGAAAAGGGTGATTCTCTCCTTCAACCTTTTCTCTTCTCTTCTTCTGGTATGTAGTATGGTGAACTCCCGAAGCCTGATCTTCGATCGTCCAATGCCAAGATGTGCATAAAGTATGAAGTAGGCCCGACACCCGATCCCTAACCAGATGTTAATTTTTAGGCCTATGGACCATTTAATGATGCAAAGGTTTCTTTTTGGGCCTAATGCCCTGACCTTCCCATGGATTTGATTTTTTTCTGGGTGACAATGCCATTAATGCTCAATCCAACTTTTGAGTGGCTTGTTTCGATTCTAGGGCTTCAAGGATGACATTTATTGCTTCCCCTGACTTCTGCGAGTGGATTTTATGGGCACCCATGCTCATTTTTTACAAATTATTGACCTTTCCTAATGAATCCATGCCCTAATCATGATTTTCACAAGATGGCTCCATTCTTTCACACACAACCTTCTTTGCTAACCTTGGTTAGGTTTAGGGTTAGATTTGTGATTATAATTTATGCTTGATCTATAAAGGCAGGAAATATATTCATTTCAAGGGTTCTTCCTCTAGCTCCTCCAAGGTTTTTCTTTGGAAGACTTATGCATTTTTGTATCTTTGTAATTGTAAAGATTGGTTTTTTGCCTCTACACCAATGAAATCGATGAAGCTTTCCTCTTCTTATCTTTTGTATGATTGTGTAAGTTCATTACCTGCATATCTAAGGGCTTGTTTGTATTTTTCCATACATATATTTTGTCTTAAATTTTTTATAGTTTTTTTTTAAGAATCTTGTTTTCCTTCCAACGCCCTATCAAACCCTAACCTTCATGTTTGCCTTTGGAATCAACCAAATAGAGAATAGTGTGAGTCCCCTAGTCCCTCTTCAACATGTTGTTGATAAATCGTAGACAAGACGAAAAAACTTTCCATCTTGGTGTACCACCTCCATTTCCCTTTCATGTATTCCTTCTCCCCTTTTCCCTTGTGAGCTATTAGAGTACAGTAGTGGTAGGATTTCATGTATTGGGTTGGACCAGCACATTGCACTTGGATCGAAAGAGGAAGTCGACCTTCTTCAAAGATTCAAACTCATATTTGCAAAGGTCCCACACCTTGAGGTTGTTTCCATTGTGTCATTGGAATGTTGAAATTCATGTTTAGTAGGGTGCAATTTCATGTGACAATAGTTTTTGGCACAGTCGATGGGACTACTTTCTCTTTGTTGAATAATTTGGTGTTTTCTCCAGTGTATCTTTCCTTTTGAGGCATTGCTTCTAACACCATGGGGACTCCATTCAAAATCTATTGGTTCAAGCAGCCTAGTTTTAGTTCATTCTGTTGAGGAAGTAATGCCTTCTTCAACATTTTAGCCTTTGGAGGAATTCTTCAAGAACCTAGCAACTTTGCAATATCATTTGGGTGACTCTACTGGTATGTACCCAAAATATTTGGTTGGGCAGTCCTCTGCTCTTATTTTATAATTTTCAAATCTCTCCCTATGCATAAAGATATCAAATTTTAATGGAAACCATATGTATACTCCCCCATTTCATGAGAATTCCAACTTTTCACCTCCCCATCATCCATATTAGGTTGGTTATGCCTCCCCATTCATTCTATAGAACCCTAATGTTGTGGGTTCTCAATATTATCAAAATGCTTACCACCCACCCCCCTGCTTAGTCTTCTTGGACACCCACATGTTCCTATCAACAACCCCAAGAGACTCACCATTTTGCAAAGAAGCCTTCTTTCTCTCCATGTCAAACCCAAAGTTCTAGTAATATGAGTGCAAGTGAAATTACAAGCATATTGCTAGATTTCAATAGATGGTTGGATGATATTTGAAGACAACAAGATTTTTTCCTACAGCAAGAGGAGTGGGTTAATCAAGCCTATTAGGGGTAGCAAGATTATTTCCCACAGTAGGATGAGCTTTCCCATCAAGCTCATTATCCTCAGCAGTAAGCATAGAAGCTTAATAGAGGTATGAGCAACAATTGAAGGTAACAAGAAGGCAACAACAAGAGGAGTATACAACAAAGGATGTTGCTACTAGGAAAGAGCAACTAAGACTTGCCCATCTCTAGCACAAATACCTAAGACTCGAGTAGCCCCCTCTATGCCTACTTTTAGACAAACACCTCCACCAGTTCCAGAATAGTCTCCTAAGGAGGAGGTAAGAAAGCATAAGTTTGTAACTTTCAAGAACCCTAACAAACCTCTTGAAACTTCTATTTTTCCTCTAGTTGTTCTAGAACAACCTATTGTGCAAGAGGTTTGCAAGCACAAAATTTTTAGTTTCAAGAATCCTAATCAGCCTCTTGAAACTCATTTTGAACCTCCTATACCATCAAGTAATCTCCTATGTTGGAGATCCCAAGTTTTGAGAGCCTCCATTCCTTACAAGAACCCATCCTTGAGGAGGCTCATCTTTTTACTCCTATTGAGCGGTCCCTTCCAGAATCCCAACAAGAGTTTTAATTCCCTTCTGATCGTTTTTCTCCCTCTTTTACTATTTCACTCCTTAAAGGTGGACATGTTGTATGGGATCCTAATTGGTTAGAAGAACATAGGAAGGAGTAGTTTCAAGCTAGGAGTGAAGAGGTTGTTCTTGAAGATCCTTCATGTGCTCCAAAAAATGAGTTTATTGGTTTGCTACAAGAAACAATGTTGCAACAGCGAGATACTATACAAATAAAAGAAATTGATATAGTAGAGGAACTAGTCCTCTCATTTGATGTCCTCCCTTGTTTTATTTAAGATAAGGAGGTGAAATATAGAAAAATAGGGTTTCCCAAAATGTAAATGTAAGTCAAGAGGGTTAGAATAGACCCTATCTTTCTATTTTCATTAGGAAATGAGATCCCCATAAGGAATTGATTAACAACCCTTAGTTGAATCAACTGAATGTGAGAATCTTTAGATTTCCTTATGCTTTGAAGATGGGGGTTTGGGTCAAATGACACTTTTGGGAGAAAAACTAAAAATACCAAATCAACTCAAAAATGCAAGCTACCACTTGGATCTTTTAGAATAAGCATAAAACTGAGTGAAATAGAAAAGCTTCTAGAAAATATGGGAAATAAGAACACTATGCACCTATCATAAAATTTTGTTTCTACAAGCCTATCAGGGATTCATTTTCCCATGGGAAAATGGGTCCAAGTCTCCTTTTTTGGAAAATTTTGAAACTAATGTTTGATTCTTGTACCTACACTTATTTCCTATACCTCTGAACCTTTGCTCCCAGATCTGTACCTATGATAAATCTGTAAAAAAAAAATGTTGTTTGGTGGTGGATAGGGGTTTTCCTTGGTCAAACCCCTAGGTTGGTAATTAAACCTTGATAAAAAGTATAGATCTGAAACAAGAAAGTGTATTTAAGCCCTAATATTAAGTGTGTCTAAGATTACAAGAGCTCAAATGCAAAGAAACCCTACTCAAATATGTTAAAATATGATCCCTAAATGAAACAATGAATATTGACGAAGACCTACTTTGGGAGATATCAAATCACCCTAATAGATCAAAAATATGAATATACCTTCCTTTAGAAATAAAGTAGAATGATAATAGAAGATGGGATCACTTAGGAAACAAGTCATTAGGCTTGGTTGAATAGCTTGGCGCATCTCCCAAAACCTAGAATCCATCATGATCCTTCATAGGCATCTATCATCAATCTTTGAAAATGCTTGATCTTGTTGACAAAATGAGCTTGAAGAAAAGCAAAAACAAATAGAATGTTGCTCCAAGACTTCAACTTTAAATGATAAATTGACTTCTCCTTACTCTTGAGTGTAAATCCTTGTGATCTCATGTGAATCTCTATCTTGTCTAGTGAAAAATGATTGAAAGACTTAGCTTTATAGGCTTCCCTTCTAATTTCCCATTTATTAGATCCTAAAAGCTGACGCTTAGAATTTTAATTTAGGACCTTGAAATTCCACCAAAAACATGTTTAAATTCGAGTTTATGAACTTAAAGGGGACCCATTTGCCCATGGGAAAATGGGTCCTAACCTAAAAGCTCAAGACCTAAGTTATCTCAGGGAATTAAGTTGATTAATAACATTTATTCAATGTGGGTTACATTGTTGGGAAATAATTAAAATAGGCCTTGGATTGCATAATAAAGGGAATTAGGGACCTATTAATGAGGTTTAAAAATTCATAAATGCAAGGTCACTAAAATAGGTCCAAACTAAGTGTGAAATTATACTTTCACTTAGAAAGGAGTACAATTTTCTACACTACATTTAGCCCCCACTTTAGTGGCCATATGATACTACATGCATATACAAGCTAAAAGAATTTGAATAAAAAGGATACTCATATGGATTCATTTGCAAGTAGGGAGAATGAAGCCCCTACTATAGCCATTTGCAAAACCACAATGTTAGGAACTACGTCCTACAAAAATGATTTGTTAGTTGTTCAAAAATCATCTTATCAAACTTCTATAGAGAATCGAATTTGAGGGTAGATGTATGCCCCCTAGATTCCACTTGCTTTACAAAGGTGGAATTAGGGTAGCCATGAGACCTCATCGAATCACTTGGTTTTGATGATGTGAATGCTTTACAATAGCATATTGTATTTACACCACCACATATTGATAGACATTAGATTAGATCGAGGATGAAATCATGAATCCAATGTAACAAATGACATTGAAAACAGAGTTCACTAGCCCCCCAATATGCTGATTTGAATAAAATATACTAATAAAATATATTTTTCTTTAATAGAGTTTAGTATATATGAATGAAAATGATACTTTTATCTATCATTTCAACATTTACCTTTTTGCAATTTAGCTTGGTGTAGAGTAATTGAAGATTCCTAGCAGATGAGCATACAAGCTTCTGAGACTAGACATTCTACATGACAAGGTGGCACAAAGCGAGCTTTGGCATATGGTGAGTGGATTCACTTTGCTTTTTCTTCGCATTCATGTATATATAATAATGTTTTCGCATTTCTATAAGTTTTTAGGACCTTGGAAAAAAAGTCTCAAAGCATCATCCTTTGTTGCAAAGTGTCCCTCTTGGTTGCAAACTGTCCAACTTAGTTGTAAAGTGTCCAAAAATGGCTAAAGTGTCCAGGATCTCCCCCTGTTCAAAAATGGCCCATATTTCCAAGTTTTTCGTAAAGTGTCCTAGAGAAACTCTAGTGAAAATTTAATTATTTAATGCATATATTTAGAAACTTTAGTGATGATGTATTTTTCTTTTTATTCTTTAGATTCCTCCCTGAGCCCGACAGCATCTAGAAGGCAGATGATTTTGTCGCCTCTAAGAGTAACTTTCCCAGCTATCAAAGGATGAGATTAGTATCTTATAGGAGACAAGATTATTTTGGGCATACCTCATGCCACCCATGAGGTATCATGATTCAATGCTTATGTCCCTAGTAGAGAGGTGGGATGCAAATACATGCAACTTTCACCTTCCTATAGGAGAGATGACTATTACACTAGAGGACATTCACCACATCCTACGGCTACCTATCTGGGGTGAAATTTTCCATTCGGTAGATGAGCGGACACCTAAGGAGATGTGAGATGATATTCAGTACTATCTAGGTTGTCCCATCCAAGAGGCAAGTGTCAGACCTCGTGTCAAGCTCAAATGGCTTCTATATGCATGATCATCGCTACTAAGGTGCATTACGATAATCAATACAGTACTATCACTAGTTCCTGACAGGCGAGGAACACATCATCTAAGATATGGAGGAGCATTAGATTGCATATGCATGGGGTTGCAATATGTTGGCACACTTATACTATGATCTCGGGTGCTTCATGTACCAGGAGCTAGATAGCATAGTACATTATACACTCTTGTGGGTGTGGTGCTTCAAGAACATCACATGTACTAGGCTGACAAGGTATCCAACCATAGTAGCCATGGGACAAGCCTATAGCTATTCTTTTAGACATGCCTAGCAGGATGGAGATTTGTTACAATGGCGGGGTAGATTTGACCACTTCGATGAGGATGACATATTATGGAGACTATATCTCATGATACCCTAGTGGGAAGATGAGATACATCAGCTAGTTAGGATGTAGCGGGATCAATTTACACTGGGGAGGCATGATTACATAGTGAGGCCCTTCTACTATGATCATGGTATGTGATAGTTTGGACAAATTCAAGTGCCACCAAGACCTCAGCCCAGGTATCTATGGTCAGCACAAAGTACCTCCAAGCTTGGACATAATCATCACCTCACTATTGATGATGTATATTTCAGTGATTCATAGGATGAGGACCAAGATATGCCCCTAGTCTCTGATGTCGATGATGTAGGTACTATAGTGGCCTATGAGTAGTGGTGGATTCCAGCATGACCAACTCATTAATTTCCTAGGCATCACCCTGTAGGCCATGCAGGACCTCTCCCAAGTCGCAAAGATGATAGGGATGATGAGGAGATCAATGGGGATTCAGATGATGAGGATATAATACTAAACATATTCCATGAAGAGAAGGAGGACGTCCAACTAATGAGTAATGATCTTAATGAGGTAGATGAGGCCCCAGTTGGCCCCGAGAGGAGGGATTCACTGCCTACCCAGGTCACTAGAGCATAGTCAGTGGCTACAACAGGGATCAACATTCATGAGTGTGGGGAGGCCAGTGGTAGTAGACCATCCACACTTCCTACATAGGAGGGATCTATTGTTACACAACTATACCCTGACTAGAAGGCTGGAGACCCAAGTGATGATTTTTTATTTATGCTTTCATTATGCTTTTACCCTTATGTATATGATTTATATATATCATGATGTGCATCGATATCTTTTATAATTTCCATCTCATAGGGTCCACACGAGAGTGGCATGATCTCTATCAATGGGTGACCATGGAGATGGTGCCTCCTTTTCCCCCACACAAGGAAATACCTTTAGACTACATGCCCCCACCTTCTTCAGGGTGACATGCAAATCTCTTTGAGCCTGTTATGAGATTGAGGGTAGCATATGAGAGCGCAACTAGATGCACTAACCTAGTTGAGTCCAGAGAGGAGCAAGTTGTAGGATAGCTTTCAGCACTGCAAGCGGCATATGATGACCTCCAAGAATCTTGAGGTCTGACAGATAGTGGGATGGAGGTCATCCTACAGTCAAAGGTCTCGAGGCTTGAGAGAGAGATGACCAAGCTACAAATAGAGAGAGATTGCATAGAGCAGGAGTGCATTGAGGCACTCATATGGGAGGCTAGAGCAGTTGGAGAGGTGCATGGCCTACAAGCAGTCATGAGATCTATGAGCAGACCACAATCACATTCTACCATTTCTCGACGGATGCCACCACTAGGCCCTGAGGGGTCCAATAGTCATAGGCCATAGTAGCATTGTATTATTGATTATATGTACTTGAACTTTTGATTTTATATATATGAGCATTCATGTTTATTTTTATGAGTTTATGTTGAATTAGATGTAAATGTGGTTTAATAAATATCCTTAACAAGAATTTTTAATAAATGTCTCCATGATCTAATGTGTGTGTGATCTAATTAAAAAAAATTAGTTTACATTAGATACTACATTAAGATTGAGTATGCTATGTTAAGTTAAATGCACCTAATTTCAGAACATTAAATGCATGTAAGGATCTAATATAACATAACACACAAAATAAACTTGAATAGTATGCAAGTTAAAGTAATAATCCAAACTTATTGAATAATTACTCTATAATATAAGACACACAAAGAGTTGTTTGTCAAAGAATGAAGCAATGCAAGATAAAATAGAAAACTATCTATTTAATCTAACAACACTACTTTGATATACATACTATTCTTGAAGAAGATTTTAGGTGTAGTACCATCGCAAATATGTGGCATTGATAGGTTCCTTGAGAGGTGTACCATCTATTTATGTTAATGTGTATGCTCTCGACCCATAACTTTCATCAATTATGTAAGGTCATAACCAATTAGGGCTGAACTTTCCTTTTTCATTTGAGGGAGCATTGACATTATGTTGATTCTCATATAACACCAAGTCACCTTTATTAAAAGTACAAGGAATGACATGATCATTATAACTACATTGCATTCATTTAGAATAAGCTTGGAGATTCTTAGGAGCGTTGATACGTCATTCATCAAGCATTTCAAGTTGATGCAATCATTGTTTTGTAGGTATTATCATCAATAAGTTCCCATAAGAGAAATTCTCAATGAAGGAATTTAACTCTAAGGGCATTATTGCCTCTAATACCATAAACAAGGTTATAGTGGGGTGTTTCCTCAGAGACATTGTGATACTTAGGCCAATAGCCCACAATGAATAAGCAATTGAGTGCCAATCTTTTTATGTTTTCTTATCATTTTCCTTTGGATTTTCTCAATAGTTTTGTTAGTTGATTCTACTTGACCATTTGATTGTGGATAATATGGTGTGTTGAAAAATGATGTTGAATATGAAGGTTTTAAAAATTTTCTTTCTCGCGATGTCATTGTGTTCTTAATGGAGTTCCATTGTCTAAAAGTCCAATGGCAAGTAAGACCAAAGAAAGAAATAATGTGTTCCAATATGAAATGACACATATTGCATCGGTTGTGGAACAAAGAGGGATAGCTTCTACCCATTTCATGAAAAAAAATCTGTTGTGGTGATTAAGTAGATGTATGTCCAAGAGAAGAGGTGATATTTTTCTAATAAGATCCAAACCCCAAACCGAGAATGGCCAAATAGGAACTGGGCATTAGAAGCTCTAAGCAGAAGTGTGAATCAAATTGTTATGTTCTTGAAATTTATGACATTTCTTAATGTGATCAAAACAGTCTTGTTCCATATGTCTCCAATAATATCCTATACGGATTAACTTTTAAACTAACGATCTTCCTCCAAAATGTCCCCCACAAGTACCTACATGAGCTTCTTCAAGGGCTATAGGGATTTTTGATTGTTTAAGGCATCTAAGTAAAAGACTGAAAAATGATCATCTATATAACACATCTACAAGGATTATGTATTTAGATGCAAATTTTTGAAGATGAGCTCTATTTTTTTTAGTTGTAGGCTCAAGAAAGGTACCTTCTTTTAAGGATTTGAATATTGTTGTGTAGCATTCACTAGAGTTTTCAATATCAGTTAATAACACTTTTTTGATCTTATCATCTATGATGGTTTTGTCATCGTATAGACTATAAATGTGAAATCGACAGAAGGATATTTATGAGATACAAGGGAAGCAATGCTTTCCATTGCATTTGCATGCCAATTATCCTTTTGTGGTATGTTTTCAATGATATAGGATTCAAAGTGTTCCAATATATTAATTGTAATATCTTTATAAGTTTAGATAACTTGTCATATTTCACTTGATATGAACCACTTATTTGCTTAAAGATTAATTGTGAATCACCAAATATCTTAATGTGTTGAACACCAAGAGCTAAAGTTGTGTGTAATCTAGCAAATTAAGGCTTCATACTCTGCGGTGTTATTTATGCATAGGAAGTTTAATCAGTGGGATAAGGGAATAGGTTTTCCAGAGGGCGAGATTATTATAACCCCTACTCCAGAGCTAGTTCTACACTTAGATTCATCAAAGTACAATTCCCATGTTTCCTTTTTGATATTCAACACACTTTCATCTGGGAATGAGTCCATATTAGGTAACGCTAATGGAGAAGGAGCATTAGCTAAATGCTCGATTAAGGCTTGTCCTTTAATTGCCGTTTGAGAGACAAATTTAAGATCAAACTCAGTAAACAACATAACCCATTTAGCTAAGCATCCTGATAAATCAATTTTAGCAAAAAGATGTTTTAAAGGATCAAACTTTTTCATCACATGAATTTTTTCATGTTTAATAAGTAATGTCTCAATTTACTAGTAGTGAATAGAAGACCCAAACATTGTTTTTCTATCATTTTTTATTGAGTTTCATAGTCAATCAAAGTTTGGTTAATGTAATAAACATGATGTTCTTTACCATTATCATCTTGTTGAGCCAACAATGTTGATAAAGCATGGGTTGATGTTGTTGTATAGAGGATAAATGGTTTTTCTTGCATAGCGGGTTGTAAAACAGGAGGAGTAGTGAGGTAGTCTTTCAAACTTTCAAAGGCTTGTTTACAATCCTCATTCCACTTAAATTCAACTTCCTTCTTAAGAATTTGTGTAAACGGTAATGTCTAATCCGCTAAGGATGCCAAAAAATGACATATAGCTTGTTTTTTTCCTTGTAAAGTACACAGCTGAGAAATCTTTTTAGGAGGTGGCATGTTAATGATAGTGTCAATTTTCTTCATGTCCACCTCAATGTCTCTATGGGATGCTATAAAACCTAAAAAAATTCCATTATCCACACCAAAGACACATTTTTTGGGGTTTAATAACATGTTATAATTTCACATTCTTTCAAAGATCTTTTGAAGGATTTGAATGTTATCTTGATGGGTTAAAGATTTGGCTAGAATATCATCAACATAATCTTCCAAAATCTTATGTATGTAGTCATGAAATATCAATGTCATAGCTCTTTGATATGTTGCACCCACATTCTTTAATCCAAAAGGCATAACCACCCAACAAAATGTTCCCCAAGCTGTAGTAAATGTTTTCTTGTATTGATCTTGAGGGTTGATGAAGATTTGATTATATCCAGAAAAACCATCCATGAATGATGTAACAAAGTGTGGCTTGAAGTAGAATCTACTATCATGTCGATATTAGGAAGGGGAAAGTCATCTTGTAAAGATGCTTTATTAAGATCATGAAAATCCATACACATCCTAATACGATTATCAAGTTTTGCGACTGATATAATGTTTGAGATCCATGGAGAATAGTCAATAGGATGGATAAAGCCAGCTTCAAGAAGTTTTTCAATCTTAGCCTTAACCAATAAAGCTATCTTAGGATTCATCTTGTGTATCTTATGTCTTACTGGTTTATCATCTTGTTCAAGGACTATGTTATGTGTCACTATCTTAGCATCAATACCTGGCATGTTCGAATAGGTCCAAGCAAAGAGTTCATGAAATTAATGTAATAATGTTGCATGATCTTCTTGTTCATCCTCATCAAGACACTTTCCTATTTGAATCAATCTTTCTTTATTAGATGTGTCCATCGGTGTGTTGATTGTATCTCCTATAGGTAGTTCATTTTATCTTGAAACTTCAGAGATATAATCTTCTCCATTTTTCGTCAACATTATTGATTTCCTTTTCTTCATCTACTTGTTTAGTACTAATCATAGCACAAATGACTCATTTTTTAGGGGGAGTAGGTGAATTATCATAAACTCCTAGAATTTCTTTCAAGGCTTCATCATTTTCAAAGTATTCCAATGATTCATCACATGTTGTATCAATCAATTCGGGATTCTTTAAAGTGACACTTGTCTTGGGAGAACTACACATGATGGTGTTGATGTTGAGTGAAGGTTTTTTTGTTGCTTTTTTTAATCTTAGAAGGATAATATCCAAGACCATTCTTTGTTTCTTATGTGTTAGGCTTTGTAGGAACATGAATGGATTTTTCTTTCACACCACATCCTTTTCCACTATAACCAAGTTGTTTCAAGAGCTCATAACCTCTTCCATGAATCCTTGCCATTTCTTTCAGATTCGGTGGTTGTTCATAATCAACTTCATCAAAATTTATTGTATAACTTGTTTCTTCTTCTAATGTGGATGAAGTAGATGCTTGTGAGGGTTCTTCCAAGTTTTTTTTTGACATTACCATTAGTTATTTTCCCTTTTCAAACTTTTTTGTTGTGATCTTATACTCTCCCATAAATGTAGGTGTAAAATCTAAAGAACCCCAATCATCTACCAATAACTTTGTGATTTCTTCAATATTCTTTTTTTTCTTCTTCTTACACAATTTCCACTTTTGAAGTTGGTATCAATGTTTTCAAAGGGCTTTCTTTATCTTTCTCAATGTGTAAATAACTTTCTAGTTCAGGGTTGGCCTTGATTGTGTACACTTGGTTGTCATATTTCATTAGATGATGAAGAGTAGAACGTAACGCATGCATTTCATGAATCCATGGTCTCCCCAAAAGAAGATTATATGAAAGATCTTGAGGCGTAACATGGACAGGATTTTGCAATGTGGTATTTCCAATTGTAATAGGCAATGTGATCACACCAAGTAGTTTTTTTCCTACATTATCAAACCCATGAATGGACAAAGAATTAGGTTCAATCTTGCTCTTATCCATTGTAAGCTTATCTAAGAGGTTTACAGTACACATTTTAAGGGTTAAGTCATTTTCAAGGGTTCTCTTTATCCTAGTTCTATTAATGAGAGCTACTATCATGGAAGCTTCATGTTGTTTTTGCACTTCCAAGGAGGTTACCTCACTTTGGTGAAAAATAATGTCTATATTAACTGAATTCATTCCTTGAATAAGAGCTGCTACATCATTTGGATTTTTACTAGGAGGAACCACAACTTTTTGCAAAGTTATTTGAAGCATACTATGGTAATTAGGTGAGGCTTGAATAAGATCCCATAAGGATATCTTAGCAGGAGTATTTTTAAGTTGTTCAACAAGATCATACTCCTTTCCACTCTACAAAGGCAAACGAGGAGCACTAGGCAAGCTAGGTTGAGGTAATGGTAATGAAATGGGAGTGGGTTGTTTTTTCCTATTGTTCCTTGTATTAATGTGTGAGAAATGGTATTGTAACTTGGTTGTTGCAAAAAATTGTTACTATCAAGCTTCCTTGTAAAGTTTAATATATCTCCTAGACTTAATGGTTTCTTTTTAGGTGGTGAGAAAATAAGCATAGGTTTTTTTTGAACTTGAGGTTGATGTGAGGGTGGGTAAAGGATAAGTTGGGGTGTGAATACTTTAACATTTCTTTGTTTTAGCTTATTATGACAAGCCTTAGTGGATGAACCTTGCGAGATGAAATCCTCAAGGGCTCTTGCGAGATGAAATCCTCAAGGGCTCCATCTAACATGTCAAATTCATCACTACTAAAGGGCTTGAGGGATATGTTAACTTGGAAAAAGAGATTTGGCATGATCAAATGACTCTTCTTTCTCTAATGGTTTCATCAAATTGTGCTTGGTTTTCTTGATGTTTTTGGCTTTGTGTTTATGTGCTCTAATGAATGCAAAATGTAAATAATCTATCTAAGATATGAAATGATGTTGGAAAAAAAGGAACAGTACAAAAATCTACTGCTATCCTCAAATGAAATATGCAATAAACATTTTCCAAAATGTTGCAAGATCTAACTAGAGAAGCAATACTTGAATTCATAAACAGAATGTTTCAAGATTTAATAATTCTTAGATCTGAAAATAGCAATAGAAAGGAAAAACAGAGACTAAAAATCACCCAGAAATTAGTCTAAAAGATCTATATAGGGACTCATTTTCCAATGGGCTAATGGGTCCTTGCTCAAGGTTTTTAAAATTGGATTTTCCAAGATCTGAGTTTTTTGTGTGTAGTTTATGTTCCTGGTTGCAGACTAAGAATTTTGTAACACATTTTCTAGAATAAGGGTGTCTAAATGTAATTTTAAATAAGGTCAAATGATGAACTAAATGACTATTTTTAGAATGCAATTTGAACCTAAATCTACACTTAAATGATTGAATGGTGATCCTGATGCAAGTACAATGCAAAATGAATGTGGATCTAATGCAACTTTTTAGATTTTCTATGAATTTAAACGATCCAAACATACAAAATTAATCCTAAATGCAATGTTCACTAATGTAAGTTTAAATAACCCTAAATGCAGTACAACTAATGCAAACTAGTGAAAAACTTAGATCTAGGGTTGAAATGGACTCCAATTTTCAAAATTTTGTTGTACAATGTTAGGTTCACCAAAATGAAATATAGAAAAATAGGGTTTCTCAAAATGGAAAGGTAAGTCAAGAGGGTTAGAATAGACCCTATATTCCTATTTTCATTAGGAAATGATATCCCCACAAGGAATTGATTAAAAACCCTTAGGTGAATCAACCCAATGTGAGAATCTTCAAATTTCCTTATGCTTTGAGGATGGGGGTTAGGGTCAAACAACACTTTTGGGAGAAAAACTAAAAAATAGAAAATCAATTCAAAAAAGAAAGATACCACTTGGATCTTGTATATTAAGCATAAAACTAAGAGAAATAGAAAATATTTTAGAAGATCTAGGAAAGGAGAACATTGTGTATCTATCATAAAATGTTGTTTCTGCAAGACTGTCAAGGACTCATTCACCCATGGGTGAATGGGACCAGGTCTCCTTTTCTATAAAAGTCTGAAACTGATATTTGATTCATGTACTTGCACTTCTTTCTTTTACCTTTGAAACTTCACTCCTAGATCTATACCTATGATAAATATGCAAAACAAAATTATTGTTTGGTGGTGAATGGGGGTTTTCCTTGGTTAAACCCCTAGTTTGGTAATCAAACCTTGATAAAAGGTACATATATGAAACAATAAATTGTATATAAGCCCTAATATTATGTGTGTCTAAGATTACAAGAGCTCAAATGCAAAGAAAACCTACTCAAATGTTTTAGAATAGGATCCCTAAATGAAACAATGAATAGTGGAAAAGACCTACTTTGGGAGATATCAAATCACCCTAATAGATCACAAATCTGAATATACCTTCCTTTAGGTAGAAAGTAGAATTATAATAGAAGATGGAATCACTTAGGAAACAATTCATTAGGCTTGGTTGAATAGCTTGGTTAATCTCCCAAAACCTAGAATCCATCATGATCCTCCATAGGCATCTATCATCACTCTTTGACAATTCTTGATCTTGTTGACAAAATGAGCTTGAAGACCTACAAAAACAAATAGAATGTTGCTCCAAGACTTCAACTTTGAATGCTTGATTGAATTCTATTTTCTCTTGAGTGTGAATCCTTGTGGTCTCATGTGAATCTCTATCTTTTCTAGTGAAAAATGATTGAAAGACTTAGCTTTATAGGCTTCCCTTATAATTTCCCATTTATTAGATCTTGAAATTTGATACTTAGAATTTTTATTTAGGACCTTGAAATGTCACCAAAAACAAGTATAAATTTGAGTTTATGAACTTAAAGGGGACCAATTCGCCCATAGATGAATGGTTCCTAACCTAAAAGCTCGGGACCTAAGTTATGTTGAGGCATTAAGTTGATTAATAACATTTATTCAATGTGGGTTACATTGTTGGTAAATAATTAAAATAGGCCTTGGGATGCATACTAAATGGTATTAGTGGCCTATTAATGATGTTTAAAAATACATAAATGCAAGGTCACTAAAATAGGTCCAAACTAAGTGTGAAGTTGTACTTTCACGTAGAAAGGAGTACAATTTTCAACACTACAGGAGGATAGAACACATATACCTACATTAGTAGAAGCCTCTGAGAATCTTCATTCCAACCTGATGGATGAAGACAACTCAATGGTTTTGGAGAAGTAGCAGCAAACATGTTTACCATTTTCCATAATGAAGGAAACTTCTCTATCCTTTGAGGTTTGCATTTCTGAGGTGGAGGGCCTCTTTTGGGATGATCTAGAAGCTTTTTGTTTAAGCTTGGATGTCAATCTTTCACCTCGAAAAGAGGAGCTTTGTGGGAAGTGACATAAGAGTAAGGAAACAAAAGAGGATGTGGCAACCATTACAAGTTGTAATGGCACAAATTTTCACCCCTAGGAAAATTCCCCATTTAATTTCCCCTACCTTAGAAAATGTAAACCCGATGATGCAATTTCACCACTACCACCTTGTCCCTTCCACCTAGTCACGTAGTTTTGTGTTGGTGGAAGAATTTTTGTTAGGAACGCATGTTCTATACACCATGTTGCCATCCTGACAAGATTCCTACCCTTGGAATCAGTAGAAACATTACGTCTTCCATTGGCTGCAAAGAGTAATGTTCTCCACCTCCCTTGATCAATGAATTTTGACTTGTTGCCTCCATTTTTCCTATTCAAACTCACTTCATTCCTCTCTTCTAGCTTCTAGATGCAATTTCACACATTTTAGCTATCCATTCTTGTGAGATTTGCTAACTATCCTACCCAAGAATCTAATGACTGAAGGAAAGCAAAACCAAAAATATGAGAAGGAATAAACGATATTCCTCTCAAGAATGTAAAACTACATTCAGCTTGAGAATTGAGATTACAAAGGAAATGCCTTGGTTATATAGTCCAAGGGGAGTGATAGATGCAACCGGATTATGATAAGTGTTATCATCCTATGAGGTGTGACAACTCATATCATTAAAGGGTCAACCACCTTATCTCTATGTAAAGTTAAACTAGTGTGAAGAGGAATTTTGTGGAGAACTAGATAGGAAATGAACTAGTTAGATAAAGTACCCCTTTCACACTAACACCCCCCCTTAAGTGTAACTTAGTGAGAAGTATACAATACAAAGATGCAAATATGGGTCCCAACTACTAGGCCTGATCAAGTACCCATGTACATAATAATCTCTCAATGATAAAGAAGGAGAATACCTAGTGGGGGAAAACTCCCTTCCATGAGAGGTGAATGGAGTAGGTCTAAGTGAACCCCCAGAAGATATTTCCCTCACCGCCAAGAGAGATCGAAGATGAACACACTTACTCTTAGTGAAGGGTTTGGTGAATATATTTGCAACCTCATCTGCAAGATCGAAATTCTATCTAAACCTACTCTAATCAGATGGTATAAAAAAAAGGAAAAAGATAGATCAAGGACACAAAAAAGAAAAGAATGTTGATTCATTTAGTAAACCAAACCTGTTACTCTCCAAGGAATTCCTAAACTGAAATGCAGAACAAATCAACCTGTAATCAATACAAAGCTGGACATTCATTCACAGTGCAAACTTTAACAACAGATTGCAAATCACCATTTCAAACAAAAGAAAAGATGAAACTTCATTCCTCAAAGAATTCCAAATCAAATGATTAACACAACAAATATAATTCCAGAGGATAACTTAAAGTAGGTTTAAATCTGGTTGCTTCTACTGTTGCAAAATAGATAAACAACATTTACAAATCTGGAAAGTTTCACCAGTGCACAAAAACCAATGTCTTTAACAACAGATTGCAAATCACCATTTCAAACAAAAGAAAAGATGAAACTTCATTCCTCAAAGAATTCCAAATCAAATGATTAACACAACAAATATAATTCCAGAGGATAACTTAAAGTAGGTTTAAATCTGGTTGCTTCTACTGTTGCAAAATAGATAAACAACATTTACAAATCTGGAAAGTTTCACCAGTGCACAAAAACCAATGTCTTCAAATTACCTCAATTAAACTAATACAGAAAACTTTTATCATCTATCCTACTACAAAACTCTAATCAACTAACTTCAAAAAATGTCTAACTCTTTTCCTAAAATTCTAACCCTTCAAATGAGCTCCATTTGACAATTAATAGCTCAATCATTTACATAATTCCCTCCAAAATTGAGACATCAAAAGTTGTAGCTTTTGTGTGCATGCAATGCAACTTTCTGTTTCAGCTCTCTGTTGACTTCAATTGACTTCAGTTCAAAAGTTGGGACTTCTAGTTTCCTTTTTGAGTTCACTTCAACATTTTCTTTGCACAATGTGCAACAATATCTCCTTCCACAAATTGCTCCAAGTAGGGACCATGAAACACTCAGTTCACTACCAGCTTGATTATTTCTCTAGAAAATCTTTCCTCTTTTGCATATTTGCTTTTCCAATCTCCTTAAAAATCTATTCCAACTTTTGAAAAGCAACTGCAAAATATGAATGTGCATTAATTAATTCATGAAACTAATGAATTCCCAAAATTAATCAATATTAAATTATTTCAATTAAGATTAATTACAATGAACTTTTAAATTCCATAATTGAAACAATAAAAAAATCCTTAAATTAATGTTATTTTTTGATGAATAGGCATTAATCTATATTAATTCAAAGATTAAAATACATATTCACAAAAAAAAAGTGGGTGGTAAGAAGGCACACCCCGAGAGTCACATGGGCCTAGCCCAGAAGTCCATGATTACAAAAAATTTTAAAAAGGCCATTAAGCGGCCAAAGTAGTGCCAACAGAGCCAAGAGGGTCTTTGTCATCCATTTTCTTTCCCCATACATCAGCAAGGTCTAGAGTGACGTCAAGAGGAAGACCCCAACCATCATCAACTTCTTTATCTTTATCTTTATCTTCCTTGTGTCGAGGTGAGATTGCAAATGCAAGCCACAGAAAGCTTTTACCAGTCTGGTCAACCAAAGCCAGTGACAGGAGTGTCATCAGAGGGCCACCTGGAACTGCCACCACCGCTCCCCGAAGCACCGCCAGAGGGCCACCCCTGACTAGCTTGAGGCAGAGGAGAGCGGGTCAGCCGAGGAGGGTGAGATCCCCGCCAAAGAGGAGGCTGAGAGCGAGGGCACGCAGAGTCACTCCACTGTTGGCCCCAAGAGGGCAACTGGGCATGAGAGAAGGTGGGCGAAGTGGGCACCTGAGCATCAGTACACATAGCATTGCCCCAGTGATCCAAAAGCACTTGCAGGTGAGAAACTTCAAGTGCAACTTTATTCGCCTGCACCTAAATCTGTAAGAGCACATTAGAACAAATAATAGCTTTAGAATATAAAGAAACATTTTTATCCATTTGAATGTGAGCAAATATGTAGGCATTTTTGTCTTTCTAGATATTGAAGAGGATTTCCACCCTAAAAGTGTGCCAAAGCTGGGTATACTTAGCAAGAAGTCTGGACGAGTCTCCCAGTAGAACCATATGCTAGGAAAAAGGATCTAGTCTAAAAGGTTGAAAGAGGTCATGAATCCAAGTCCAAAACTGTTGGGCTCTAGGACAAAACCAAAAGAGATGCTTAAAAGACTCGGCTTTCCAATTAATGTTATTTTCAATAAACAACATTAACAATGATGCAATGTCTCATTTGATGTTGGCACCATTTCCATCCATTCCTTCTGGATATTAGATTTGTACTGAATACAAGACATAATTTGAAAGAAAATTTGATGTCAATCTCCATACTTTCCTTGGAAACGTTACATTGATTAGCAATGCTTGCCTTTTTACCAATAGATAGCATATCCATTGTTTCAACCATTTACAAATATCAAACTCAAACCCTATGTCGAGCATGTTATCTACCTCATGAACGACCAATACTCCTCCTTCAACCTCAGATCTTGAGGAAATCTCATACCCTATTCTAAAACTCACATTTTGTCACACTCATGCAAAAACAATGTCGACAAAGGCCGCAACATATCCCATTAAAACCACGCATTTTACACAAAGATTACAGAATTTGGCTTTACCTTTTCCAACTGTATGTTCCTGAGAATTCCAAAACTGATTCAACAATCCATTCCATGGATACCCTGCTACCATTGCATGGAGGCATATTGTCAAACAGTTTTACTTATTGTGCTCATGCACTCACTTTCTTTAACATCTACAACCATCACCCTCATGAGATCAAATTTGTGTGAGGGGTTCTTCTTGGACAACCCACACGAACTTCTTAGTCTTGCACTAGCACCTTTACCAAGGCGATTGACCAAGAAGAATGAGAAATGCTTCGAAGATATATGGAAGGAAATTTTGAATAACTAGAAGATCTGACAGAAAACAGAGGCTATGTAGCTCAACAAGTTCAAAAATAGATTGGATGAAAACAAGGAAACAAAAATGCCACCCCTTACACCATCGTTCTGGGAAGACACAAGCCAAAATAATAAGAGAAAAGCAACAAATGTACTCCTTTTAATAGCATATTCTTACAAGCAGAGAAGCATGTCTATAATTTCCTATCCTTGAGTGGTCGGCCTCTTGGAATCTTGCTCAGAACTTTAACATCAAATATCTTGTATTGCTTCTTTATTTCAACCCATGCCTTCTCAAAGATAATATCCAAAGACCTCAAAGTTGAAGCCACATCTATTTCAAAGCATTTTGTAACATCTTCTTGAGGCATTTAGTTAAACAATTCATGCCTTCTCTTCATTTCCACATTTTGCATGCAATGTTTATCAGGGTAGTTCGCAATTGCAACACCAGGGAGGAAAGACATTTTCATTTATGCTTTGATGGACCTTCATGCCCTACTCCAGAGCTTTCATTCCTGGTGCCCATTCTTGGATTCCTGTGTCATTCAGATGCTTTGTCTATGTTTCAACATTCCATGAGACAATGTTTCTTTGAGGCATTTTGTTAATCCCTCACTCGGCCTTTCATGTGGTTTGATGAATTTCAATGCCCTCTAATTCACAGCTCCTACTTGGCATAGGTTGAAAACCCTTTCAACACTTAAACATTTTTATATATTCTACCATATGATTCACATGTTTGGTCGAGGCTTAGCATTGGCAATTCATGAGATTTCATCTCTTTGTGGCCCTCTGAGTAAATAGTGTGTGCCCCATTACACCTTCATCCTCCACATTTTCTGCCCCTCGTAGCGTTCGGCTTTACATCTGCTAGTAGCATTTTCTTAAATGTTTCTAAAGCCCTTTTTTAATGTATTCAACTTGCACCTCCCTTAAGGCATTCTATCATACAGATCATGTCACCCTTCTCTGTGTTTCCTCCCACCAATTACATTGCTCAGGAGTTTCTAAACCTTGTTTCAAAGCTTCCATTTTGGCACCGGTGTGGAAGGATGCACATAAAGGTTACAAACATTGAGCTTTTGCTTCTGTGAGTTGTATCCACCTATATGCTTCAAAAATCTTGATAAACCTGCTTTGTATCTGTGATCGTTGTCATTCCATGAACCGACATCCCTCCCAGATGTTCTACAAACAAGCTCACAAGCTTTGTCTATGCTTCCACTATTGTATGCATGTCTTTTGGCCCTTCTGTCAAACAGTTCGCGTGCCCTCTCATTGCATTTTGGAGGCGGTTGCAAAACATCTCACTTGTTTTGTTGATGCTTTCATATTGCGCGTGTCTCTACCCAGGCAGTTGCAACTACAACATTTCATGAGATAAAATCTTAGTAAGGCATTGTGTCATCGTTCGCTTGCCTTCTTTGTGCTTGTCCATCTGGTGCAGAATGTTTACCAGGGCAATTGCTTGCAAAGGTTGCAAGGTTTGGCTTAACATCAGTCAATAACACTTGCTTGAAAGCTTCTAAAGCCATTTCACATTTTGCATATGTGTAGGATTGGAACCATTTGCAAATCGAAGTCAAAACCATTTACAGATCAGAGTTGGAACCATTTTTAGATTGGAGTCAAAACCATTTTTTGTGTGCCCGGTTCTTATATTGTTCTGATTCTGAAAAGAAACCTTTTATTAAGGTGGGGTCGAGGCCGAACCGGCACCAAACATTTGAAATTAAAGTGCTAGGTTCATTATTCATTCTGAACCCGATGAAGAGCCTCCCATTTTATTGCATTTTTACTTTTATTATTTTTATATTTCGCTTTTAAAGAATTTTTTTTGGTTTTTTAAAGATTATTCCATTTTTATGATTTTTTAACCTTTAAAGTTAAATTTAAAAAGATTTTAATTTTATTTTTTTAGATTTTTAAAATTTAAAAAGATTTATTTTACTTTATTTTAAATTTTATTAAATCTTTTAAAATAAAGATTTTAAAATATTTATTTATTCTTTATTTTATTATTTTTCTAAAATCCTTTTAAAACAAAAAGATTTTATTATTATTATTTTTCTAAATATATATATATTTTTATTTTTCTCAATTTTCTATTTTTTGTATTTTGTGTGTTTTGATTTTATGTTTTCAATTAAACCTTTTTAAATAAAAATATTTATTTATTTTAAAGAACAAGTGATGCAAAAACCAAACCAAGGACGACGAGAAACAAAAGACGAAGTTCAACGGAGGAGACCAAACGACAACTAGAAAATGGACAAACGACATGATGAGGTGGGGATGAAGAAAGAGAAACAAGACAACGAAAATGACCAAAACAAATGAATGAAAGACGAAGATGAAAAGAAAGCGACGTGATAAAAGGATGGGGATCAAGATTGGGACTAGACAAGGAACACGAACCCGAACAACATCCAAAGGCAAAGCGGGGAATCGGGATTGGGGCGGAACCATGAACAGGAACCTTGGAAAGGTTCCTTGTTCCAGTTCCAATCCGATACCCAAACCCGAACCAAACAAAAAAGGAACACAAAGGAAATGAAGATTAGAGTCAGGGCAGAACCAGAACTTGAAACCCCTAAAGGTGTTAGGTGTTGATTCCATCCCGCACCTGATCTCAACAAACAATGACAAACAAGGTATGAGAAAGGACAAAAACAAGAATGACAAAGCACAACCACAACAAAATAAACCAATGAAATGAAAGAAAAGAAAGGGGGTCCCTGACTTTGCCAAGCAAAAATTTGGGGTGTGTATTCAATACATAACAAATGGCGACTCGGCTGGGAAAATGCTTTAAGCATTTTAAAACATGTAACCCTCCAAATACCCAAAATCTCTAGTTTACGCTCATTCTAGGCAATCTAAGAAGTGAAAACACAATCAAAACTAGGACACGATGGAGGTCTAAAATGAAATTGAAATTTGTTTGTGTGTGCAAATGATTCATTCCCCTCCATAAGTGTTGTCATGATCAAAGTGGAGTAGACTCTACCCAAGCTACGTAGTTTTAAGTTACATTTCAAACGTGCAATGATATCCTAGGCATAGCTCTGCTACTAGATGGGAGTCTATAGCCTCGATAGAGATACCTTTGGTTCTCTCTAAGCATCGCTCTACTGCCAGTTAGGCATCTATAGCCCCAATATAGATACTTGAATCACCCTTGCTGATTGAGTTCATTTTCAGACTTCGCTTTTATTTCCTCTTTTTTTCAAATGTTGATTATTTTGAAGTATAGTTTTTGGTTTCCCTCAATCCTTAAGCAATGAATCCTAAGCAACGGGTTGAGAACCATGGTGGACATTATGAAAGAAATGTAACCATTTAGATTTTTCACTTGGAATAGAGTTACCCCACCCGATGTACACTAACTGATGGATTTTTTAAGATGTGCAGATCGTGCTAGGCTTTCAAAGACTCCTCATAAATTTCATAATGTACCAATTTCTAATTCATGCTAACATTCCCCAGTTTGAAATGGATGAAGGTAAATCAAAGTTTTCAAAGCTACTGACTGATCAAGTGTTTGGAAATATAGATATCAAACTCTCAACAAATCTACCCCTAGGTATAACTTGCATACAACTTAGTTTCCATTGTCAATGAGAGGAACACCCAGAAGAAAGAAAAGAGCAGACAAACACGACGAACTAACAAAACCAAAACAGAAAAAGAGAACAAAAACCTACAAACAAACAACCAAAAACCAAAAGAAAATAAAACAAACAAAAAGAAAACCAACTAAACTAGAAACTGACACTAACCAATCCTAATCCTAAACTAACTCCAAAATTGAGCTCTACAAACATAAAACAATGAAAACCTGTACATTGACCTGAATTATTTTTCATTATGTGCAGTAATCTTAACTTACTAGGTACAGTTCTAAACCTGGAAAATTTATCTTTATACTCAGAAATGTAAAGTTTATGTGTAGTAAATTCATTATGAAGGTGTACAGTTTGAAATATTAACAGTTGTGGGTTCTCATCCTTGTCATGATTTACCCATAAACACATTTTACTATCCCCAACGTCGTAATCAAACTAAAAATCATTGAAACACAGAGGGTAATGGAAAGACACCACCTGATTTAGAAGATCCTCAGTTGTTGTGGTGTGCTCATGTTGTATGATCTCCTCCTCATGAGGTCTAAACTCATGAAACACTATTCCATTTCACTCCAGTACATGCATGTCAACGTAAAGGACATCCATGAGAAATGTATCATTAGCATTCAAGACATCCAAACCTAGTTCAAAAATTTCATGCATATCCTTATCACAATCAGCACTAGTTTCGAACAGAAAACCAGTGTATTTGATCTCACAGGGACCATTAACTTCAATCATGTTTTCTAAAGTACATGCATCACCAATTAAATGGTTAGCCTCCTCAAGCTTTAAAACAATTTGTTCCAAAATTTTCTTACCTGTCATGACACTCTCCCCTTCTAACAGGAAATCAGAGCACCTTACCTCATAATGTGAACCAGGAGGATGAATCTTACATGAGTCATCTACAATGAGGTTCATTATGCAACTAGAATATTCATGTGCCAACATTTTTGCTTTCATCTTGGGCACAATGTCACAAATTTTTTGGGTCTCCTCAAATGGACTGAGCAACAAATCAACCATGTTGTCAACTTGTAAGTTTCACAAACCTGCCTATTCCTGAGACAAAGCATTTTTATCAGCACTCTCTTCAAACATGTCACCCAAAAGAGTTTAAAAATTAGCATCCAACTCATCATCATTAATTCTAGAGATAATGATACATGGTGAACAAGGATTTTCTTCAAACAACTCATTTTAATGCATGGAGTCAAATCCAAGAAAACACTTCTTTAGTTCATGTTTCTGCATATTATCAACTAGAATGTGCAAGTTAGTGTCGATCTCATCACTATTAAAATCAAATTCACTAGTGCATTCTAAGCAAGGACTTTCTTCAAATAACACATTTGAATAAACAGAATCAAAACTCAGAGGATACTCCCCCATTTCGTTCGCTTCGTCATGGTGAAGTGATTCAATTTCTGGGGCAGCCTCTTGGCAGTCCGCTTGATATTCTTTTGCTTCATCCAAGTGCATCCCATCATATATTCCTTGATGCAACCAAACACTAATCTCATTGATATTAGTACCTTCATCAACATTGAAAGAAAATCTATTTTCTTGACAAGGGTAATCTTGATACAATTGACCATCGGGGAATACTTGGCGAATTTGGACATCTCTTTGATCTTCTTTTGAAGATTTCATTTGGGATTCAACCTTTTTTCTTTGACCACGAGATTCATGTGCAATCTTATCCAAAAATATGTTGTTCTTTGTTTCAATCTTTTCACTACTTAAATCACCAAAGTCATTTTCTTGTGTTAACTCATCAAAGGGTGTTTCTCCCTTATTCACCATCATGAAAGAGTTTATGAATGCATCGATGAACTCATTCTCCACATATATCAAGTATGCACTAGGTAGGGAAATTTTGTCAGTGGTTGGATCCATCTCAATGCAAGGATCAAGGTCATTAGGTGATGGGGAAGAGCTAAACATCTTCTCACAGCTACTCTCATCATTGCAGATGGAGTCATTATCATTTTCAAGTGCACTAGTTGTTTCATCTCCCTCATTGAGTGGGTAGGTACTCCAAAGATCTTCCATAAGTATTTCTTCAACAATGATCAACTGTCTGAAATATAATTCCATACTGCCCAAGAAAACATGGCAATCCATCTGGGAATGCTGATTTTTCTGATATATCCTACATCTATTTGGCCTAACAAGTTCTGATAGCTTTGGATCTCCCAATTCTTCCAATTTCTCCCTTAATCAATTTTTCACATGTGAGATATCTAGCCAACATGAGTTGTGCTTTGTTGTTCCTTCATCACACTAATTCTCAGCCTACTCAAAAGAGATGTTCAAAGCATTGGAAGGAGATTCTTTAGTTGTTGAATTCTTATGACAGTAGTTTTATGTTAATACATCATCTCTTTCAATATCATCGTTAGTATTAACATTTCCAATGAAACTAGATTCTAACTTGATATTTCTATTATTCTCTAAATTTATATTTGTTTCATGCTCGTTGTCAAATAAAACATTTAAATGATATACTTGCTCATCAAATGTTTCATTTACAACTTTGTCATGATTCAATGCATTATATGTGGGAGTATGACCGAAAAGAGATGATATAGTCACAACTTCATTGAAAAATGGAATGCTTACCTCTGTGGTTGGATTTTGCAAAGATAGGTTCTTCCAGTGGTTTTGTGTGGGATTGACTTGATATGAAGCATTGGAAAACTTGGTGCTTGGAAGATTAGGAAGGTTGTAGCTACTTGGTGAGAATGATTGCACCTGGGTAGGGATGGTGGGTAAACCTGCGTAGGGCTACAAAGGATGGAAATTCGCAAGCACAAGAGGATTATAAACCTAATTTTGGCTACCCAAATTTCTTATGTCATGTCCAGATTGTGCCAATAAGAGAGCTTTGTTCAATGCATCATGTAGGGATGTAGCCTCACCACAACATCTATTTTTTGTTGTAAATGGAGGGTTCAAACCCCAATAATAATGTTCTATTAGGATATGATCATAAATAACCAAATTTATAGCTTGAACCCTTTGATACATAAACAAGAACCTATCATTGAATTGGTAAATGGGTTCTAGTGGTATCCTTTTCGTAGCTAGAAATTCATGTGATGGGTGTGGTGCACATGCATGAGGATCAAACTGATCTAGGAATAAGATTTCTAACTCTATCCATGAACAAATAGAATCTGGTGGCAGATTAACATACCATTTCCATGATGTACCTTGAAGTGTTTTGACAAACAATTGATAGACAATATCCTCATGTTGAATCTAGAGAAAAATGACTAAATCCCTACAAATATTGACATGCTTAGAAGCATTTTGTTCGCCGTTAGGGAAAAATAAAGGAAGCCTATCATACATGCGACTAGGGATTTCATGAATAAATCCAGGTATACACAAAGGGCTACCCATCATAGTTGGGTTTTCCAAGATCTAACCCACTCCCATACAACAAAGAAAAATTGCTCAAGGCCCTCCTAGTGCCAGTTATGTTGATGGCCAAATTGACACAACGTTTAAACAGAATATTTCTACTCTATTTCTCCTAAAAAATATAATCTAAAACCACCTATCTTCCAAGGTCTTTGTAGTTGGTTCTCAACTGTGTTGATGTTGTTCAATGGCCTATGCAACTATAATGTTCAAGGGGTCAGGTAGTTATTGAGCTTTTTGGTTGCTACAAGATCGAACTTCTATCTAAACCTACTCTAATCGGGGGTATAAAAAAAAGGAAAAAGATAGATCAGGGACACAAAAGAGAAAAGAATGTTGATTCATTTAGTTAACCAAACATGTTAATCTCCAAGGAATTCCTAAATTGAACTGTAGAACAAATCAACATGTAATCAATACAAAGTTGGACATTCATTCACATTGCAAACTTTAACAGCAGATTGCAAATCACCATTTCAAACAAAAGAAAAGATAAAACTTCAATCCTCAAATAATTCCAAATCAAATGATTAACACAAAAAATATCATTCTAGAGCATAACTTAAAGCAGGTTTAAATCTAGTTGTTTATCTCTTTTGCAACAGTAGAAGAAGCCATATTTAAACCTACTTTAAGTTATGCTCTAGAATGATATTTGTTGTGTTAATCATTTGATTTGAAATTCTTTGAGGAATGAAGTTTTATCTTTTCTTTTGTTTGAAATGGTGATTTGTGATTTGTTGTTAAAATTTGCACTATGAATGAATGTCCAGCTTTGTATTGATTATAAGTTGATTTGTTTTGCAGTTTAGTTTAGGAATTCCTTGGAGAGTAACAGATCTGGTTAACTAAATGAATCAGCATTATTTTCTCTTTTGTTTCCCTTATCTATCTTTTTCCTTTTTTTATACCCCCCGATTAGAGTAGGTTTAGATAAAAGTTCGATCTTGCAGCAACCAAAAATCTCAATAACAAGTAGGCCCCTCGAACATTGCAGTTGCATAGGCCACTGAAGAACATCAGCATAGTTGAGAACCAACTACAGAGACCTTGGAAGATAGGTGGTTTTAGATCAATTATGTTTTTCAGGAGAAATAGAGTACAAATATTTTGTTTAAATGTTGTTTTGTCAATTTGGCCATCAGTGAGACAATAGTGCAAATCAATGACCTGCTCCTAAATAAGCTCCCAGAGAAAATGCATATGGATGTCGATGTGTTTGGTTCATTGATGATGGATCAGGTTCTTCGAGATATGGATGGCACTTTGGTTGTCACCATAGATGATTGATGTATTTTGAAAGGTGATACCAAGTTCAATGAGGATATTTTGAAGTCAAATAGCCTCAATGGTAGCATTAAAAACCCCCCTGATACTCAGCCTCAGTTGAAGAAAGAGAAATGGCATGTTGTGTCTTGCTCTGCTAACAAATGGGACCAGAACCATAGTGAAAACTATAATGTTGACTTGCGATCATCAATATCACCAAGTAAGTCTGAACTTGTTCTTGATGCATAGTGAATCCTATACCGATGAGTGCCCTGGATGTAGTGCAAGATGCATTTGGTAGCTTTCCAATGAAGCTCATGTGGTTCCATCATAAAGCGTGAAACAATGCCAACTACAAAGGAAATGTCATGGAGAGTATGAGTCAAGTAGACAAGGCTACCAACAAGTTGATGATACAAAGTAGCATCAACTAGGGGTATGGAACATTTTGACTCAAGCTTAACTCCAAACAAAAAGGGATTCGATGCAGGCTTACAATTGACCATATAAAAACGTGGGAAAAGATCAAGAGCATACTTGGGTTGTGAAAGTGAGATCCTATAAGAGGTCTGAGTGATCTCAATCCTGAGAAAGTAGTGCAAAAGACCCAAGTCGGTCATGGAAAATCTATCATGTGCAAAGAATCCTTCACAATTGTGATGATGGATGAAGTTCTCCCAGTGACAATCAAGTCATCAACATAGAGATCCAAGAAGATAAGAGCATCCTCCTGCCATGAGATGGAGACATTCGGATCTAAGTGGCATCTGGAGAACCCAATGGAGAGCAAAAAGGAGTCCCTTTTGGCATACCAAGCTCGTGGAGCTTGTTTGAGGCCATAGAGAGACTTCCTTAGTTTGAAAACTAGTGAAGAATCTTGAATGAATCCTTGTGGTTGTTCCATGTAAATTTATTCATGTGTATCCCTGTAAAGAAATGCACTTTTTACATTCATCTGATGTACAACCCAACCATGAGTTGTAGAAATAGCAAGTAGCAAGTGAATGGAGTTCATTTTGGCAATAGGGGCAAAGGTCTCAGTGTAGTCAAACCTGGTGCTTGAGAGAAACCTTTAACCACAAGTCATGATTTATACTTGTCATCTGAGCCATCTGCTACAAATTTGATTTGATATATCCACTTACACCAAACCAGTTTTCTTCCCTTAAGAAGTGGGAATAGATCCCATGTTTTATTCTGCATTAAAGAGTTGTACTCTTCCTCCATTCTAGAATCCTACTCAGTAATACCAAAAGCTTCACAAAATGATTGTGGATCTGAAGTTGTGGTGATGTAGGAATGTGGAATGTCGTGATGTTGTGATTGAGTCCTCTGTGTATTTGAAGGATCCCCAACTAGAGTTCCTACAAACTCAAGTGTTTGTCGAGCCCAACGAGGTATGGTAGGGGATGGAGGAGGATATTTCAAACTCTCTAAAGAGGAAGATGAAATCTCATG
This sequence comes from Sequoia sempervirens, assembly GCA_007258455.2. Classification (NCBI taxonomy): domain Eukaryota; kingdom Viridiplantae; phylum Streptophyta; class Pinopsida; order Cupressales; family Cupressaceae; genus Sequoia; species Sequoia sempervirens. The sequence goes on from VDFB02075321.1 coordinate 411,331,287, forward strand.
ATCAACTTGACAACTAGAGGAAGCTTGAGGAAAATCCACAATGTCAGAATCCTCGAAATCCATTGTGGAGGAAGAGTAGAGGATGAGCTAGAAGAGATTTCCTCAAAATGCACACTATGATCAATGAAGAACTCATGTGTTGTAGGATCCATTAGTCGATATCCTTTGACACCATCAAGGTAACCAACAAAGATACAAGGTTGACTATAAGATTCCAAGGCCTTGCACTTCTCTAAAGGAATATGTGCCCATGATGGGGAGCCAAAAACTCTAAACTGTCCCACAACAGGTTTTCTACCACACCAAGCTTTGAAGGGAGTGATTCCCTTTAATATCTTATGTGGAACTCTATTTTGTATGTGATTAGCATAGTGGTTAGCTTCTACCCAATATGCATGTGCAAGGGAGCGAGGATAGATCATGTAGCCAACCATCTCTTTTAGAGACCTATTTTTCCTTTCAGCTACACCATTTTGTTGTGGTGTGTAGGCAACAGTATGTTGAAGATCAATCCCTTCAAGAGTGCATAATTTTTTAAATCGATGGTTCACATATTCTCTACCATTACCAATGCGGAGAATTTTGACACTTTCCAGATTGCTTCTCAGCATGAGCCTTAAACTCTTGAAATCTATCAAAGAATTCTCCTTTTCTTTGAAGAAAGTAGACCCATGTGTATTTAGAATAGTCATCAATGAAGGTGATAAAATAACAAGCCTTACTGAAAGATAATGATGGAAAAGGACCCACCAAGTCACTATGAACCAATGCAAGGACTTTCGAAGCCCTAAAAGTCTTCCCTTTGTCGAACTTGTCCTCAATATGTTTTCCTAAGGCACAACCCGAACATACACCATCTAAAAAATTAATTTGAGGAAGACCCATGACTATATTTTGTTTGTTGAGTTGCTAAAGATAGTGGTAGTTGAGATGGCCAAACCGCTCATGCAATAGTTTTCTCATAGCATTTGAATGGGTGAGAAATGTAGTGGAATGTGAATCAGGTACAAAATGAGAGAAAGCATACAAGAGAGACTCATGATTGGCCTTACCAACTACAAGGAATGCATTACCTTCAAGATTATGGATGCTGACAGAATCTAGAGTGAATTCAACTTTTCTACCATTCTAAGTGATTTGGTAGATAGAGAGAAGGTTGGCTGATAGATCAGGCATACAGAGGACATCCTCAATTTACCATTTCCAGTATCAATTGAACCCTTCCCAATTGCATCCACTGGAGAATCATCCTCAATGAGAATGTGGGGCATAGAACAAGGCTCCAACAAAGAAAAGTGTCCTTTAATAGAACCCATGTGATGTGATGCACCTGAGTCAAGAATCCACTGTTGTGAAGAATCAACAATAGCAACAAGTGTAGTTGATTTCCCTTTACCAAATTTTGAAGAAGGAATAGAGGAGTGTTGAGCAACAAAAGAAGGTAGATTAATGTTGTTCTTTTTAAGAAGATGCTTTAACTCATCGATCTACTTCTTATGACTATAATGTTCCTCATGACCAGGTTTCTTGCAATAGCTACAAGTGGGCCTTTCCTTCTTTTGAAAAATCCCCTTTGAAGAGGAGGAGTTGGAGTAAAATTTGGTTGTAGAAGATGATTGTGCTTGATCTATTTGTGACTTCTTGATCTATTTTTTGCCAAGTTTTCTTGATTCTTTGTAACCCTTTGGTTAACCAACCATCAGATCTTGGGAATGTGAAGGCTTAAGAAGACCCATTAAGAGAATCTTACCTTGTTCTTGCATTAACATTTCAAAAAATGAAGCAAAAGAAGGTGTAGTGAATGTAGATCCCATTGTCAACCTATGAGTGTGAAAGCTAGAAACAAAAGTTGCAAATTCAGGTCCAATTTTGTTAAGTGTTATAGACAAGTTGAATGTCTTTCTTCTCCAAACCACATGATTTACATAATTATTCTCTAAGGTCATTGACCTTTGTTACATAATCCTGGATGTTATCAAAAGACTTTGGATCAAGGCTCACTAATTCGTTGTCAATTTGATAACCACAAACTTCATCAGTTATACCATAGAGAGTTTTTAATTTATCCCATACATCATGTGAATCTTTACATTCTTCAATCTAAAACATTATATCAAGAGAAACTAAACTCCTTAGAAAACTAAGAACTTCTGTATGTTCAAACATCTAGAGTACTTTTTCCTTATCATTTGTGGGTTCAGTTACCTTCTTCTCAACATAAGGTGTATATCCTAGTTGCATTAAGGAATTTTATGCATTTTAATGCCATGTGTTGTAGTTGTAGGGCTTGAGCAATGGAAATTTAAATGTACCCAAAGTGAAGGAAAAAATAGAGCACAAAGTATGAGAGATGTTCAAGCACAAGGACAACAAGAGAACCCCCCTTCTTTACTCAATCAAAAATCCCCCCCCCCTCCCCCCAAGAAAAATGATTTGGCACTTTATAAGTAGTACGGTTACAATGGCCACTAGCAAGATAAAGCTAAGTGGACTTGACTTCAATGTTGTTTTTACAAGTTCTCACAAAATGCATATATACTGATATTACAATTTTTGTACAAAACCAAGTGAAATTACTGAAACCACTATGAAGTACATGAAAAAACATGCACTTTCAAAAAATAATTGCCTCAATTCGAGATCATATGCAAAAGTTATGAACCTTTGAAATTCCCAAAATGGGAATTGCACAGAGTCACGTGTGAGAACATGATATTTTTGAAAATTCCATGCACTGAAATAAAAAACTATCTACACTAGCATGTAGAGCACAAAAAATTAGCCAAAATCAAAAAAAGAATCTCGCAAATCAGAGGTCGGGAGCCTGAGTTATGGCCTTCAGAAGTTGAACTGCAATTTCCAAAATGCCAATGGAGAGGGGGTCTGTTGTAGATTTCTGATGTCATTTCTGCAAAATATATAAGTTGCATGCAAAAACTAAGAGATACCTAGATGGTTTTTCAATGTTACAAAAAATATCCAAAGGGAATTTTTCTTTCTGATGTAAAAAAAGATGCAACTCTAGTACAAAAAATGCTTTCAGCAGCAAAAAATGACTCCAAAAATGAAAAAATGGCATGTAAAGGTTGAATCAGCCATCTAAGACAAGAAAATACATGTTATAACCCACAATATTGATCAGAATACATAATATGCAAGCCGATTGTCATATTTAACCTCAAGAAAGTCCCCAAGAAGCTCTGAAAAACCTGCAACTAGCAAGTCAAAATATGAACCCCCCAGTAACTGATATTTTTTTCCACACCTTTCTGATTCTCCAGATCATCTGAGGATGCAAGAGAAGAACATACTCAATTTTTGAAAAGAAAACTCAACACTCTTAGATTTTCTAAAGGATTGCTAACCCACAACTCAAATTTGGCTTTGATACCATGTGAGATTTGCTAACTAGCCTACCCAAGAATCTAATAACTAAAGGAAAGAAAAACCAGAAATATGAGATTGAATAAACCATATTCCTCTCAAGAATGCAAAGCTATATTTAGCTTGAGAATTGAGATTACAAAGGAAATGCCTTGGTTATATAGGCCAAGGGGAGAGATAGATGCAACCATATTATGACAAGTGTTGTCATCCTATGAGGTGTGACAACTCATGTCATTAAAGGCTCAACCACCTTATCCCTATATAAATTTAAGCTAGTGTGAAGAGGAATTTAGTGGAGAACTAGCTAAGAAATGAACTAGTTAGATAAAGTACCTCTTTCACACTAATAATTCTCAGTCTCTTATTGCTTCTACACCATTGTTCTTCTTGCTACAAGCTCCTCATTTGGCTCCAACATCACGTTCTTGTTGCAACACCACTGCTATCAAAGGATATTCAAGCTTCATCTTCTCTATGCAATGGTATCACTCTCTTCTTTCCACTATTGGCCTTGAGACCTCGTAGTTGGGAAGGTAACATTGTGTTTGTCTACTTGGTTGCATCATCTTGTTTATTAGATAGCATTGTAGTTGTCTTTGCTTTCTATCTAGTGGTATCACTTCCTTTCTATTTCCTTTATTGATTTATATGCTTTATGGCTATCTAGTTGTCCATGGAGGTGGGAACACCAAACGGGGGTCTGACTGAGGTAGACCTCAAACACAACCCAACATTTTTCTCATTTCCATGTGTGTAGGTGTTTTTGAGTGGAGTTAATTGAAGAAAAAAGTTGTGGGAAGCATGGTATATTTTCTACCTTCTCCTTGTCATTTCTAGCATAGTTACATGTTTAGTGTTCTTTTCGTTATATTTGTTCTTTCTATACTTTTCTATTCTATGTCAAAACATATAACCTCACATAGTCAAGGAGTTAGTAGGTTCTTAGTGTTTTTTATCTGTTTTCTAGACCTCTATCCGTACATGATGCCAGTGTGTATGTGAGACACCAGCATGTCATGCTGGAGTCTGAGATCCATGTTGTCATCCTCAAATAGTGAGTTATCTGGGTAGCCGACATAACCTTTGAAACTGACTCTTCTAACTATGTGAACATCTAGTTTTAGTATAAGGAAATAAACAAGCTATTTTCCCTTCCTTTTCAACCTTAGTATGATACCATGTCCTTTTCAACCTATCTAACAAACATGAGGTATTTTAGGGCAGCATGTTCCTTGGGACTCTTCTATGACATGGAGTCCCAAGGGTGACAGGTCCCCCTTCTCTACATTTTGGTGAACCCGACGTGAACTATTTATGTTTCATTTCTTGGTATCAAAAAACCTTCTCTCATGTCCTAGGTGTGTTGTAGATTTGTGTGTTGCAGGTCGAGCAACCTTGCAACCCAATCTATGACCCCTAGTTGCATAGTTAGAAGGGCTCTTAGATATTTAGGAGTGTAATTTAGATAGGTCACTATCCAATTATTGAACCTTCTACTTCTACTAAGTTTGTTCCACATGTGTACATTAAAATGGTCTTATTTACATGTATTCCTTCCACCCATCCTACAAGTGGATCACCGGACATAAATTTTACCTCACAAGATTTACCTATGAATAAAGAGTCTTCTCTCTTGTACATTCTTGCTCGTGTCAATGGGAACATTGTGACTAGTGTCTTAGTTGACCCTGCGAGCTGAGTGAATATTATAATGGAAGAAACTCTACTTATAAGCTTTGTGCATAGGGAGGAATATGAAGAATCAAAGGCCACTATATGCACACGTGATGGATTCTCAGTTTTTTGCAAGGTGTGCACCCTTGGTCTCCTTGTGTTGTGCAATCTAGCACTTGGGTTTGCGACATGGCTTAATCGCCTCCCATGGATTCATTAACTCTAGTGGTTGTATCAGGCATTAACAGGTTGATCTTTTTATGCAATGGAAACTGTTTGTGCAACAATTGGTATTAGAGCCTGGTTCATGAGTTCAAACCCCTTGCTTGTGCTGGGGGATTACATTGCAAGGTGTGCACCCTTGGTTTTCTTGTGTTGTACAGTGCAACGCTTGGGTTTGTGACATGGATTAACCACCTCCCATGGATTCATTGACTCTGGTGATTGTATCAGGCATTAACAATTTTATATTTTGGCAATCAAAACTATCTATGCAACACACTCTGGCCTCCTCTCGCCCCATTTGTAAGAGTTGTTGATGAACTTGAGCACTCAGGATCACCTGCAAAACCAAGATAAACCTTCCACATGAGAGCAACAAGGGATAAAATACTAGAATATAGTGCAATAACAAAGTTCACACACTAAATGATACAATATGCCCCAACTCTCCCTTGAATCGACCGAAGTTAATATGAACTCATCCGACTTTATCTAGACTAGATAGGAGGGAGAGATGAGTGCACATATAATATGTGGTGCACAATTTAAGAGGGCAATAACTACAAGGAAACACGATTTGAGAACATGAAACATGTGGCATAACCTTACTCTAGGAAAGAGACATGAGAATGTGAGGTGGCATATAAGGCCAAAAGAGGGTGTGAAACTCAACCACCCAAGTGTGAGTGGGAGCAACACATGTAATCAATGGATTACACCATGTGTCCTCACATGAACTACATCTCCTATAACCTAAGGTATGCTTAATAATGTGTAGGAAAAATAATATTAAAAAACCTACACTAACACCCCCCTTAAGCATAGCCTAGGTGGGTGAAAGGATGAAATAATGCAAAGATGGGTCTCAGCTATGAGGCCATGTTAGGTACCCATGTACAAAATACTCTCACAAATGGAGTAAAGGAGAAAACCCAGTGGGACAAAACTCTTCCCCAAAAGAGAGAAAAGAAAACAAGTTTCCCAACATAAGAAGAATCCCATGCAAGGAATAAGTCCCCTCCAAAATAGAAAGGATAGGAAAAGACCATGTAGCCTCCCAAATTAGTCAACTATTCCAATGGCTGGAAGCTTTGAAACTAAATGTAGAATGCTGTCCACATCTATTTAACAATGTTCCTCATTCTAGGAAGAAACAAAACCAAAGGTGTATGTAGGGATATCTCTCTCCCATTCCCGAAAGGAATATGAAGGAAGAATGTGATAAATGGAAGCCTGGAAGGAATGATCAACGGAATGGAATTGATTAACGAAGGGAAGGAAGGAAGGAAGGAAGGAAGGAAGGCTGGGCCGGGCGGCTGGGCCAGCCGGGGAAGGAAGGAAGGAAGGAAGGAAGGAAGAATGGAATGGAATGAACATTGGAATGGAATGGACCATGGATCTGAACGGATGGAGAATGAACAAAAGGATCCAAAGGTTCCTCCATAACAATTGAAGAAGAATAAACTTCATCAAAGAGAAGATGAATGCCATGAATAGTGTCTCCCAAGTCTGAAACATGAGATTCCATAAATAAACCTGCAATGTTCCGGCTGCAGTCATCCCAAGCAACTATATCTAGAAGACGATGTTGATCCTATTGCACTGAATCACAAGTAGGAATGAAAGTAACACAAGTATCTTCAGAAGCAACAATCGTTAGAGGAGAAGGAATGTAAGGCTCAATAACTGGATCTAATGTGAGAATACCAAGATTCAAATAGCCAAAATTCTCCTCAAAATCAAATGTCACACAAGGAGTGTGATCAATAGCCAAAGGATCAAAACCGTCATCAGGTGCAAAGTCTGAAAAGGCATACAACCGAGATTCATTATCAACTATCCCAGTAGCAATTATCTCTGTGCTCTCCAAATCTCTGATGATAACTGAATCAGGTGTGAATTCCACAGTCTTGCCTGCTCCACCATGAGTGATCTGATAGATGGAAAGAAGATTGTTTGTCAAGTGAGGTACACACAAAACATCATTGAAGGTGCCATCCCCAATATCAACAGAACCCTTCCCAATTACACTCATGTAAGTGTTGTTGCCCATCAGAATAGGTGGCATAGCACAAGGCTCAAAAGAAGAGAACATAGACTATGAAGAAGCCATATGATGAGAAGCTCCAGAATCTAGGAGCCATTTCCCTGATTCATGACTTGTAGAAGCACAAAGAGCTTTACCTTTATTTTTCTTAGACTCAAAAGCAAATCCTGCATGACCTTTATCCTTACTAGATCCCAACTATTTGGAATGTGAAGAAGAAGAAGTAGACTCGGATATTCTAGAAGGTAGATCAATGTTGTTCTTCTTAAGAAGATGTTTCAGCTCATCAATATCCTTCTTATAACAAGAATGTTCTTCATGTCCAGTCCTCTTGCAATATGAACAAGTAAACTTCTCCTTCTTAGATGATTCCTCCCTTGTAGAGGATTTGTGTTGTGCTTGATCTGTGTGTGGATTTTTCTTAGATTTCTTTTGTTTCTTGTCAAATTGTCCTGACTCTTTATGTCCCTTAGGCTGACTAGCCAACAAGGCCTGAGTTTGTGATGGCTTTATGAGACCCATAGAAAGAAGCTTTTGTTGTTCATGCATTAACATCTCAGAAAAAGATGCAAATGAAGGCATAGTATATGCAGATCCCATAGTCAGTCTATGAGTATGAAAGCTAGAAACAAAAGCTGCAAATTCAGGACCAAGTTTATTCAGTGTATTATAGATTAACTGAATGTCCTTTTTATCAATACCACAAGCTTTACATTGTGCTCTCAGATAATTGACCTTAGTAATATAATCCTGGATGTTGCCAAAGTTCTTTGGATCAAGGCTCATCAATTCATTTTCAATTTGATAGCTTTTGACTTCATCTATTGTACCATACAAAGATTTTAACTTTTCCCAAGCATCATGTGAATTTGTACAAGATTCAATCTGAAACATAAGATCAAGGGAAACAAAACTACGAAGACATCCAAGAGCTTTTGTATGTTCAAGCATCCATTTTATCTTTTCCTTATCATCTTTAGGTTCAACTACCTTGTTTTCAACATATGGAGTATACCCAAGTTGCATTAAGGCATTCCATGCATGTTGATGCCATGTTGCATAATTATAAGGTGTTAGCAAAGGAACCTTAGAATGATCCATGTGTGAAGGAAAAGTAGAGCACAAGTGAATAGATCAAAAACACACACTCACAAAGAGAGACCCCCCCTTTTTAACTCAATTAAGAATCCCCCCCAACAAAAAATGATTTGGCACTTTATAAATCAGTGCGTTTACAATGCTGGAGTTGTTTTCCAGAGTTTTACAAATGTCTAAAATAGACCCAAATACTAAAAGTACAATCAAATCTCAGAATGAGAACCTCAAAATAACACCAATGTGTAGTGCTCAGAAAAATATTCACTTTCAAAAAAATAATCACCTCAATACGAGTTCGTATGTGAAAGTTACATCCATTTGAAGTTCAAAAAAATGATGACTATGCTTTAGATCTGATGAAAAAACTGAATTTCTGGAAATCTGGAATCACTTGAGAAAAAATAAATCATACCACTGTAAAGAGCGTGAAATTTTACCCCAAATCAAAAAAAATTGCACTGAAAAACGCCTTTGTATGACCGAGAACGAGCCCTTCGAAGTTGAGATGCAAAAGTGAAAAGTTCAATGGAGAGGGGTCCAAATTTTCAAAATATCATATCTGCCAAATTTGGTTGAATAGCTGCTAAATATGGAGAACCTTCAACTTTGTCTGCACTACCAATTAAAAGTAAAAGTCTTCTACATTTAGAAGATCGCCTACTAAAGTAAATCTTTGCCAAAATTGGAGGGATTACCAAATTTACTGCTAAACTTAGCAGTACCACCAAATTGCAAGAAAGTCAAAATGCTGATTTCAGCATTGTACAAGTGCAGGTACGAAGTACAACAGATTTGAATTTTAAATTGCTATTTTTTTTCTTTTGAAATTTTTGATTAAAAAAAACCTTTTTTTTTTTTTTAAAAACAACTAATTTTTTTGAATTTTTAAATAAAGAAATTGTTGCAGTAAGAGCACGGGCCTGAAGTGGTGGTACCTACAATGTAGCCCCAGACAGAATCAAGAATGTCCTTTTTATAATTTCTTTCAAAAATTGACTCTTTTTTTCAATAATTTTTTTTTTGAAATTAAAATGCATTTTCTACCTGGAAATAATTTTTTTTTTTTTGATGATGCAGAAAAATAATTAAAAAATATTTCCATAATCGTGATTTTGTGTAAGCGAGCCAGATGATTCGGGCTTCAAAAAAAACTTCAAAATGATTCTCCTCCGCTTTTCATAATTCTGGCAAATTTCAATCTTAGGGTTTTGATGCCTTCCGAGAATCGACATGTATGCAGGTCCGCTTTAAGGAAAATGCTCCAAAAGACTGGGCTACCTTCGTGAACCCTCTCTAAAACTCCTTTTTTTTCTTAATCTCAGCTGTGATCTCGTGACTCCTGGATGTCCGAGTATGGGATCAAATAAAGTCAATCTTTAACTTTTCGGCTGCTCTAAACTCAATAGTGAGCTCAGAATGTCTCCAGGAAGCTCCTAAATATCTACAACAAAGTGAAATAGAAAAGAACCCTCCTAGAAACTGAAATCTCTATCAAGCATTTTTGCTTCTCAAGTCATCATCGGATGCAAGAGAAGAGCATACTTTGCTTTCAATAATGGATTGAACAAACTGCTAACCTACAACTCACAACCACCATAATTACATACGGGTGAGTTGTTGATGAACTCGAGCACCCAAGATCGCCTGCAAAACCAAGATAAGCCTTCCACACGAGAGCAGCAAGAGATAAAATGTTGGAATATAGTGCAATAACAAAATGATGTTATTATCACACACTAAATGATACAATATGCCTCAACTCTCCCTTGAATTGACTAAGTTAATATGAACTCATCTAGACTAGATCTGAACTAGATGGGAGATAGATAGGAGGGATAGGTGAGTGCAAAATATATAGTAGAATATGGGCAAATAATTCCAAGAGGGGTAATAATTCCCAAATAACCAAATTAGGTGGGAGTTATGCCTACTTGGAAAATGCCAAATAGGTGGCATAACCTACTCAAAAAGAGACAGATGAGTGGTTTTGTGAGGTGGCATATAAGGCCAAAAGAGAGTGTGAAACTCAACCACCCAAGTGTTAGTGGAGTAACACATGTAATCGGGATGGATTACGCATGTGTCCCTCATACGAACTATATATCTCCTATAAACCTATGTATGCTTAATAATGTGTAGGAAAAAATAATGCCTTTAAAACCTACACTAACACTATTACTCTTTTGGTCTTGGTAAGACCCAGGGTCATGGATACCTCTTTTGTCATAATTTTGTAGTAGGACCTATTCAGGGTGGAAGTGGGCATTCTTTGGCTAGTTTCCATGAATGGTGTCACTTTGATGATTCACAAATGTCTCAAGTTCTCTCATGAGGGCTCTATGCACGTTGTGTGTGACATCGGTTACAAACTATTGGTGTCACATGGGAGCTTCTTGTTAGACCACTTTTGGCTTGCTCTAGTCTGATCCCTCCCTCCAAGGACAAACTTACTATATCATGCCTATGTCAAGCATAAGACTAGGGGCACAGTTTCAAAAGTGACCTATATGGTATCTCCCTATGCTATTTCAATAAAAGGTTCTATGAGTGTGCAACAACAAGTTGCCTCCTCCTCCCAATAAAAGGGGAAGGGAAAGCTTGCTTGTGATCATGGGCCTTCCTTTTATGCACCTTCTATTACATCTGCTTCTACTTCTCACCCCACTGTAGTGCCCTCGACTCTTGTTTCCATGCCTCACATGGGGAGCTCGATGGTGCCTGCTTGGTGAAAAGCTAAGCATCAAGTGTTTGAACTTCACATCTTTCCCACAGTTCCTAGACCCATTATTTAAGACAAGGGGAAGGATCCTTGTGGATTGGCCCTCATGTCTTAGCCTCCTACCGTTCTTCCTCCTACCCCTCTGGAAGCGAATAGGAAGAGGCATGTTGTCGAGGCACTCATGTCTACTTCTCAACCTATTTCTATTTTCACTCCTACATTCATTTCTCTTGCCCCTATCTAGAAGGTTGTCCTACCACCAAAAACGGTTGTGGAGGACACTTCTATGGAAGAACAAGAGCCTCCTACCTCTTCTCAAGTTGTGTAGGATAAAATTTCTAACCATTGAACAAGTTATCTTGCAAAGAAAAGAGGGGGAGCCAATATCTCCTATTTATGTTGTGTCTCCTCCTTTCGCTCCTTCTGCTTTAGTTCCACTCACCTCTGTTCTACTTTTGGCTCCCCTAGCAGGTGTTAATGATCATCACCCCAAAAGGGTGTAGGTGTTCATCACTCCCTCCATGGAGCCTCCTCTTTTGATGTCCCTCTTGAATATCCCTCCATTTTCTTAGCCCATAGTTATTCCAAAAACAACAATGGTGTCTCTCGTGGCTCTATTTTCTCCCTCCTCTGCCTCTACTTCTTCTATGGGGATCCAACATCCTCTGCTAAATCACAAGCCAAAGCATGACCTCACTTCGAGTGGTGGCCAGAAGAATGAGTCACCTTCTTCGATAGCTAGTCCTGCTTTGGCCTACATCATCCTTGTGATGAAAGCAACCCCTACGTCCCTTGAGTTTGTCACTACCCCTCTTGATGAGTTCGATAATGGATCTTAGGAATCTCCTTCTTCTCCCACCCAATTAACACATGGCACTCCAATGAAGTACATGTTTAACTCGGTGGATGATGTCCCAGCTCAATATGCGATCTTTGCAAGATCAATGACCTTCACCTCATAAGATCTCAATGAAGAAGACCTTGAGGGGCCTTCTTCCTTGACCCTTTTTGTAGGAGAGTCGGAGGGTACTCCCCTCACTATATTTCCCTTGAAGGCCTATCATCCCTCCTCGTATAATGATCTAAATTGGGAGCAAGATGACCTGCTGGTTGATGAGGAGTAGAGTGGTACCTCTTCTGTATCTGTAGATTAGATTTTTGTGTGTGTTGTGTTCCCCCTGTGCTTGTATTTATGTGTTTGTGGTCCTTCCTAGAGAACCCTTGCTACCCTTGTAGATGCTTGGATATAGGCCTAGAAAAAAATTTGTGAACTTCCTCTATATGTTTCATCATTCTTCTATATGTTATGACTTTTCTTTTCAAAAATTGGCGATGATGCAAAGTGTTGGGGGCATTTAGACCTTCCTTCCATGTTGACCCATTTTTTATTTTTTATTTTTTCTTCAAGTGCTCTTCTTCATGATCTAGGAACTTTGGGGATTGATGATCTTTCATTCGTACGTCATGTGTTACCTATTTATATATATATGAATAGATCTAACCCCAAACTCCTAGATCCCTCGTCTCATGATTTCTTTGTCTTTTTTGTCTCTCTCTATCTATTTAGTGATGTTGTGGTGCTTATGTGTTGTCCCATGAGTGAATGAAAACATTTCCATATTTACATCTCGTAATGTATCATTGGCCACAACATCCCTACTTCTTTCTCTCCTTAGGATGCTACGTGCTTCTCTATGTAGCATGCACCATCCTAAGGGGGGGTTACCATACTTCTCTAATTTTCAATAAGGTGAATTCAGTGGCCAATGAATCACTTACTAAAAAAATTTCATTTTCAAAAATTCATTCTTCAACAAGGATCCCCTTAGTGAAATTTTTCTTTTGAAAATGAATTTGTAGCAAAAGAATCCAAAAACTTTCCTTTGAAAGATGAGTACTTTTTTTTATGAAGTCTAAAAATTTTCCTTTGAGAAGGAGCATTCTTTTTATCGGATTCCTTGATGGAAGAGATCTTTCAAAAGGATTTCTTGACGACATAATCATTTATGAAAAATTTCATTCTTTTCAATCAAAATGTCCCTTTGTGTGGGCCCCCTACTATCTTGATGGGTTCCCAAACGAATCCCTTTGAAAAAATCTCCTTTAATTCCTTGCTTTGTGATATGTTTGTTTGTCTTGGATTTTCTGCCTAACATGTTTTGTTTACAGCTTAATATGTTACTTTGCAAGACTAGGCACCTATAAAGCTGCTTTTAACATCACCTAGCAGGATCGAGCACCTCATAAATCTTTCCTTATAGGACCGAGAACCTGTAAGGGCCTTTTGCATCAAACTCTTCAGGATCGAGCACATGTAGATTCCTTTCATGTCAAGCCTTGCAAGACCATGAACTAGAGGTGCTCCCTTTAAAATATTGAGAACCTGTGAAGATCCTTCTTTCTGCAGGACCAAGAATCTATTGAGCCTTTGTTCAATTTTTGCAGGACCAAGAACCTGTGGATCCATCTCTCTCTCTTTCACATCAAGGTTTCCTTACAAGACCAAGAAACTACAGAGCTACCTACTACACATCCAAGTGTGTCAGATCAGAGATCTGCTTCCTCAACGGTTAAGGTATATTCTCTTTAATCTCTTTCTATTTTACCCTACATTTTCACTAACAAGTATGCTCGCTAAAGTGGGGGGGAAATGTAATGACATGAATTTTCACCCCAAGGAAAATTTCCCATTTAATTTCCCCTACCTTAGAAAATGTAAACCCAATGATACAATTTCACCACTGCCACCTTGTCCCTTCCACTTGGTTGCATCGTTTTGCGTCAATGGAGGAATTTTTTCAAGGACATGTGCACATCGTGTGAACGTCCGTGCATTGCACTTCCATCCTAACAAGAGTCTTGCCCCTGGAATTAGTAGAAATGTTATGTCTTCCATTAGCTGTGAAGAGTAATGTTCCTTGCCTCCCTTGACTGGTGAATTTTGACTTGTTGCCTCCATTTTTCCTATTAAAACTCACTTAATTCCTCTCTTTTGGCTTTTGGATGCAATTTCACACATTTTAGCTATTCATTCTCACTCTCTTCTTGCTTCTACACCATTATTCTTCTTGCTACAAGGTCCTCATTGGGATCCAACATCATGTTCTTGTTGCAACACCATTACTATCGAAGGACTTTCAAGCTTCATCTTCTCTACATGGTGGTCTCACTCTCTTCTTTCCACTATTGGCCTTGAGATCTCGTAGTTGGGAAGGTAAAATTGTGTTTGTCTACTTGGTTGCATCATCTTGTTTATTAGATAACATTGTGTCTTTTCTTTCTATCTAGTGGTATCACTTTCTTTCTATTTCCTTTATCTATTTCTATACTTTGTGGCTATCTGGTTGTCCATGGAGGTGAGAACACCAAAATGGGGGTTTGAATGAGGCAGAACTCAAACACAACCCAACATTTTTCTCATTTCTGTGTATGTAGGTTTTTTGAGTGGAACTAATTGAAGAATCGAGTTGTGGGAAGCATGGTATCTTTTCTACCTTCTCCTTGTCATTTCTAGCATAGTTCGTTTTAGTGGACCCTTTTTATTGTATTTGTTGTTTCTATATTTTTTTATTCTCTATCAAAACATACAACATCACATAGTTAGGAAATTAGTAGGTTCTTAGTGTTTTTGTCTAGTTTCTAGACCTATGTCTGCACAGGTCACCAGCACGTCCCTAAGACAATAGTGCATCACATTGGAGTCTAAGATCCACGCTTCCATCCTCAGACAGTGAGTTGTCTAGGCAGCAAATCAAACTTTTGAAACTAGCTCTTCTGACTATGTGAACATCTAGTTTTAGCAGAACGAAACCAACAAGCTATTTGACCTTCCTTTTTAGCCTTAGTACCTTGTCCTTTTCAACCTATCTAGAAAATATGAGGTAGTTTAGGTCATCCTGTTCCTTGGGGCTCTTCTGTGACCTAAAGTCTCGGGGGTGATGGGTCCCCC
>VDFB02075321.1:411346482-411401395 GCA_007258455.2 Sequoia sempervirens
CGGGTATAAAAAAAGGAAAAAGATAGATAAGGGAAACAAAAGAGAAAATAATGCTGATTCATTTAGTTAACCAGATCTGTTACTCTCCAAGGAATTCCTAAACTAAACTGCAAAACAAATCAACTTATAATCAATACAAAGCTGGACATTCATTCATAGTGCAAATTTTAACAACAAATCACAAATCACCATTTCAAACAAAAGAAAAGATAAAACTTCATTCCTCAAAGAATTTCAAATCAAATGATTAACACAACAAATATCATTCTAGAGCATAACTTAAAGTAGGTTTAAATATGGCTTCTTCTACTGTTGCAAAAGAGATAAACAACTAGATTTAAACCTGCTTTAAGTTATGCTCTAGAATGATATTTTTTGTGTTAATCATTTGATTTGGAATTATTTGAGGATTGAAGTTTTATCTTTTCTTTTGTTTGAAATGGTGATTTGCAATCTGCTGTTAAAGTTTGCAATGTGAATGAATGTCCAACTTTGTATTGATTACATGTTGATTTGTTCTACAGTTCAATTTAGGAATTCCTTGGAGATTAACATGTTTGGTTAACTAAATGAATCAACATTCTTTTCTCTTTTGTGTCCCTGATCTATCTTTTTCCTTTTTTTTATACCCCCGATTAGAGTAGGTTTAGATAGAAGTTCGATCTTGTAGCAACCAAAAAGCTCAATAACTACCTGACCCCTTGAACATTATAGTTGCATAGGCCATTGAACAACATCAACACAGTTGAGAACCAACTACAAAGACCTTGGAAGATAGGTGGTTTTAGATTATATTTTTTAGGAGAAATAGAGTAGAAATATTCTGTTTAAACGTTGTGTCAATTTGGCCATCAACATAACTGGCACTAGGAGGGCCTTGAGCAATTTTTCTTTGTTGTATGGGAGTGGGTTAGATCTTGGAAAACCCAACTATGATGGGTAGCCCTTTGTGTATACCTGGATTTATTCATGAAATCCCTAGTCGCATGTATGATAGGCTTCCTTTATTTTTCCCTAACGGCGAACAAAATGCTTCTAAGCATGTCAATATTTGTAGGGATTTAGTCATTTTTCTCTAGATTCAACATGAGGATATTGTCTATCAATTGTTTGTCAAAACACTTCAAGGTACATCATGGAAATGGTATGTTAATCTGCCACCAGATTCTATTTGTTCATGGATAGAGTTAGAAATCTTATTCCTAGATCAGTTTGATCCTCATGCATGTGCACCACACCCATCACATGAATTTCTAGCTACGAAAAGGATACCACTAGAACCCATTTACCAATTCAATGATAGGTTCTTGTTTATGTATCAAAGGGTTCAAGCTATAAATTTGGTTATTTATGATCATATCCTAATAGAACATTATTATTGGGGTTTGAACCCTCCATTTACAACAAAAAATAGATGTTGTGGTGAGGCTACATCCCTACATGATGCATTGAACAAAGCTCTCTTATTGGCACAATCTGGACATGACATAAGAAATTTGGGTAGCCAAAATTAGGTTTATAATCCTCTTGTGCTTGCGAATTTCCATCCTTTGTAGCCCTACGCAGGTTTACCCACCATCCCTACCCAGGTGCAATCATTCTCACCAAGTAGCTACAACCTTCCTAATCTTCCAAGCACCAAGTTTTCCAATGCTTCATATCAAGTCAATCCCACACAAAACCACTGGAAGAACCTATCTTTGCAAAATCCAACCACAGAGGTAAGCATTCCATTTTTCAATGAAGTTGTGACTATATCATCTCTTTTCGGTCATACTCCCACATATAATGCATTGAATCATGACAAAGTTGTAAATGAAACATTTGATGAGCAAGTATATCATTTAAATGTTTTATTTGACAACGAGCATGAAACAAATATAAATTTAGAGAATAATAGAAATATCAAGTTAGAATCTAGTTTCATTGGAAATGTTAATACTAACGATGATATTGAAAGAGATGATGTATTAACATAAAACTACTGTCATAAGAATTCAACAACTAAAGAATCTCCTTCCAATGCTTTGAACATCTCTTTTGAGTAGGCTGAGAATTAGTGTGATGAAGGAACAACAAAGCACAACTCATGTTGGCTAGATATCTCACATGTGAAAAATTGATTAAGGGAGAAATTGGAAGAATTGGGAGATCCAAAGCTATCAGAACTTGTTAGGCCAAATAGATGTAGGATATATCAGAAAAATCAGCATTCCCAGATGGATTGCCATGTTTTCTTGGGCAGTATGGAATTATATTTCAGACAGTTGATCATTGTTGAAGAAATACTTATGGAAGATCTTTGGAGTACCTACCCACTCAATGAGGGAGATGAAACAACTAGTGCACTTGAAAATGATAATGACTCCATCTGCAATGATGAGAGTAGCTGTGAGAAGATGTTTAGCTCTTCCCCATCACCTAATGACCTTGATCCTTGCATTGAGATGGATCCAACCACTGACAAAATTTCCCTACCTAGTGCATACTTGATATATGTGGAGAATGAGTTCATCGATGCATTCATAAACTCTTTCATGATGGTGAATAAGGGAGAAACACCCTTTGATGAGTTAACACAAGAAAATGACTTTGGTGATTTAAGTAGTGAAAAGATTGAAACAAAGAACAACATATTTTTGGATAAGATTGCACATGAATCTCGTGGTCAAAGAAAAAAGGTTGAATCCCAAATGAAATCTTCAAAAGAAGATCAAAGAGATGTCCAAATTCGCCAAGTATTCCCCGATGGTCAATTGTATCAAGATTACCCTTGTCAAGAAAATAGATTTTCTTTCAATGTTGATGAAGGTACTAATATCAATGAGATTAGTGTTTGGTTGCATCAAGGAATATATGATGGGATGCACTTGGATGAAGCAAAAGAATATCAAGCGGACTGCCAAGAGGCTGCCCCAGAAATTGAATCACTTCACCATGACGAAGCGAACGAAATGGGGGAGTATCCTCTGAGTTTTGATTCTGTTTATTCAAATGTGTTATTTGAAGAAAGTCCTTGCTTAGAATGCACTAGTGAATTTGATTTTAATAGTGATGAGATCGACACTAACTTGCACATTCTAGTTGATAATATGCAGAAACATGAACTAAAGAAGTGTTTTCTTGGATTTGACTCCATGCATTAAAATGAGTTGTTTGAAGAAAATCCTTGTTCACCATGTATCATTATCTCTAGAATTAATGATGATGAGTTGGATGCTAATTTTTAAACTCTTTTGGGTGACATGTTTGAAGAGAGTGCTGATAAAAATGCTTTGTCTCAGGAATAGGCAGGTTTGTGAAACTTACAAGTTGACAACATGGTTGATTTGTTGCTCAGTCCATTTGAGGAGACCCAAAAAATTTGTGACATTGTGCCCAAGATGAAAGCAAAAATGTTGGCACATGAATATTCTAGTTGCATAATGAACCTCATTGTAGATGACTCATGTAAGATTCATCCTCCTGGTTCACATTATGAGGTAAGGTGCTCTGATTTCCTGTTAGAAGGGGAGAGTGTCATGACAGGTAAGAAAATTTTGGAACAAATTGTTTTAAAGCTTGAGGAGGCTAACCATTTAATTGGTGATGCATGTACTTTAGAAAACATGATTGAAGTTAATGGTCCCTGTGAGATCAAATACACTGGTTTTCTGTTCGAAACTAGTGCTGATTGTGATAAGGATATGCATGAAATTTTTGAACTAGGTTTGGATGTCTTGAATGCTAATGATACATTTCTCATGGATGTCCTTTACGTTGACATGCATGTACTGGAGTGAAATGGAATAGTGTTTCATGAGTTTAGACCTCATGAGGAGGAGATCATACAACATGAGCACACCACAACAACTGAGGATCTTCTAAATCAGGTGGTGTCTTTCCATTACCCTCTGTGTTTCAATGATTTTTAGTTTGATTACGACGTTGGGGATAGTAAAATGTGTTTATGGGTAAATCATGACAAGGATGAGAACCCACAACTGTTAATATTTCAAACTGTACACCTTCATAATGAATTTACTACACATAAACTTTACATTTCTGAGTATAAAGATAAATTTTCCAGGTTTAGAACTGTACCTAGTAAGTTAAGATTACTGCACATAATGAAAAATAATTCAGGTCAATGTACAGGTTTTCATTGTTTTATGTTTGTAGAGCTCAATTTTGGAGTTAGTTTAGGATTAGGATTGGTTAGTGTCAGTTTCTAGTTTAGTTGGTTTTCTTTTTGTTTGTTTTATTTTCTTTTGGTTTTTGGTTGTTTGTTTGTAGGTTTTTGTTCTCTTTTTCTGTTTTGGTTTTGTTAGTTCGTCGTGTTTGTCTGCTCTTTTCTTTCTTCTGGGTGTTCCTCTCATTGACAATGGAAACTAAGTTGTATGCAAGTTATACCTAGGGGTAGATTTGTTGAGAGTTTGATATCTATATTTCCAAACACTTGATCAGTCAGTAGCTTTGAAAACTTTGATTTACCTTCATCCATTTCAAACTGGGGAATGTTAGCATGAATTAGAAATTGGTACATTATGAAATTTATGAGGAGTCTTTGAAAGCCTAGCACGATCTGCACATCTTAAAAAATCCATCAGTTAGTGTACATCGGGTGGGGTAACTCTATTCCAAGTGAAAAATCTAAATGGTTACATTTCTTTCATAATGTCCACCATGGTTCTCAACCCGTTGCTTAGGATTCATTGCTTAAGGATTGAGGGAAACCAAAAACTATACTTCAAAATAATCAACATTTGAAAAAAAGAGGAAATAAAAGCGAAGTCTGAAAATGAACTCAATCAGCAAGGGTGATTCAAGTATCTATATTGGGGCTATAGATGCCTAACTGGCAGTAGAGCGATGCTTAGAGAGAACCAAAGGTATCTCTATCGAGGCTATAGACTCCCATCTAGTAGCAGAGCTATGCCTAGGATATCATTGCACGTTTGAAATGTAACTTAAAACTACGTAGCTTGGGTAGAGTCTACTCCACTTTGATCATGACAACACTTATGGAGGGGAATGAATCATTTGCACACACAAACAAATTTCAATTTCATTTTAGACCTCCATCGTGTCCTAGTTTTGATTGTGTTTTCACTTCTTAGATTGCCTAGAATGAGCGTAAACTAGAGATTTTGGGTATTTGGAGGGTTACATGTTTTAAAATGCTTAAAGCATTTTCCCAGCCGAGTCGCCATTTGTTATGTATTGAATACACACCCCAAATTTTTGCTTGGCAAAGTCAGGGACCCCCTTTCTTTTCTTTCATTTCATTGGTTTATTTTGTTGTGGTTGTGCTTTGTCATTCTTGTTTTTGTCCTTTCTCATACCTTGTTTGTCATTGTTTGTTGAGATCAGGTGCGGGATGGAATCAACACCTAACACCTTTAGGGGTTTCAAGTTCTGGTTCTGCCCTGACTCTAATCTTCATTTCCTTTGTGTTCCTTTTTTGTTTGGTTCGGGTTTGGGTATCGGATTGGAACTGGAACAAGGAACCTTTCCAAGGTTCCTGTTCATGGTTCCGCCCCAATCCCGATTCCCCGCTTTGCCTTTGGATGTTGTTCGGGTTCGTGTTCCTTGTCTAGTCCCAATCTTGATCCCCATCCTTTTATCACGTCGCTTTTCATCTTCGTCTTTTCGCTTATTTAATAACATTTTGTTTCCACAGTCCATGATAGTGTGTACATGATTTCTGGAATAACTGTGTGCAATTTTTTACATCAACGTTTCGGATCAAACTCCATGATCCATCATCAGGATGAAAAGCAGAAAGAGAGAAAGGTGAAAATAAGATAGCAGACTTGGGTAGAAATAGGAGAGGAAAGGGGAAGAGGGGAGGCACATAACCCTAAAAAGAGAAAAAGTCAAACAAAGAGGAGAGGAGAGGGGAGGAAAAGTCCAAGATGAAAGACCATGCAAACCTTAAAAATATATAATAGAATGAAAAAAGATTATGATAAGTATTAGAAAATGAAAAAATCAGAAATGTGATGAAATGTCAAGAGGACTAAAAAACATGTAAAATAAAGACCCAAGAAAAAGAGGGGAGTCAGCTCAAAAAAGTTGAAACCACTAATAAGAGTCAATAAACAAGAAAGAGGACAAGATAAAATAAGGAAGCAATTAGGATAAACTGAATAAGGAAAACGAAAATGAGACAAAGAAAATAAAAGGAGAAACCACAATGAACAAATACGTAAAAAAGGCAAATAAGCTAAAGAAAGGAGACTTAAAGCAATGAACCACAAAATAAAGAACAAATACAAAGAATCACTAAATAAAAACTTAAGATTGGAAGACAAAACATCATAAGGAAACTAACAAAAAATAAAGGAAGGAACCTAGTTTATTTGTTTTGGTCATTTTCGTTGTCTTGTTTTTCTATCTTTGTCCTTCCTTGTGTCGTTTGTCCATTTTCTAGTTGTCGTTTGGTCTCCTCCGTTGAACTTCGTCTTTTGTTTCTCGTCGTCCTTGGTTTGGTTTTTGCATCACTTGTTCTTTAAAATAAATAAATATTTTTATTTAAAAAGGTTTAATTGAAAACATAAAATCAAAACACACAAAATACAAAAAATAGAAAATTGAGAAAAATAAAAATATATATATATTTAGAAAAATAATAATAATAAAATCTTTTTGTTTTAAAAGGATTTTAGAAAAATAATAATTTTTTAAAAAATTTTATTTTAAAATGTTAATAAAATTTAAAATAAAGTAAAATAAATCTTTTAAATTTTAAAAGATTTTAAAATTAAAAAAAAGGTAAAAAATAAATTTAAAAATCTTTTAAATTTAACTTTAAAAGGTTAAAAATCATAAAAATGGAATAATCTTTAAAAAACCAAAAAAAATTCTTTAAAAGCGAAATATAAAAATAATAAAAGTAAAAATGCAATAAAATGGGAGGCTCTTCATCGGGTTCAGAATGAATAATGAACCTAGCACTTTAATTTCAAATGTTTGGTGCCGGTTCGGCCTCGACCCCACCTTAATAAAAGGTTTCTTTTCAGAATCAGAACAATATAAGAACCGGGCACACAAAAAATGGTTTTGACTCCAATCTAAAAATGGTTCCAACTCTGATCTGTAAATGGTTTTGACTTCGATTTGCAAATGGTTCCAATCCTACACATATGCAAAATGTGAAATGGCTTTAGAAGCTTTCAAGCAAGTGTTATTGACTGATGTTAAGCCAAACCTTGCAACCTTTGCAAGCAATTGCCCTGGTAAACATTCTGCACCAGATGGACAAGCACAAAGAAGGCAAGCGAACGATGACACAATGCCTTACTAAGATTTTATCTCATGAAATGTTGTAGTTGCAACTGCCTGGGTAGAGACACGCGCAATATGAAAGCATCAACAAAACAAGTGAGATGTTTTGCAACCGCCTCCAAAATGCAATGAGAGGGCACGCGAACTGTTTGACAGAAGGGCCAAAAGACATGCATACAATAGTGGAAGCATAGACAAAGCTTGTGAGCTTGTTTGTAGAACATCTGGGAGGGATGTCGGTTCATGGAATGACAACGATCACAGATACAAAGCAGGTTTATCAAGATTTTTGAAGCATATAGGTGGATACAACTCACAGAAGCAAAAGCTCAATGTTTGTAACCTTTATGTGCATCCTTCCACACCGGTGCCAAAATGGAAGCTTTGAAACAAGGTTTAGAAACTCCTGAGCAATGTAATTGGTGGGAGGAAACACAGAGAAGGGTGACATGATCTGTATGATAGAATGCCTTAAGGGAGGTGCAAGTTGAATACATTAAAAAAGGGCTTTAGAAACATTTAAGAAAATGCTACTAGCAGATGTAAAGCCGAACGCTACGAGGGGCAGAAAATGTGGAGGATGAAGGTGTAATGGGGCACACACTATTTACTCAGAGGGCCACAAAGAGATGAAATCTCATGAATTGCCAATGCTAAGCCTCGACCAAACATGTGAATCATATGGTAGAATATATAAAAATGTTTAAGTGTTGAAAGGGTTTTCAACCTATGCCAAGTAGGAGCTGTGAATTAGAGGGCATTGAAATTCATCAAACCACATGAAAGGCCGAGTGAGGGATTAACAAAATGCCTCAAAGAAACATTGTCTCATGGAATGTTGAAACATAGACAAAGCATCTGAATGACACAGGAATCCAAGAATGGGCACCAGGAATGAAAGCTCTGGAGTAGGGCATGAAGGTCCATCAAAGCATAAATGAAAATGTCTTTCCTCCCTGGTGTTGCAATTGCGAACTACCCTGATAAACATTGCATGCAAAATGTGGAAATGAAGAGAAGGCATGAATTGTTTAACTAAATGCCTCAAGAAGATGTTACAAAATGCTTTGAAATAGATGTGGCTTCAACTTTGAGGTCTTTGGATATTATCTTTGAGAAGGCATGGGTTGAAATAAAGAAGCAATACAAGATATTTGATGTTAAAGTTCTGAGCAAGATTCCAAGAGGCCGACCACTCAAGGATAGGAAATTATAGACATGCTTCTCTGCTTGTAAGAATATGCTATTAAAAGGAGTACATTTGTTGCTTTTCTCTTATTATTTTGGCTTGTGTCTTCCCAGAACGATGGTGTAAGGGGTGGCATTTTTGTTTCCTTGTTTTCATCCAATCTATTTTTGAACTTGTTGAGCTACATAGCCTCTGTTTTCTGTCAGATCTTCTAGTTATTCAAAATTTCCTTCCATATATCTTCGAAGCATTTCTCATTCTTCTTGGTCAATCGCCTTGGTAAAGGTGCTAGTGCAAGACTAAGAAGTTCGTGTGGGTTGTCCAAGAAGAACCCCTCACACAAATTTGATCTCATGAGGGTGATGGTTGTAGATGTTAAAGAAAGTGAGTGCATGAGCACAATAAGTAAAACTGTTTGACAATATGCCTCCATGCAATGGTAGCAGGGTATCCATGGAATGGATTGTTGAATCAGTTTTGGAATTCTCAGGAACATACAGTTGGAAAAGGTAAAGCCAAATTCTGTAATCTTTGTGTAAAATGCGTGGTTTTAATGGGATATGTTGCGGCCTTTGTCGACATTGTTTTTGCATGAGTGTGACAAAATGTGAGTTTTAGAATAGGGTATGAGATTTCCTCAAGATCTGAGGTTGAAGGAGGAGTATTGGTCGTTCATGAGGTAGATAACATGCTCGACATAGGGTTTGAGTTTGATATTTGTAAATGGTTGAAACAATGGATATGCTATCTATTGGTAAAAAGGCAAGCATTGCTAATCAATGTAACGTTTCCAAGGAAAGTATGGAGATTGACATCAAATTTTCTTTCAAATTATGTCTTGTATTCAGTACAAATCTAATATCCAGAAGGAATGGATGGAAATGGTGCCAACATCAAATGAGACATTGCATCATTGTTAATGTTGTTTATTGAAAATAACATTAATTGGAAAGCCGAGTCTTTTAAGCATCTCTTTTGGTTTTGTCCTAGAGCCCAACAGTTTTGGACTTGGATTCATGACCTCTTTCAACCTTTTAGACTAGATCCTTTTTCCTAGCATATGGTTCTACTGGGAGACTCGTCCAGACTTCTTGCTAAGTATACCCAGCTTTGGCACACTTTTAGGGTGGAAATCCTCTTCAATATCTAGAAAGACAAAAATGCCTACATATTTGCTCACATTCAAATGGATAAAAATGTTTCTTTATATTCTAAAGCTATTATTTGTTCTAATGTGCTCTTACAGATTTAGGTGCAGGCGAATAAAGTTGCACTTGAAGTTTCTCACCTGCAAGTGCTTTTGGATCACTGGGGCAATGCTATGTGTACTGATGCTCAGGTGCCCACTTCGCCCACCTTCTCTCATGCCCAGTTGCCCTCTTGGGGCCAACAGTGGAGTGACTCTGCGTGCCCTCGCTCTCAGCCTCCTCTTTGGCGGGGATCTCACCCTCCTCGGCTGACCCGCTCTCCTCTGCCTCAAGCTAGTCAGGGGTGGCCCTCTGGCGGTGCTTCGGGGAGCGGTGGTGGCAGTTCCAGGTGGCCCTCTGATGACACTCCTGTCACTGGCTTTGGTTGACCAGACTGGTAAAAGCTTTCTGTGGCTTGCATTTGCAATCTCACCTCGACACAAGGAAGATAAAGATAAAGATAAAGAAGTTGATGATGGTTGGGGTCTTCCTCTTGACGTCACTCTAGACCTTGCTGATGTATGGGGAAAGAAAATGGATGACAAAGACCCTCTTGGCTCTGTTGGCACTACTTTGGCCGCTTAATGGCCTTTTTAAAATTTTTTGTAATCATGGACTTCTGGGCTAGGCCCATGTGACTCTCGGGGTGTGCCTTCTTACCACCCACTTTTTTTTTGTGAATATGTATTTTAATCTTTGAATTAATATAGATTAATGCCTATTCATCAAAAAATAACATTAATTTAAGGATTTTTTTATTGTTTCAATTATGGAATTTAAAAGTTCATTGTAATTAATCTTAATTGAAATAATTTAATATTGATTAATTTTGGGAATTCATTAGTTTCATGAATTAATTAATGCACATTCATATTTTGCAGTTGCTTTTCAAAAGTTGGAATAGATTTTTAAGGAGATTGGAAAAGCAAATATGCAAAAGAGGAAAGATTTTCTAGAGAAATAATCAAGCTGGTAGTGAACTGAGTGTTTCATGGTCCCTACTTGGAGCAATTTGTGGAAGGAGATATTGTTGCACATTGTGCAAAGAAAATGTTGAAGTGAACTCAAAAAGGAAACTAGAAGTCCCAACTTTTGAACTGAAGTCAATTGAAGTCAACAGAGAGCTGAAACAGAAAGTTGCATTGCATGCACACAAAAGCTACAACTTTTGATGTCTCAATTTTGGAGGGAATTATGTAAATGATTGAGCTATTAATTGTCAAATGGAGCTCATTTGAAGGGTTAGAATTTTAGGAAAAGAGTTAGACATTTTTTGAAGTTAGTTGATTAGAGTTTTGTAGTAGGATAGATGATAAAAGTTTTCTGTATTAGTTTAATTGAGGTAATTTGAAGACATTGGTTTTTGTGCACTGGTGAAACTTTCCAGATTTGTAAATGTTGTTTATCTATTTTGCAACAGTAGAAGCAACCAGATTTAAACCTACTTTAAGTTATCCTCTGGAATTATATTTGTTGTGTTAATCATTTGATTTGGAATTCTTTGAGGAATGAAGTTTCATCTTTTCTTTTGTTTGAAATGGTGATTTGCAATCTGTTGTTAAAGTTTGCACTGTGAATGAATGTCCAGCTTTGTATTGATTACAGGTTGATTTGTTCTGCATTTCAGTTTAGGAATTCCTTGGAGAGTAACAGGTTTGGTTTACTAAATGAATCAACATTCTTTTCTTTTTTGTGTCCTTGATCTATCTTTTTCCTTTTTTTTATACCATCTGATTAGAGTAGGTTTAGATAGAATTTCGATCTTGCAGCAACCAAAAATATCAATAACCAATAAGGCCCTTGAACATTACAGTTGCATAGCCCATTGAACAACATCAACACAGTTGAGAACCAACTACAAAGACCTTGTAAGGTAGGTGGCTTTAGACCAGTTATCTTTTTTAGGAGAAATAGAGTAGAAATATTTTGTTTAAACATTGTTGTGTCAATTTGGCCATCAACATGTCCTACAACAGATGAGGTTGCAAATATATTCACCAAACCCTTCACTAAGAGTAAGTGTGTTCATCTTCGATCTCTCTTGGCGGTGAGGGAAATATCTTCTGGGGGTTCACTTAGACCTACTCCATTCACCTCTCATGGAAGGGAGTTTTCCCCCACTAGGTATTCTCCTTCTTTATCATTGAGAGATTATTATGTACATGGGTACTTGATCAGGCCTAGTAGTTGGGACCCATATTTGCATCTTTGTATTGTATACTTCTCACTAAGTTACACTTAAGGGGGGGTGTTAGTGTGAAAGGGGTACTTTATCTAACTAGTTCATTTCCTATCTAGTTCTCCACAAAATTCCTCTTCACACTAGTTTAACTTTACATAGAGATAAGGTGGTTGACCCTTTAATGATATGAGTTGTCACACCTCATAGGATGATAACACTTATCATAATCCGGTTGCATCTATCACTCCCCTTGGACTATATAACCAAGGCATTTCCTTTGTAATCTCAATTCTCAAGCTGAATGTAGTTTTACATTCTTGAGAGGAATATCGTTTATTCCTTCTCATATTTTTGGTTTTGCTTTCCTTCAGTCATTAGATTCTTGGGTAGGATAGTTAGCAAATCTCACAAGAATGGATAGCTAAAATGTGTGAAATTGCATCTAGAAGCTAGAAGAGAGGAATGAAGTGAGTTTGAATAGGAAAAATGGAGGCAACAAGTCAAAATTCATTGATCAAGGGAGGTGGAGAACATTACTCTTTGCAGCCAATGGAAGACGTAATGTTTCTACTGATTCCAAGGGTAGGAATCTTGTCAGGATGGCAACATGGTGTATAGAACATGCGTTCCTAACAAAAATTCTTCCACCAACACAAAACTACGTGACTAGGTGGAAGGGACAAGGTGGTAGTGGTGAAATTGCATCATCGGGTTTACATTTTCTAAGGTAGGGGAAATTAAATGGGGAATTTTCCTAGGGGTGAAAATTTGTGCCATTACAACTTGTAATGGTTGCCACATCCTCTTTTGTTTCCTTACTCTTATGTCACTTCCCACAAAGCTCCTCTTTTCGAGGTGAAAGATTGACATCCAAGCTTAAACAAAAAGCTTCTAGATCATCCCAAAAGAGGCCCTCCACCTCAGAAATGCAAACCTCAAAGGATAGAGAAGTTTCCTTCATTATGGAAAATGGTAAACATGTTTGCTGCTACTTCTCCAAAACCATTGAGTTGTCTTCATCCATCAGGTTGGAATGAAGATTCTCAGAGGCTTCTACTAATGTAGGTATATGTGTTCTATCCTCCTGTAGTGTTGAAAATTGTACTCCTTTCTACGTGAAAGTACAACTTCACACTTAGTTTGGACCTATTTTAGTGACCTTGCATTTATGTATTTTTAAACATCATTAATAGGCCACTAATACCATTTAGTATGCATCCCAAGGCCTATTTTAATTATTTACCAACAATGTAACCCACATTGAATAAATGTTATTAATCAACTTAATGCCTCAACATAACTTAGGTCCCGAGCTTTTAGGTTAGGAACCATTCATCTATGGGCGAATTGGTCCCCTTTAAGTTCATAAACTCAAATTTATACTTGTTTTTGGTGACATTTCAAGGTCCTAAATAAAAATTCTAAGTATCAAATTTCAAGATCTAATAAATGGGAAATTATAAGGGAAGCCTATAAAGCTAAGTCTTTCAATCATTTTTCACTAGAAAAGATAGAGATTCACATGAGACCACAAGGATTCACACTCAAGAGAAAATAGAATTCAATCAAGCATTCAAAGTTGAAGTCTTGGAGCAACATTCTATTTGTTTTTGTAGGTCTTCAAGCTCATTTTGTCAACAAGATCAAGAATTGTCAAAGAGTGATGATAGATGCCTATGGAGGATCATGATGGATTCTAGGTTTTGGGAGATTAACCAAGCTATTCAACCAAGCCTAATGAATTGTTTCCTAAGTGATTCCATCTTCTATTATAATTCTACTTTCTACCTAAAGGAAGGTATATTCAGATTTGTGATCTATTAGGGTGATTTGATATCTCCCAAAGTAGGTCTTTTCCACTATTCATTGTTTCATTTAGGGATCCTATTCTAAAACATTTGAGTAGGTTTTCTTTGCATTTGAGCTCTTGTAATCTTAGACACACATAATATTAGGGCTTATATACAATTTATTGTTTCATATATGTACCTTTTATCAAGGTTTGATTACCAAACTAGGGGTTTAACCAAGGAAAACCCCCATTCACCACCAAACAATAATTTTGTTTTGCATATTTATCATAGGTATAGATCTAGGAGTGAAGTTTCAAAGGTAAAAGAAAGAAGTGCAAGTACATGAATCAAATATCAGTTTCAGACTTTTATAGAAAAGGAGACCTGGTCCCATTCACCCATGGGTGAATGAGTCCTTGACAGTCTTGCAGAAACAACATTTTATGATAGATACACAATGTTCTCCTTTCCTAGATCTTCTAAAATATTTTCTATTTCTCTTAGTTTTATGCTTAATATACAAGATCCAAGTGGTATCTTTCTTTTTTGAATTGATTTTCTATTTTTTAGTTTTTCTCCCAAAAGTGTTGTTTGACCCTAACCCCCATCCTCAAAGCATAAGGAAATTTGAAGATTCTCACATTGGGTTGATTCACCTAAGGGTTTTTAATCAATTCCTTGTGGGGATATCATTTCCTAATGAAAATAGGAATATAGGGTCTATTCTAACCCTCTTGACTTACCTTTCCATTTTGAGAAACCCTATTTTTCTATATTTCATTTTGGTGAACCTAACATTGTACAACAAAATTTTGAAAATTGGAGTCCATTTCAACCCTAGATCTAAGTTTTTCACTAGTTTGCATTAGTTGTACTGCATTTAGGGTTATTTAAACTTACATTAGTGAACATTGCATTTAGGATTAATTTTGTATGTTTGGATCGTTTAAATTCATAGAAAATCTAAAAAGTTGCATTAGATCCACATTCATTTTGCATTGTACTTGCATCAGGATCACCATTCAATCATTTAAGTGTAGATTTAGGTTCAAATTGCATTCTAAAAATAGTCATTTAGTTCATCATTTGACCTTATTTAAAATTACATTTAGACACCCTTATTCTAGAAAATGTGTTACAAAATTCTTAGTCTGCAACCAGGAACATAAACTACACACAAAAAACTCAGATCTTGGAAAATCCAATTTTAAAAACCTTGAGCAAGGACCCATTAGCCCATTGGAAAATGAGTCCCTATATAGATCTTTTAGACTAATTTCTGGGTGATTTTTAGTCTCTGTTTTTCCTTTCTATTGCTATTTTCAGATCTAAGAATTATTAAATCTTGAAACATTCTGTTTATGAATTCAAGTATTGCTTCTCTAGTTAGATCTTGCAACATTTTGGAAAATGTTTATTGCATATTTCATTTGAGGATAGCAGTAGATTTTTGTACTGTTCCTTTTTTTCCAACATCATTTCATATCTTAGATAGATTATTTACATTTTGCATTCATTAGAGCACATAAACACAAAGCCAAAAACATCAAGAAAACCAAGCACAATTTGATGAAACCATTAGAGAAAGAAGAGTCATTTGATCATGCCAAATCTCTTTTTCCAAGTTAACATATCCCTCAAGCCCTTTAGTAGTGATGAATTTGACATGTTAGATGGAGCCCTTGAGGATTTCATCTCGCAAGAGCCCTTGAGGATTTCATCTCGCAAGGTTCATCCACTAAGGCTTGTCATAATAAGCTAAAACAAAGAAATGTTAAAGTATTCACACCCCAACTTATCCTTTACCCACCCTCACATCAACCTCAAGTTCAAAAAAAACCTATGCTTATTTTCTCACCACCTAAAAAGAAACCATTAAGTCTAGGAGATATATTAAACTTTACAAGGAAGCTTGATAGTAACAATTTTTTGCAACAACCAAGTTACAATACCATTTCTCACACATTAATACAAGGAACAATAGGAAAAAACAACCCACTCCCATTTCATTACCATTACCTCAACCTAGCTTGCCTAGTGCTCCTCGTTTGCCTTTGTAGAGTGGAAAGGAGTATGATCTTGTTGAACAACTTAAAAATACTCCTGCTAAGATATCCTTATGGGATCTTATTCAAGCCTCACCTAATTACCATAGTATGCTTCAAATAACTTTGCAAAAAGTTGTGGTTCCTCCTAGTAAAAATCCAAATGATGTAGCAGCTCTTATTCAAGGAATGAATTCAGTTAATATAGACATTATTTTTCACCAAAGTGAGGTAACCTCCTTGGAAGTGCAAAAACAACATGAAGCTTCCATGATAGTAGCTCTCATTAATAGAACTAGGATAAAGAGAACCCTTGAAAATGACTTAACCCTTAAAATGTGTACTGTAAACCTCTTAGATAAGCTTACAATGGATAAGAGCAAGATTGAACCTAATTCTTTGTCCATTCATGGGTTTGATAATGTAGGAAAAAAACTACTTGGTGTGATCACATTGCCTATTACAATTGGAAATACCACATTGCAAAATCCTGTCCATGTTACGCCTCAAGATCTTTCATATAATCTTCTTTTGGGGAGACCATGGATTCATGAAATGCATGCGTTACGTTCTACTCTTCATCATCTAATGAAATATGACAACCAAGTGTACACAATCAAGGCCAACCCTGAACTAGAAAGTTATTTACACATTGAGAAAGATAAAGAAAGCCCTTTGAAAACATTGATACCAACTTCAAAAGTGGAAATTGTGTAAGAAGAAGAAAAAAAAGAATATTGAAGAAATCACAAAGTTATTGGTAGATGATTGGGGTTCTTTAGATTTTACACCTACATTTATGGGAGAGTATAAGATCACAACAAAAAAGTTTGAAAAGGGAAAATAACTAATGGTAATGTCAAAAAAAAACTTGGAAGAACCCTCACAAGCATCTACTTCATCCACATTAGAAGAAGAAACAAGTTATACAATAAATTTTGATGAAGTTGATTATGAACAACCACCGAATCTGAAAGAAATGGCAAGGATTCATGGAAGAGGTTATGAGCTCTTGAAACAACTTGGTTATAGTGGAAAAGGATGTGGTGTGAAAGAAAAATCCATTCATGTTCCTACAAAGCCTAACACATAAGAAACAAAGAATGGTCTTGGATATTATCCTTCTAAGATTAAAAAAAGCAACAAAAAAACCTTCACTCAACATCAACACCATCATGTGTAGTTCTCCCAAGACAAGTGTCACTTTAAAGAATCCCGAATTGATTGATACAACATGTGATGAATCATTGGAATACTTTGAAAATGATGAAGCCTTGAAAGAAATTCTAGGAGTTTATGATAATTCACCTACTCCCCCTAAAAAATGAGTCATTTGTGCTATGATTAGTACTAAACAAGTAGATGAAGAAAAGGAAATCAATAATGTTGACGAAAAATGGAGAAGATTATATCTCTGAAGTTTCAAGATAAAATGAACTACCTATAGGAGATACAATCAACACACCGATGGACACATCTAATAAAGAAAGATTGATTCAAATAGGAAAGTGTCTTGATGAGGATGAACAAGAAGATCATGCAACATTATTACATTAATTTCATGAACTCTTTGCTTGGACCTATTCGAACATGCCAGGTATTGATGCTAAGATAGTGACACATAACATAGTCCTTGAACAAGATGATAAACCAGTAAGACATAAGATACACAAGATGAATCCTAAGATAGCTTTATTGGTTAAGGCTAAGATTGAAAAACTTCTTGAAGCTGGCTTTATCCATCCTATTGACTATTCTCCATGGATCTCAAACATTATATCAGTCGCAAAACTTGATAATCGTATTAGGATGTGTATGGATTTTCATGATCTTAATAAAGCATCTTTACAAGATGACTTTCCCCTTCCTAATATCGACATGATAGTAGATTCTACTTCAAGCCACACTTTGTTACATCATTCATGGATGGTTTTTCTGGATATAATCAAATCTTCATCAACCCTCAAGATCAATACAAGAAAACATTTACTACAGCTTGGGGAACATTTTGTTGGGTGGTTATGCCTTTTGGATTAAAGAATGTGGGTGCAACATATCAAAGAGCTATGACATTGATATTTCATGACTACATACATAAGATTTTGGAAGATTATGTTGATGATATTCTAGCCAAATCTTTAACCCATCAAGATAACATTCAAATCCTTCAAAAGATCTTTGAAAGAATGTGAAATTATAACATGTTATTAAACCCCAAAAAATGTGTCTTTGGTGTGGATAATGGAATTTTTTTAGGTTTTATAGCATCCCATAGAGACATTGAGGTGGACATGAAGAAAATTGACACTATCATTAACATGCCACCTCCTAAAAAGATTTCTCAGCTGTGTACTTTACAAGGAAAAAAACAAGCTATATGTCATTTTTTGGCATCCTTAGCGGATTAGACATTACCGTTTACACAAATTCTTAAGAAGGAAGTTGAATTTAAGTGGAATGAGGATTGTAAACAAGCCTTTGAAAGTTTGAAAGACTACCTCACTACTCCTCCTGTTTTACAACCCGCTATGCAAGAAAAACCATTTATCCTCTATACAACAACATCAACCCATGCTTTATCAACATTGTTGGCTCAACAAGATGATAATGGTAAAGAACATCATGTTTATTACATTAACCAAACTTTGATTGACTATGAAACTCAATAAAAAATGATAGAAAAACAATGTTTGGGTCTTCTATTCACTACTAGTAAATTGAGACATTACTTATTAAACATGAAAAAATTCATGTGATGAAAAAGTTTGATCCTTTAAAACATCTTTTTGCTAAAATTGATTTATCAGGATGCTTAGCTAAATGGGTTATGTTGTTTACTGAGTTTGATCTTAAATTTGTCTCTCAAACGGCAATTAAAGGACAAGCCTTAATCGAGCATTTAGCTAATGCTCCTTCTCCATTAGCGTTACCTAATATGGACTCATTCCCAGATGAAAGTGTGTTGAATATCAAAAAGGAAACATGGGAATTGTACTTTGATGAATCTAAGTGTAGAACTAGCTCTGGAGTAGGGGTTATAATAATCTCGCCCTCTGGAAAACCTATTCCCTTATCCCACTGATTAAACTTCCTATGCATAAATAACACCGCAGAGTATGAAGCCTTAATTTGCTAGATTACACACAACTTTAGCTCTTGGTGTTCAACACATTAAGATATTTGGTGATTCACAATTAATCTTTAAGCAAATAAGTGGTTCATATCAAGTGAAATATGACAAGTTATCTAAACTTATAAAGATATTACAATTAATATATTGGAACACTTTGAATCCTATATCATTGAAAACATACCACAAAAGGATAATTGGCATGCAAATGCAATGGAAAGCATTGCTTCCCTTGTATCTCATAAATATCCTTCTGTCGATTTCACATTTATAGTCTATACGATGACAAAACCATCATAGATGATAAGATCAAAAAAGTGTTATTAACTGATATTGAAAACTCTAGTGAATGCTACACAACAATATTCAAATCCTTAAAAGAAGGTACCTTTCTTGAGCCTACAACTAAAAAAAATAGAGCTCATCTTCAAAAATTTGCATCTAAATACATAATCCTTGTAGATGTGTTATATAGATGATCATTTTTCAGTCTTTTACTTAGATGCCTTAAACAATCAAAAATCCCTATAGCCCTTGAAGAAGCTCATGTAGGTACTTGTGGGGGACATTTTGGAGGAAGATCGTTAGTTTAAAAGTTAATCCGTATAGGATATTATTGGAGACATATGGAACAAGACTGTTTTGATCACATTAAGAAATGTCATAAATTTCAAGAACATAACAATTTGATTCACACTTCTGCTTTCGAGTGTAATGTCCCCGTGGGGACCCCTGTGCACAGGTTACAAGGCCACGTGTCCTTGGGATTAGTGTGCATTCTCATAGATTCTCCGGTGGGGCTGCGTGCCACCACCCTTAACATCCTGGGTAGCCACCCTTACTAATAGGCTGGTCTTTTGGTGTAGTGGTTGGGCCTTAGTGGTATCAGAGCCGAGGTCTCGAGGTCGAGACCTGTGGAGCATGGTGGGCTGTAATGTCCCCGTGGCGACCCCTGTGCGTAGGTTACAAGGCCAAGTGTCTGTGGGATTAGCGTGCATCCTCGTAGATTTTCCGGTGGGGCTGCATGCCGCCACCCTTAACATCCTGGGTAGCCGCCCTTACTAACAAGCCAGTCTTTTGGTGCAGTGGTTGGGCCTTATTTGCATCTAAATACATAATCCTTGCAGATGTGTTATATAGATGATCATTTTTTCGGTCTTTTACTTAGATGCCTTAAACAATCAAAAATCCCTATAGCCCTTGAAGAAGCTCATGTAGGTGCTTGTGGGGGACATTTTGGAGGAAGATCGTTAGTTTAAAAGTTAATCCGTATAGGATATTATTGGAGACATATGGAACAAGACTATTTTGATCACATTAAGAAATGTCATAAATTTCAAGAACATAACAATTTGATTCACACTTCTGCTTTCAAGCTTCATGCCCAAGTTCCTATTTGGCCATTCTCGGTTTGAGGTTTGGATCTTATTAGAAAAATATCACCACCCTCTTCTACTGGACATACATTTATAATCACCACAACAAATTATTTCATGAAATGGATAGAAGCTATCCCTCTTTGTTCCACAACCACTGATGCAATATGTCATTTCATATTGGAACACATTGTTTCTTGCTTTGGTCTTCCTTTCACATTAGTTTCAGACAATGGAACTCCATTTAAGAACAATGAAACATGAATAAATTTTTGGAAACCTTTCATATTCAACATTATTTTTCAACACCATATTGTCCACAATCAAATGGTCAAGCAGAATCAACTAACAAAACTATTAAGCAAATCCTAAGGAAAACGATAAGCAAACATAACAAAGATTGGCACACTCAATTAACTTATGTGTTTTGGGCCTATTGTACAAGTATCACAATGTCTACAGGAAACACCCCCTATAACCTTGTTTATGGTGTCGAGGAAATAATGCCCTTAGAGTTATAAATTACTTCATTGATAATTGCTCTTATGGGGCTTATTGATGCGCCATAATGAAGCACCCATAAATTTGCAAACATTCTAAACTCCATAAAGAAGGTTAGTTCATGCAAACTTACTAAATGATCCTATGAAATAATGCATCATGCCTTCATAAACAAGATAACAACACAAACTAATTGAGAGCATAAAACCAAGATAACGGGTTGTGCAATGTTGCGGGCTGTCTTTAACTACATGGTTGCTGTGAGACAACTCAGAAGTGGATTGTCTATATCCACGAGGTTGATTCATTGTTAGTGAAAACTTGTTAGCTGGCCTTGTCTGTGGTCACTTGTGCATTGGTGTGGTGCTTTGAGATGAGAGGATGGATACTATTGAGTACTTGAATAGTCCGTTATGGGAACCTGTAGCAGGTGGTCATGATGCTTGGAGAGCTCGGGTGTCACATTTCAGTGGGAGCTTTAGTAGTGACTGTGTATTCATCACGTGGTGGTGAATGGTCTTCTTTAGTGTTGTAGATGTTTCTTGGGAGAGCTCTTAGATCCTGTTGTTGCAGAAGGGTTCTTTCGCATTTGCATGGACATTACTTGAAGATGTACAACATCTTGGAACCATGGAAGACGTTTGGAGTCTTTGGATGAGGTGTTGGTGGTGCTTGATAGGTGATGTTCATTTTTGAGTCTATTTGTTGTATGTGATTGTATACTCTTGTTTGTGCACTGGAGTTTTGGCATTGTGCATTGTACTTGAGACAATGGTGAGGTCACTTGAAGCATGGAATCTCCTATGGGGATGTGTAGATCATGGTGTCATGATAAGTTCCTGATTCAGATGATTGGAGCTTTGACAGTGGTTTGGTAATTCTTTGTGTATTGGGTGCTTTGATTATTTTCCTGGTACTTCGTGATAGTGCAGTAATGCAGTTGAAGTTTAGCATGAGATGATCGGTTGCTAGTACTCATGGATATATGAAGAATAAGGTGAGGCTGTCTTTCTCTTATGAGAGAAGTGTTGCTGCTTGTTATTCTTGGTGAAGTTTTCAGCAGAAAGTCCGAGAAGCCTACACCTTGGTTGAACGTGAGTTCAATAAGAGACCTATGAGGAGATTGCTCTTGGATTAGTCATGATGACTTGTTTATCTTGAAGGAGTATTCTCGTTCCCACTCTTGGTCTACTCGACAGTTTATCTGAAAGGTATTTGGCCCATTATATTTTTCAGATGTGTTTTATGTTCACTTTCATGATATGGATCTTGAATTACTATTTAATGATTATGGAGGATTCATAGTGGAACTTGTACAGTTTCTATTATCTCCTTGTCACTAATGAGAATTGGTAGGAGATGATGTATGGGCTGATTTCCTGAAATGGGAAATGAACTAGTTTGATCTTTTTTGAGAGGATTACATCCATGTTTGTTAAAGATGGTTTGATCTTGGTGATTGAACGGATGGATGTTGTTAAGGATTTTCTTTAAGGATGTGAAGAAGATCATTCTTGACATAGCTGGCTGTTAGAAGTGTATGTAGGAGGATGTTCTATAGGAAGATGATGTGTAGAGTTTCTCTCTGTGGCCGTGATGGTTTGTGGTGAGAGAAATGTGTCTTGTAGCATTTTGTTGCAACTTGTGCATATCATTGTGGATATTTCCTTGGTACTACATGGTTACATTTTCTATGTGCTAAA
Organism: Sequoia sempervirens; assembly: GCA_007258455.2. Lineage (NCBI taxonomy): Eukaryota > Viridiplantae > Streptophyta > Pinopsida > Cupressales > Cupressaceae > Sequoia > Sequoia sempervirens. The sequence goes on from VDFB02075321.1 coordinate 411,368,858, forward strand.
ATTGGTAGACTTGTGATGCCTTTGATCTTTCAGATCTGCATTACTTAGGCAGTGGGAGTTCCTGTATGTGTCTTGTCTTCTTTGACTGGTTGGCACTTGGAGCTTGTATTTGCTATTAATGAGTTGGTTATTGTTTGGCATAAGTTTACTAATGTTGATACCTGTGAGGTATGTGAGATTGGATGGTATAGCACGAGCTGTGGGTGCTATTTCCAATTGCGTGGGTTTATCAGTTGGATGGAAGCAGTCAGTCTGATTGTTGTTCTAGTTGATGTTCTATATCTTGTTTCTGGATAATGACTTCACTGTTGTGTTCTGATTGAAGCTTTGAAGTTGAAATTGCTTCTGTATAGCATTTGAGCATAGTGAAGTGGTGGTAGTATCTTGTTGGTAATATCACTGGGATCTTTTGCTTGTGTTCATTGGAATAGTGCTTATACACCTTGGCTTTGTATTCTTCTTCCATAGGTGGCATGTTGGAAGATGACAGGATTGTTGCCTGAAGGTGAACATCTTGGATGTTGGAGCAGAATTCTTGATGGAGCATGAGAGCATGTTCAAGATCTATGTGGTTTCTTGGAAGGCTGTGATCAATTTTCTTTGTTGGTCATTGAGTTGTAGTTGGATGGCTGGTCTTTGTTGTAGATTGCCGAGTCGACTGTTATCTATGGAATCATGTTGATCGGGTCTCTTGAGTGTTGCAGGGGTCTAACTGGTGGAGCTGGTGTGATCTTGGTTTCTGGTTGCTTTGGAGGTGCCTGTGTGATCTTTGTCAAGTGGGAGATTGTTGGAAAATGTGCCTCAATCTCACAGGCTAAAACCTCTTGTGAGCAATTTCGTTGAGACTGGTGAGATGTCTGGCCGATCTGCTAGTTGATCTTGAACTATCGCTGTGACCTCCTAAATGTCTTGGCGATCGACATTGGAAACCTTCGGCGTACCCTTGGACAGTCGGGATGATTTCTTGGTGATGATAGGAAGTCTTTCTGATATCAGTGTGACCTTTGGTCTGTCTGTCATCTGTGTGCTTTGGTATGTTTGATGTAACCCTTTGCCGAGTGGGTTGGTCTCACCGACGGTTATACACTAGGAGTCTTCGGTGTGACATAAGGGTTTGCTATGAACTCTTGGTGATGGGTGTTTGTCTCATCGATGCTATGGGATGGTCGGTATGACTCATGGAGAAAGGTGACTTCAGAGTAACACTTTTGTTTCAGTATGATGTCCCAGCGATCGATGAAGTTCTCGCTGATAAAGGATATACTTGGTGCTTTCGTGGTGACAAAAGACTTTGGTGTGAAGTCTTGGAAACTTAGAGAGTCTCACCGATAGTCCTTGGTATGACATGTTCGCTCGGTGTAAGGTCTTGGTGAAAGTCAAATGTCTTGCCGACTCGGTATGGCATGTTCGCCTGGTGTGAGGTCTTGGTGAAAGACGAATGTCTTGCCGACTATCGGGTGCGTCGGTGAAACTTGAGGAGATTTGGTATAACCTCTTGGTGACAGTTGGATGTCTTAGCGATAGCATTGGCAGATGAGTTCAACTGGAGGTTGGTGAGAGGTCTCACCAATCATGCCGATGAGGAGACTCTTGCTAATACAATGGGTTTCAGTATGACTTGAAGGCTCGATGTGATCTCCTGGCGATAGCGATTTGTAAGCTCGGTGGAACCTCTTGCCAATGGAGACAACTCTTGGTGACAACGTGTAAACAGGTCTTGTGGCATCAGGGAGACACTTCTTGTGTCTCATTGACATGCGACACAAGTTGATTACTGTTGACTGAGTGAAGACTATTCGACGTGGTGTGATGTGGACCAATCCGAGAAAGCAGGATGTGAACCGTTGCGACCGTTTCTGTGTGGAAAGGGAAAACTCTACACGAGGAAGTGGAAACATCTTCGTTATGATGATGATGCTAAGCTGGAGATTGCTTTCTGACTGTTGAGAACGAATGCATATATGTATGCATTGGATGTTCTGGAAGAGTGAGGGGGCTAATAAGCCAAGAAAGCTGAAGAGTCGACGAGATGTGAAGGCCGAGAGGCTGGCCAGATGGCTGAGGGCCTTGAGGCCTAAACAGAGGAGAAGAGAGAGCTCCTGATCATGAAGCATGTTTTGATTTCTCTTATGTTTATATGCACTATATATGTGATGGTATTGTAACAGTGCGAAGATCGTTTAGTTTGAGAGGTTGATCAGAAATTGTACAAGGAAATCTGTTGCTACCAGATTGTATCCAGAATGAACAAGATGTAATCTCTGAAAAGGCTAAGAGCCTGAAACTGTATTGTAACTTTCTGTTGCTGAATAATACAATGGCTCGAACTTTGGAGAGGGGGGTTTTTTACCCGAAAGGGTTTTCCCCATGTAAAATATTTGTGTTCTGTTTTCTGTAGTATCTTTCATCTATCTTGTTGCTTGCTGTTGAATTCACATGTGTTTTTCTCAGAAGGATTAATGTGGGAAATAACTGTGTCTGTTTCCGCTTTAGGACATAGTAGTATGTGTCTTTGAGGAAACCTAATCTAAATGAAAGTTACTGAAGGCACTACGGTTTGGAGTTTCTATAAGATGCCCCTCCAATTTTTCCTTAGAAGTGGTATCAAAGCCTTCTTCTGGTTGTTGGTTCTGGGTATTTCTCCTGTGAAGATTTCTTAGCTTGATAGGCTGAAAGAAATCTGGAGGAATGGATGGATGTATTGATCCTTTGATGAATGGAAGCCTTGTGGTATTCTGAGATAGCATGCAGCTTGAAGGATGGTCAAGATAGAAAAGGGAGTTGATCATGTTGTGATCTGTGTCTCCTGGATGGTAGCGCTATAACCTTGGAGTATGAGGTGGATTTTCTTACTCTGTGGCTATGTAGCAATAAAGCTTTCATATTAGGGTGTTTGTGTGACAGGCTCTTGGGTGATATGGAGAAGCCTAGGTTGTTTCTCAGCCATGGAAGAGAGTGCTTATGCTAGGTGGTGGTTCTTGGTGTTGGAAGGCACTGTTTCCTGTTAACCTCGAATACATAGAGGCTATGGAGTTAATCATTAGATGATTTGTAAGCTTCTGAAATAGCCTTTCTCTCTTTCTTAGATGCATGTACATGTTGGTGGTTTAGACTTGGCCTGAAAGGGGCTTGGATTTTTTGAACTACTATTTCCATTTTAAAGGATGTTTTGTACTTGCATGGCTCACTGATTTTGTAGGTTTTACATGGTTAAGCAAAAATTGTGGTTTTGTGGAGTTGCTGTTGAGCTATTTTCTAGACCCTGGCTTTTGGGGTGGTGCTGGATTAGATAGTTGCAGTTCTGCATGCATGCTTGGTGCATGGTTTGAGGAGACATGTTTTCTTCTCTACATGGGAGTGTCAATACGTGATTTTTCACTCAACATTCCTGTGGTGGTGCTTGTGGGTTCCTTGATTATGGTGCTCATTGTGGACATGATTGGCAAATCAGATTTGGCGTGATCTGGTGTTTGAGTCATGTTGTCTACGTGGTTATTCTCTTTGAGATCTTAGTTTTGCATTTCCAATGCGATGATGGGTTTGCATGTTTCTGTTGAATGGATCTACATGTTGTGCAATGTGGTGGGTTGTCTTTACCTACATGGTTGCTATGAGACAACTCGGAAGTGGACTGTCTATATCCATGAGGTTGATTAATTGTTGGTGCAAACTTGTTAGCTGGCCTTGTCTGTGGTCACTTGTGCATTGGTGTGGTGCTTTTAGATGAGAGGATGGATACTATTGAGTACCTGAATAGTCAGTTATGGGAACCTGTAGTAGGTGGTCATGATGCTTGAAGAGCTCGGGTGTCACATTTCAGTGGGAGCTTTAGCAGTGACTGTGTATTCATCATGTAGTGGTGAATGGTCTTCTTTAGTGTTGCAGATGTTTCTTGGGAGAGCTCTTAGATCCTGTTGTTGCAGAAGGGTTCTTTTGCATTTGCATGGACATTACTTGAAGATGTACAACATCTTGGAACCATGGAAGACGTTTGGAGTCTTTGGCTGAGGTGTTGGTGGTGCTTGACAGGTGATGTATGTTTTTGAGTCTATTTGCTGTATGTGATGGTATACTCTTTTTTGCGCACTGGAGTTTTGGAATTGTGCATTGTACTTGATACAATGGTGAGGTCACTTGAAGCATGGAATATCCCATGGGGATGTGTAGATCATGGTGTCATGATAAGTTCCTAATTTAGATGATTGGAGATTTGACAGTGGTCTGGTAATTCTTTGTGTATTGGGTGCTTTAATTATTTTCCTGGTACTTCATGATAGTGCAATAATGCAGTTGAAGTTTAGCCTGAGATGATTGGTTGCTAGTACTCATGGATACATGAAGAATAAGGTGAGGCTATCTTTCTCTTATGAGAGAAGTGTTGTTGCTTGTTATTCTTGGTGAAGTTTTCAGCAGAAAGTCCGAGAAGCCTACACCTTGGTTGAACGTGAGTTCAATAAGAGACCTATGAGGAGATTGTTCTTGGATTAGTCATGATGACTTGTTTATCTTGAAGGAGTATTCTCGTTCCCACTCTTGGTCTACTTGACAGTTTATCTGAAAGGTATTTGGCCCATTATATTTTTCAGATGTGTTTTATGTTCACTCTCATGATATGGATCTTGAATTACTGTTTAATGATTATGGAGGATTCATAGTGGAACTTGTACAATTTCTATTATCTCCTTGTCACTAATGAGAAATTGTAGGAGATGATGTATGGGATGATTTATTGAAATGGGAAATGAACTAGTTTGATCTTCTTTAAGAGGCTTACATCCATGTTTGTTAAAGATGGTTTGATCTTGGTGATTGAACGGATGGATGTTGTTAAGGATTTTCTTTAAGGATGTGAAGAAGATCATTCTTGACACAGCTAGCTGTTAGAAGTGTATGTAGGAGGATGTTCTACAGGAAGATGATGTGCAGAGTTTTTCTCTGTGGCCATGATGGTTTGTGGTGAGAGAAATGTGTCTTGTAGCGTTTTGTTGTAGGTTGTGCATATCATTGTGGATATTTCCTTGGTACTACATGGTTATATTTTCTATGTGCTAAAATTGGTAGACTTGTGATGCCTTTGATCTTTCAGATCTGCATTACTTAGGCAGTGGGAGTTCCTGTATGTGTCTTGTCTTCTTCAACTGGTTGGCACTTGGAGCTTGTATTTGCTATTAATGAGTTGGTTATTGTTTGGCATAAGTTTACTAATGTTGATACCTTTGAGGTATGTGAGATTGGATGGTATAGCACGAGTTGTGGGTGCTATTTCCAGTCACGTGGGTTTATCAATTGGATGGAAGTAGTCAGTCTGATTGTTGTTCTAGCTAACGTTCTATATCTTGTTTTTGGATAATGACTTCACTGTTGTGTTCTGATTGAAGCTTTGAAATTGAAATTGCTTTTGTATAGCATTTGAGCATAGTGAAGTGGTAGCAGTATCTTGTTGGTAATATCACTGGGATCTTTTGCTTGTGTTTGTTGGAATAGTGCTTATACACCTTGGCTTTGTATTCTTCTTCCACAGGTGGCATGTTGGAAGATGACAGGATTGTTGCCTGAAGGTGAATATCTTGGATGTTGGAGCAGAATTCTTGATGGTGCATGAGAGCATGTTTGAGATCTATGTGGTTTCCTAGAAGGCTATGATCAATTTTCTTTGTTTGTCATTGAGTTGTAGTTGGATGCCTGGTCTTTGTTACAAATTTTCGGGTCGACTATTATCTGTGGAATCATGTTGATCGGGTGTCTTGAGTGTTGCAGGGGTCTAACTGGTGGAGCTGGTGTGATCTTAGTTTTTGGTTGCTTTGGAGGTGCCTGTGTGATCTTCGTCAAGTGGGAGATTGTTGGAAAATGTGCCTCAATCTCACAAGCTAAAACCTCTTGTGAGAAATTTTGTTGAGACTGGTGAGATGTTTGGCCGATCTTCTAGTTGATCCTGAACTGTCGTTGTGACTTCCTGAATGTCTTGGCGATCGGCATCAGAAACCTTCGGCATACCCTTGGCTAGTTGGGATGATTTCTCGGCAACGATAGGAAGTCTTGTTGATATCGGCTTTACCTTTGGTTTTTCTGTCATCTGTGTGACTTGGTGTGTTCGGTGTAACCCTCTGCTGAGTGGGTTGGTCTCACCGATGGTTATACACTAGGTGTCTTCGGAGTGACATAAGGGTTTGCTATGAACTCTTGGCCATGGGCGTTTGTCTCATCGATGCTATGGGATGGTCGGTATGACTCATGGTGAATGGTGACTTCAGAGTAACACTTTTGTTTTGGTATGATGTCCCAACGATCGATGAAGGTCTCGCTGATAAAGGATATACTTGGTGCTTTCGTGGTGACAAAAGACTTCGGTGTGAAGTCTTGGCGACTTAGAGAGTCACCCCGATAGTCCTCGGTATGACATGTTCTTTCAGTGTAAGGTCTTGGAAAAAGTCAAATGTCTTGCCAACTCGGTATGACATGTTTGCCTGGTGTGAGGTCTTGGCGAAAGACGAATGTCTTGCCGATTGTCGGGTGCTTTGGTGAAACTTGAGGAGACTCGGTATAACCTCTTGGTGACAGTTGGATGTTTTAGTGATAGCGTTGGGGGATGAGTTCAACTGGAGGTTGGTGAGAGGTATCACCAATCATGCCGATGAGGAGACTCTTGCTAATACAATGGGTTTCAGTATGACTTGAAGGCTTGATGTGATCTCCTGGCGATAGCGATTTGTAAGCTCGGTGGAACCTCTTGCCGATGGAGATGACTCTTGGCGACAACATGTAAATGGGTCTTGTGGCATCGGGGAGACACTTCTTGTGTCTCACTGACATGGGACACAAGTTGATCACTGTTGACCGAGTGAAGACTGTCTGACGTGGTGCGATGTGGACCAATCCGAGAAAGCAGGATGTGAACCGTTTGTTGTGAAACCATTGCGACCGTTTCTGTGTGGAAAGGGAAAACTCTACATGAGGAAGTGGAAACATCTTCGTTATGATGATGATGCTGAGCTAGAGATTGCTTTCTGACTGTTGAGAACGAATGCATATATGTATGCATTAGATGTTCTAGAAGAGTGAAGGGGCTGATAAGCCAAGAAAGCTGAAGAGTCGATGAGATGTGAAGGCCGAGAGGCTGGCCGGATGGCCGAGGGCCTTGAGGCCTAAATAGAGGAGAAGAGAGAGCTCCTGATCATGAAGCATGTTTTGATTTCTCTTATGTTGATCTACACTATATATGTGATGGTATTGTAATAGTGCGAAGATTGTTTAGTTTGAGAGGTTGATCAGAAACTATACAGGGAAATCTGTTGCTACCAGATTGTATCCAGAATGAACAAGATGTAATCTCTGAAAAGGCTAAGAGCCTGAAACTGTATTTTAACTTTCTGTTCCTGAATAATTCAATGGCTCGAACTTTGGAGAGGGGTTTTTTACCCGAAAGGGTTTTCCCCATGTAAAATCTTTGTGTTATGTTTTTTGTATTATCTTTCATCTGTGTTGTTGCTTGCTGTTGAATTCACATGTGTTTTTCTCAGAAGGATTAATGTGGGAAATAATTGTGTCTGTTTCCGCTTTAGGACATAGTAGTATGTGTCTTTGAGGCAACCTAATCGAAATGAAAGTTACTGAAGGCACTACTATTTGGAGTTTCTATAAGATGCCCCTTCAATTTTTCCTTACAATGTTCACTTGAATGCAACTTTTGTGATTCTTGATCTGCTTTATTGATATCGGGGTTAACTCTGTCTTTGTGCATACATCGCGATAGAGTTTCTTCGAAATCGTTATGATGAAGGGTCCTTGCCAATACATGGTCAATTTGAGAATTGGATATCATGCATGGAGGTGTGGACAAAGTGTGCTTAGGGATAAGAGATGGATTGGTTGACAGTTTGGAACCTTTGACTCTCCAAACTTGGGAAGATTAGCAATGATGGGTGGATACAAAAGTGTGCATGGATTTAGGACCAACTACTTGATACACTTTGTACGTTGCCTGAAAAGCCTGCTTTTGCTTTTGCAGACATCTTTGATGGATACTTTTCCCTTTCTTATTTTTCCCCATAGTTTCTTTGACTAATGGAGTTTGATAGGGATAATATTTCTTTGTATGTTTTGGTATTCATGTGTATTTGACTTGTTCATTATGCTTCTTAGCCTCTTTTTCTTTGATAACATTCTTCTTGCTTTGATTCAAATCTTTCTTTTGACGTTGGTCCCAATTCGTGGATGGGGTGATGGGTGGATGAAGATTCATGACATGGCTGGTTGTAGTATTGGCATTGGTTTCACTATAAGGACTCTTCATGCTCCCTACATTGACGTTTTCTTGAGACATAGTTTCCCCCAGTATGGTGGTAGTAGCACCTTCGTTCCTTGATTCTGCTTGTTTTGAGATATCTTTTTTAGTAAGCATGCTTTGATAAATGGCCACTGCAGATGATGTTGTTTCAATTTGATGCTCTGCTAATTCCAAAATGTCTTATTCTATTTGACCTGTTTCTTTGAGTGGATAATGTTGGATGTCTTCATACATGGTGTCCTCAGTCTAAATTTGGGATGTATCTAATCTTGATGTTGATAACTCTATTTGACTATAGGAATTGATAACTTGCTCTTTTTGTGTAATAAGGTCAGGAGTAAAGGAATCCTGTTCTGAATGAAGACCATCTACGTGTCCATCCAAAGAAAGCATCTCATGGGTAGATGGAGGAGTATGTGCTATGTGGATATGATCATCTTTTGCGACATCTTATATAGATAGGAGAGTGTCCATTAGATCATTGTAGTATCTTGGAGATACAAATTCTTGATCTTGAATGATTTTGGGATTGCTTTTGACACACTTTGGATTAGTTTCTTGACATGGGTTAGTTTCAAAGGATGGATTACTTATAAAGGATTCTTGGATGTGTTCATTAGGCATGGGAATCAGCTCGATATCCTCTTCATTTGAACATTTGAACTTGGATCAAATGTTGAGTTGAATATTCCTTCAATATCTGCAACTATGAGGTCGAAGGATGTCAATATGTCTTGGAAAGGACCATTGCTAGACTTTGGTGAAATATGTTGATCATGCTTTGGAATTAATTCTTGAGATATGCCCTCTAACTCGTTAGGTGATGTAGAGACATTTTCAAGATGGTCATTGGTCGAATCCTGATCATTGTCCCCAATAGTTATCATTTTTTGTGTTTGTGCTTGTGCTTGTTGGGTAGCTTGAGAGGCTTGGGCAGCTTGAGAGGATTGTTGCACTTGTTGAGCTTGTGCTGCTTGTTGCGTGGTTAGATATTGTTGGATGGCCTTTTGGTAGGCCTGGTGAGCTTTTAGCGCAATGTTATATTATATTGTTGTGTTTGGTTTAGGTGGTAGTGGTGACGGATTCATAATTGTGTTGGATGCAGTGACAAGTGGTTGAGATACACTTGGAGTGATCATGGTAGTGAGGGGTGTGAGAGTGGTGGTTGGAATGATTGAAGGGATAGTGATGGTTGGAATGACTGAGGTGATAGGTCCTTGGGAGACCATGTTTTGATTTTTTGGGATCAACGGTGTTGTTTGATTGGATACCATCTGTTGTTGCTATATCAATGGTATATTTGGAGGTTTTGATGCAATGATTTGAGTGGTGTTTGATGGATTGCCTTGGATCAATTGATTTTGGACAATGTTCTGATTTGGGAGGATGTTTAGATTTGGCATGATAGGTTGAAATTGAACATTGTTGATGTTGGGAATCATATTGCCTTGATTTAGGTAACTTTGATTTTGCATGGTGTTACCTTGACATTGACTAATACACGAAGTCATTAACATCTTGTTTGGACTTTGAACAATATTCGTACGATTTGCAAACATATCTATCCCAAAGTTTACCAAGTTTGGATTCAAAATTTTCATGTTTTGTAAAGTTGTACTTGGTACATTCACATTTGACATGTTGGGATTTGATGGGATGACGTTGTTCATTTGAAGGCTCATGCATTGATTGTTCGGTTGATAGATTTGTAGGTTTGGACTTGGATTTAAATATACCATCGGGAAAGGTGTTCCAAACTTTGATTTGGGCATACTCACATTTTTTGTACCATTGACATTCGTAGAAGGTAATGATCCCATGTATGGATTGTATAAGTGTGAATTTTGACAATCAATCGGCATTGTAAGGATTTGAAAGTTCAATTGATTTAGATTACTCATGATGTATGGATCAAGTTTATATTCCATGTTCCTCTTGTGTGGAGGTCTAGTTTGGACCATAAAATAATGATCAATCTTCAAGAATGTGGGAGGTGAACCTCTAATTCTTTGGATTGATGTAAACTCTAGGTACAAAAAAGAAAGTCTAAGATTTTAAGGATCAAAATGATGGTGATGAGATACAAAATATGGATGATTGGTGAATGATTTGGGAATTCTTAGGAAATCTTGAAGAGGATACTAAACTTTAGGACTTGGATTGATGTTTTGATTTGATTTGGATTGGTTTGACTTGATTTGGATAGTGAACTCGTAAACTCTAAGAGGTTGGATATTTATCAAGGGATAGACTTGTTCACAAAGATAGATAATTTGACTAAATATGTGGAGAAGGATTCATCTACACACATCTAATCAAACGAAATGATTTTGACTTGGTTCAAATGATTTGCCCAAAGTTTAGCATGAGGGATTTTTTCAAGATTTCCAAGAATTGTTTGTGAGGTGATTTTGATTTTGATGTTTGGGGGATGGATGAAAGTTTTGATTTTGATCCTAAGAGACTTAGAGAGATTTTGTTTACTAGACCAAGATATTGAAGAACATGCTTTTCTCTAAGAGTAGTTCAAACCAAAAGACCAATGTTTGCTCGAAAGACTATAAAAAGATAAACAAGCACATGTGTGGGGTTAAATTTGAGTTAATCTTGGTTAATGACTTGCTTTTACCACAAACACACTTCTTGCTTAGTTTTCAAACTGAATGTCTATGTCTCAATTCCATTTCATTCCACAAGTTCCATTATGTGAAAATCAAGGTTTCAAGAGCATAGTTTCCTATTGTTGACTTTGGAATGAACAAATCAAGATATAGGTCTTAGTGTTTAGAAGCCTTCTAGGGGTAAGAACCCCTAGGGACAAGCAATAACACGTGGAATTTTCAAAGGTATTTGTTCCTCTCAAAGAGTTTGAAATTTTGATGATTTGTTGAATGTTGGTTTCGATGTTTTGGATCCAAGCACTGTGTTTTCAAACTGACTCACATGCAATATAACATCCTAGCTCAATTGGTACGTTTTTCTTGGTGGGCTTGCCTCATGCCCTTCATAGTAGAAGAGATGATTTTACATGCAACCAAGGAAAAATATAAAGGTGTGTTAAGAATGAAGTCTTAACCTCTATATTTTAACCAAGATCGGACATGGCAAGTAACTTCTTGGAATCTAAGTTCCAATGCACCACTTTGATAAAATCGTTGGATGGACTGGTTGGCTACTACAAACAAGGTTCTTAATGATGGGAAATTGGGGACATGGCACCTTGCGAGCGTTCAGCAAGCCACTAAAGGCTTTAATCAATCCTACTAGGGGCGCTTATACTTTTTACGGTAGTACCCCATTCTGAAAGACACTATACGACTAAGGCCTACATACCATGAGGACTTGACAGTTTAGTCTTATCGATTTATATACTGGCCCGAATGAAAAACTAGCTGGAGTCACCTTCGAGTTCTCCTTTCAAATGTGTCTCTTAGGCAGGCCCCTCTAAAGGTAAACAACAATGAGAAAGCACATTCGTAGTTCGATCGAGCTTCATTTAGAAACAAAGGGAGAACACACGCGATATACCTAACTCACACTCACAAGATTTGTTCAATTTTAACCACAAAATGAAATGTGGAGGTGATCGCTTTATCCCACCCTAAGATCACAAAAAAGGCCTTTTGATTCTCAAGATTGCTGTAAAGCGCGAGAGAAGCACATACGTCCTTTTCGATAATGTTATTTTAAGTAAGAAATCACAAAAACAAAGTTGCACATGTTCATTTTAAGTCCACAAAGCAATTATTTTGATTCGTTTTAAAGCACCAAAATGAGATATGAAAGTTGCCTTGTTCAATTTGTTAACCTCAAATGAAATCTAGTCAATTTGCCTAAAGTTCATTTTATCCCTTTTGCAATGAAAATTGAAAGCTTTTGAAGTGTTCGTTTTAAAGCCCAAAACCAAATGAGTTAGCCTAAAACATAAAATTAAAGCATGCGATGGAATCCCCAAGCATTAAAAAATGCTTTGTGAGTTTCGAGTTTGACGTTCAATTCTTCACTCCAACCTTGTTTGCTTTCGCTCATTTGCAATGTTTGGTTCCAATGTCCACCTTCACCTATAAACATTTACAAAATAAAATCTTAGAAATGAGATTTATTTTGAAGAATCAATGAAGCATATAGCACTATCAAAATTACACTTTGTCATGCAAAACTAGATTCTATGCAACTTTGAGTTTGGCAAGCCAAATAAAAAAAAGGCTTTAAAGGCTACTCCACCGAACAATATTCCACCAAATCATGTTATTCCTTTGTCAAAACAAATGTATTTCTATCAAAACAAATAAAATCCAAACATGTTATACTTATCACATTATTGTACCATTATAGAGAGGTTAAAACTCAAATCCATGCTATCGATTCTTCCAAGTTTGAATGAAAGAAAAACTAACCACTTCATGACAACCACGCAAGGAAGAAGCACTTTGTGATGATTTCCATAGAAACAAAGATGTTGATAGAAAAAAAGACCACAGAAATAAAATCTTTTCCTTTCCCCAAGAAAATAAATGTCAAAGACAAAAATTATCTTCGTAGAAAGTTGAAACTATTGAAAGTAATAATCTGCTCCATATTAATAAAACCTGCAAGATAGTCTATGTTTCCAATACAAAGCTAATTCTAAATCTCCTATCATCTGCATTTTACCCGTGACAATTGTCTCCACATTAAAATATGCAAACTCTCATCCTCAACATATAGAAAGATAAAATAATAATACTTAGGCCTAGCGATGAGAATGTGGTGGATTTCTTGGTGATGGAAGGCTAGAAAGTAATTGGACGAAAGGGCCTATATCTTCTGATTGCGGTTGCTTTTCCTTTTAACTGACGTACATGAGATTCAATGAACGACATCTTCACTATGGGTTTTAGGTGAAAATGTTTGGCTTTAACTTTATCTTTGCTAGCTTCATTTGCATATCTAGTAGTACATAGACGTGTGAAATTGTTTGCAACAGGACCTTTCTGCAGTTAATTATTTCACCCATCCAATCTAATTTGGCGTACGGTGGAGACAACAGAGTGAATGGGAGTCTTTGAAAGAATTCAAAATGGCCTATAAGAAAGCACGTGAATTCACTACTAGAAATCAATGATCTTTATACCAACAATAATAACTGATTATAATATCCAGTGGGTTGATTTCATATCCAATGTATCTTAAGGAGCTGGCAGCTTATCCTATCTCAAACAGGCTATGCTAAAGCTAGCTATGAAGGCCAATTTCTACAAGAGTCAACTTAGAAAGGATTGTTGATTTCAAAGGCTGATATGAAACAAAGATTTTTTTAGTTAGCAAGGCCTCCAGCCATGTCGTCTTTCATAGAACATATAGGGTGTATCCAACCTATAAAGTTTGTGAAGATCAAATAAGATTTTGTTAGAAGAGTAGCTGGGAGCAGTTTCTTTCACTGAGAATGTATGGCCCCCAATCCAATAGCAGACCTTTTTTCTCACCTATTGCCATATGATTTTAAATTCGGCATGATACTCATACTGCCTGTACTACAAATTTATTGTAACAAAAAAGAAAAGAAAAGGCAGGCACGGTAATAACAAGTGCCATAAGCATAAAGATAGGTGTAGTAATAGGAGATTAGATGGGCGTAGTAAATTCCTTAGCTCTTTCCAACATGCTTTCTACCTGCACAAAAATGGGAGTGTTTGATCAAGCGTAAAAAAGTAAAAGGGTGATAAGTTTTGTCTTTCAAATGCTGCAGTCAAAACTGCCCTAGTAAACATATATGTAAAGTGTGGATGCGTAGACCAGGCACATGAACCGCTTTGACCGAATGCCTCAAGAAGATGTGGCCTCAAGAATATGCACAAGGTGGATTGAAGGCCATAAAAAGGTACATGATTTTTTGCATAGGAGATAGATCATATATTCACAACACTAGAGGTCTATGTAGCGCTGGAGAAATTGGCTTGGCGAATGAAGCAGTAAGGTGTTTCCAGATTCTAGACTTTTACTTAATTCAGTGACTGATGGATTTCAAAGAAAGTGAATGTACTTCATCTGATAGAATGCATAAGAATCAACATATACAGAAAACAACACGCAACCTGATTAAATTTAGTGCATGTACATAAGAACCAAAGTGAGTTTTTCAGCATCAAAATTGTGACTTAAAAGTAGTAGTCAATTCTCCTTATTGAATTCACATCTACCCTCTGTTATTTTATTTTATTTTACTGGTAGGTGCTATCACATCAGATCGATGAGTCTATTTCCTATGAGAAGACAACAATCAATACATATGCAGATTTGAAATCAATTACAACTAAGAAGAAGCTGAAATTCCAGATCTGAAAATGTTAACAAAGAAGATAGTAAATGGTCACATATTCGATTTGAAGGAAAATCCAAATAACAAAGCCAGAGGAGCTAACAACACGGATGTTAAATTTGTGACAAACGAGAATACGATGGAACCTAAAGTGCCAGAAAGTTACTCAGCTGTAAAATAATGATGAACTTAGTGCATGTGCTAGAAACAAAACTAGATTTGACTGCAAGAATGATTGAGGCAAAGGATATGGACTTTTCCAAAAGTTAATTCTGTGTTTTGCAGTTTGTTACACAAAATATTATCATTTTACTTCCAAGAACACTAAAAGTTGCAGACCTTTATGTGTTATTTCATTTATAACAAACAAATTAGAGACATAGGAACAAAGGCAAAAGACTTTAAATTTAAGATAATATGCATTAAACATTCTCAGATTTTAAATGCCTTTGAGAGAAGCAAGGATCTTATATTCCTATCGATATGAATAGAAACAAAAGAGATGTATGAATCAATACTTGAATAGAAGAAAATATTGTATATTTGTATTCAATGCATGCAAAATCTGGAGACACAAGCAACATATTATATTTTTATTTTTTATTTTTCAAGCCCTCCTTCTAGCACCATAATGAAGCACACATAAATTTGCAAACATTATAAACTCCATAAAGAAGGTTAGTTCATGCAAACTTACTAAATTATCCTATGAAATAATGCATCATGCCTTCATAAACAAGATAACAACACAAACTAATTGAGAGCATAAAAGAAAGATACATATCTATCCCATAGTGGATTGCTGCTTCTTTGATGTGGAAAGAAGTACTTTCCCAACCCTTGATAATGCCAATGATGAGGATGCAATGGAAAAAATTAGCTCTCAATTGAAGACAATAACTTTGCATGAGGATTGTGGATGCATTGTTGAAGAATGAAGCCTCTATTTATAGATTCTCAAGTTGAAAGAGTGTTCAAAAGAGAGCAATGTGGGATAAAGTTTTATCCAATGAGATGGATCCACTTGTCACCTTGTGAGTGGTTGAGGAATGTGCAAGTTTTAGTCAATGTACCAATAAATGAGATTGGTTGGCCTTTTTCAAATTCAAATTTAGCTTGTTGGAGGGAGAAAAAGTGACTTTAATGCCAAGTGGGGGACATGTAAGAGGGAAGTTATTGCCATGTTGGAAGGGACAAGTCAACTTTCTTTCAAATTCAAACTTGAGGAATATTATCAAAAGATGCTTTGTTGAGGGAAAATGATGATTTTAATAAATGAATTAAAATGCTTTATTGGTGCAAGTGGGAAAAGCTAGAGGATGTGATGGGTGGTTAGATTAGATTAATCATAGTTTGATTAACTTAGATGATGATTAGATGCTTTTGACCCATTTGACTTAGTTTTAGGGATTTAAATTAAATCAAAGGGAGATGAAAGGTGATTTGATATTTAATTAAATAAAGGTTTGATTTATTTAATTAAAAGGATGATGATAGGCTTAAATTAAATAAAGTTAATTTATTCAATTTAAATGGATGACCTTAGGAGATTAATCAATTAAACTTGGTTTATTTAATTGATGAGCGAATATGATTATGGATGATGTCAATTTTGCGTGTCTATAAATACCTACAAAGAGCAACAATTGCATCAACTTGAAATGCTTGATGAATGACGTATCAACGCTCCTAAGAATCTCCAAGCTTATTCTAAATGAATGCAATGTAGTTATAATGATCATGTCATTCCTTGTACTTTTAATAAAGGTGACTTGGTGTTATATGAGAATCAACATAATGTCAATGCTCCCTCAAATGAAAAAGGAAAGTTCAGCCCTAATTGGTTATGACCTTACATAATTGATGAAAGTTATGGGTCGAGAGCATACACATTAACATAAATAGATGGTACACCTCTCAAGGAACCTATCAATGCCACATATTTGCGATGGTACTACACCTAAAATCTTCTTCAAGAATAGTATGTATATCAAAGTAGTGTTGTTAGATTAAATAGATAGTTTTCTATTTTATCTTGCATTGCTTCATTCTTTGACAAACAACTCTTTGTGTGTCTTATATTATAGAGTAATTATTCAATAAGTTTGGATTATTACTTTAACTTGCATACTATTCAAGTTTATTTTGTGTGTTATGTTATATTAGATCCTTACATGCATTTAATGTTCTGAAATTAGGTGCATTTAACTTAACATAGCATACTCAATCTTAATGTAGTATCTAATGTAAACTAATTTTTTTTAATTAGATCACACACACATTAGATCATGGAGACATTTATTAAAAATTCTTGTTAAGGATATTTATTAAACCACATTTACATCTAATTCAACATAAACTCATAAAAATAAACATGAATGCTCATATATATAAAATCAAAAGTTCAAGTACATATAATCAATAATACAATGCTACTATGGCCTATGACTATTGGACCCCTCAGGGCCTAGTGGTGGCATCCGTCGAGAAATGGTAGAATGTGATTGTGGTCTGCTCATAGATCTCATGACTGCTTGTAGGCCATGCACCTCTCCAACTGCTCTAGCCTCCCATATGAGTGCCTCAATGCACTCCTGCTCTATGCAATCTCTCTCTATTTGTAGCTTGGTCATCTCTCTCTCAAGCCTCGAGACCTTTGACTGTAGGATGACCTCCATCCCACTATCTGTCAGACCTCAAGATTCTTGGAGGTCATCATATGCCGCTTGCAGTGCTGAAAGCTATCCTACAACTTGCTCCTCTCTGGACTCAACTAGGTTAGTGCATCTAGTTGCGCTCTCATATGCTACCCTCAATCTCATAACAGGCTCAAAGAGATTTGCATGTCACCCTGAAGAAGGTGGGGGCATGTAGTCTAAAGGTATTTCCTTGTGTGGGGGAAAAGGAGGCACCATCTCCATGGTCACCCATTGATAGAGATCATGCCACTCTCGTGTGGACCCTATGAGATGGAAATTATAAAAGATATCGATGCACATCATGATATATATAAATCATATACATAAGGGTAAAAGCATAATGAAAGCATAAATAAAAAATCATCACTTGGGTCTCCAGCCTTCTAGTCAGGGTATAGTTGTGTAACAATAGATCCCTCCTATGTAGGAAGTGTGGATGGTCTACTACCACTGGCCTCCCCACACTCATGAATGTTGATCCCTGTTGTAGCCACTGACTATGCTCTAGTGACCTGGGTAGGCAGTGAATCCCTCCTCTCGGGGCCAACTGGGGCCTCATCTACCTCATTAAGATCATTACTCATTAGTTGGACGTCCTCCTTCTCTTCATGGAATATGTTTAGTATTATATCCTCATCATCTGAATCCCCATTGATCTCCTCATCATCCCTATCATCTTTGCGACTTGGGAGAGGTCCTGCATGGCCTACAGGGTGATGCCTAGGAAATTAATGAGTTGGTCATGCTGGAATCCACCACTACTCATAGGCCACTATAGTACCTACATCATCGACATCAGAGACTAGGGGCATATCTTGGTCCTCATCCTATGAATCACTGAAATATACATCATCAATAGTGAGGTGATGATTATGTCCAAGCTTGGAGGTACTTTGTGCTGACCATAGATACCTGGGCTGAGGTCTTGGTGGCACTTGAATTTGTCCAAACTATCACATACCATGATCATAGTAGAAGGGCCTCACTATGTAATCATGCCTCCCCAGTGTAAATTGATCCCGCTACATCCTAACTAGCTGATGTATCTCATCTTCCCACTAGGGTATCATGAGATATAGTCTCCATAATATGTCATCCTCATCGAAGTGGTCAAATCTACCCCGCCATTGTAACAAATCTCCATCCTGCTAGGCATGTCTAAAAGAATAGCTATAGGCTTGTCCCATGGCTACTATGGTTGGATACCTTGTCAGCCTAGTACATGTGATGTTCTTGAAGCACCACACCCACAAGAGTGTATAATGTACTATGCTATCTAGCTCCTGGTACATGAAGCACCCGAGATCATAGTATAAGTGTGCCAACATATTGCAACCCCATGCATATGCAATCTAATGCTCCTCCATATCTTAGATGATGTGTTCCTCGCCTGTCAGGAACTAGTGATAGTACTGTATTGATTATCGTAATGCACCTTAGTAGCGATGATCATGCATATAGAAGCCATTTGAGCTTGACACGAGGTCTGACACTTGCCTCTTGGATGGGACAACCTAGATAGTACTGAATATCATCTCACATCTCCTTAGGTGTCCGCTCATCTACCGAATGGAAAATTTCACCCCAGATAGGTAGCCGTAGGATGTGGTGAATGTCCTCTAGTGTAATAGTCATCTCTCCTATAGGAAGGTGAAAGTTGCATGTATTTGCATCCCACCTCTCTACTAGGGACATAAGCATTGAATCATGATACCTCATGGGTGGCATGAGGTATGCCCAAAATAATCTTGTCTCCTATAAGATACTAATCTCATCCTTTGATAGCTGGGAAAGTTACTCTTAGAGGCGACAAAATCATCTGCCTTCTAGATGCTGTCGGGCTCAGGGAGGAATCTAAAGAATAAAAAGAAAAATACATCATCACTAAAGTTTCTAAATATATGCATTAAATAATTAAATTTTCACTAGAGTTTCTCTAGGACACTTTACGAAAAACTTGGAAATATGGGCCATTTTTGAACAGGGGGAGATCCTGGACACTTTAGCCATTTTTGGACACTTTACAACTAAGTTGGACAGTTTGCAACCAAGAGGGACACTTTGCAACAAAGGATGATGCTTTGAGACTTTTTTTCCAAGGTCCTAAAAACTTATAGAAATGCGAAAACATTATTATATATACATGAATGCGAAGAAAAAGCAAAGTGAATCCACTCACCATATGCCAAAGCTCGCTTTGTGCCACCTTGTCATGTAGAATGTCTAGTCTCAGAAGCTTGTATGCTCATCTGCTAGGAATCTTCAATTACTCTACACCAAGCTAAATTGCAAAAAGGTAAATGTTGAAATGATAGATAAAAGTATCATTTTCATTCATATATACTAAACTCTATTAAAGAAAAATATATTTTATTAGTATATTTTATTCAAATCAGCATATTGGGGGGCTAGTGAACTCTGTTTTCAATGTCATTTGTTACATTGGATTCATGATTTCATCCTCGATCTAATCTAATGTCTATCAATATGTGGTGGTGTAAATACAATATGCTATTGTAAAGCATTCACATCATCAAAACCAAGTGATTCGATGAGGTCTCATGGCTACCCTAATTCCACCTTTGTAAAGCAAGTGGAATCTAGGGGGCATACATCTACCCTCAAATTCGATTCTCTATAGAAGTTTGATAAGATGATTTTTGAACAACTAACAAATCATTTTTGTAGGACGTAGTTCCTAACATTGTGGTTTTGCAAATGGCTATAGTAGGGGCTTCATTCTCCCTACTTGCAAATGAATCCATATGAGTATCCTTTTTATTCAAATTCTTTTAGCTTGTATATGCATGTAGTATCATATGGCCACTAAAGTGGGGGCTAAATGTAGTGTAGAAAATTGTACTCCTTTCTAAGTGAAAGTATAATTTCACACTTAGTTTGGACCTATTTTAGTGACCTTGCATTTATGAATTTTTAAACCTCATTAATAGGTCCCTAATTCCCTTTATTATGCAATCCAAGGCCTATTTTAATTATTTCCCAACAATGTAACCCACATTGAATAAATGTTATTAATCAACTTAATTCCCTGAGATAACTTAGGTCTTGAGCTTTTAGGTTAGGACCCATTTTCCCATGGGCAAATGGGTCCCCTTTAAGTTCATAAACTCGAATTTAAACATGTTTTTGGTGGAATTTCAAGGTCCTAAATTAAAATTCTAAGCGTCAGCTTTTAGGATCTAATAAATGGGAAATTAGAAGGGAAGCCTATAAAGCTAAGTCTTTCAATCATTTTTCACTAGACAAGATAGAGATTCACATGAGATCACAAGGATTTACACTCAAGAGTAAGGAGAAGTCAATTTATCATTTAAAGTTGAAGTCTTGGAGCAACATTCTATTTGTTTTTGCTTTTCTTCAAGCTCATTTTGTCAACAAGATCAAGCATTTTCAAAGATTGATGATAGATGCCTATGAAGGATCATGATGGATTCTAGGTTTTGGGAGATGCGCCAAGCTATTCAACCAAGCCTAATGACTTGTTTCCTAAGTGATCCCATCTTCTATTATCATTCTACTTTATTTCTAAAGGAAGGTATATTCATATTTTTGATCTATTAGGGTGATTTGATATCTCCCAAAGTAGGTCTTCGTCAATATTCATTGTTTCATTTAGGGATCATATTTTAACATATTTGAGTAGGGTTTCTTTGCATTTGAGCTCTTGTAATCTTAGACACACTTAATATTAGGGCTTAAATACACTTTCTTGTTTCAGATCTATACTTTTTATCAAGGTTTAATTACCAACCTAGGGGTTTGACCAAGGAAAACCCCTATCCACCACCAAACAACATTTTTTTTTTACAGATTTATCATAGGTACAGATCTGGGAGCAAAGGTTCAGAGGTATAGGAAATAAGTGTAGGTACAAGAATCAAACATTAGTTTCAAAATTTTCCAAAAAAGGAGACTTGGACCCATTTTCCCATGGGAAAATGAATCCCTGATAGGCTTGTAGAAACAAAATTTTATGATAGGTGCATAGTGTTCTTATTTCCCATATTTTCTAGAAGCTTTTCTATTTCACTCAGTTTTATGCTTATTCTAAAAGATCCAAGTGGTAGCTTGCATTTTTGAGTTGATTTGGTATTTTTAGTTTTTCTCCCAAAAGTGTCATTTGACCCAAACCCCCATCTTCAAAGCATAAGGAAATCTAAAGATTCTCACATTCAGTTGATTCAACTAAGGGTTGTTAATCAATTCCTTATGGGGATCTCATTTCCTAATGAAAATAGAAAGATAGGGTCTATTCTAACCCTCTTGACTTACATTTACATTTTGGGAAACCCTATTTTTCTATATTTCACCTCCTTATCTTAAATAAAACAAGGGAGGACATCAAATGAGAGGACTAGTTCCTCTACTATATCAATTTCTTTTATTTGTATAGTATCTCGCTGTTGCAACATTGTTTCTTGTAGCAAACCAATAAACTCATTTTTTGGAGCACATGAAGGATCTTCAAGAACAACCTCTTCACTCCTAGCTTGAAACTACTCCTTCCTATGTTCTTCTAACCAATTAGGATCCCATACAACATGTCCACCTTTAAGGAGTGAAATAGTAAAAGAGGGAGAAAAACGATCAGAAGGGAATTAAAACTCTTGTTGGGATTCTGGAAGGGACCGCTCAATAGGAGTAAAAAGATGAGCCTCCTCAAGGATGGGTTCTTGTAAGGAATGGAGGCTCTCAAAACTTGGGATCTCCAACATAGGAGATTACTTGATGGTATAGGAGGTTCAAAATGAGTTTCAAGAGGCTGATTAGGATTCTTGAAACTAAAAATTTTGTGCTTGCAAACCTCTTGCACAATAGGTTGTTCTAGAACAACTAGAGGAAAAATAGAAGTTTCAAGAGGTTTGTTAGGGTTCTTGAAAGTTACAAACTTATGCTTTCTTACCTCCTCCTTAGGAGACTATTCTGGAACTGGTGGAGGTGTTTGTCTAAAAGTAGGCATAGAGGGGGCTACTCGAGTCTTAGGTATTTGTGCTAGAGATGGGCAAGTCTTAGTTGCTCTTTCCTAGTAGCAACATCCTTTGTTGTATACTCCTCTTGTTGTTGCCTTCTTGTTACCTTCAATTGTTGCTCATACCTCTATTAAGCTTCTATGCTTACTGCTGAGGATAATGAGCTTGATGGGAAAGCTCATCCTACTGTGGGAAATAATCTTGCTACCCCTAATAGGCTTGATTAACCCACTCCTCTTGCTGTAGGAAAAAATCTTGTTGTCTTCAAATATCATCCAACCATCTATTGAAATCTAGCAATATGCTTGTAATTTCACTTGCACTCATATTACTAGAACTTTGGGTTTGACATGGAGAGAAAGAAGGCTTCTTTGCAAAATGGTGAGTCTCTTGGGGTTGTTGATAGGAACAT
The DNA here is from genome assembly GCA_007258455.2 of Sequoia sempervirens. NCBI lineage: Eukaryota > Viridiplantae > Streptophyta > Pinopsida > Cupressales > Cupressaceae > Sequoia > Sequoia sempervirens. The sequence continues at coordinate 411,391,542 of VDFB02075321.1, forward strand.
GTGGGTGTCCAAGAAGACTAAGCAGGGGGGTGGGTGGTAAGCATTTTGATAATATTGAGAACCCACAACATTAGGGTTCTATAGAATGAATGGGGAGGCATAACCAACCTAATATGGATGATGGGGAGGTGAAAAGTTGGAATTCTCATGAAATGGGGGAGTATACATATGGTTTCCATTAAAATTTGATATCTTTATGCATAGGGAGAGATTTGAAAATTATAAAATAAGAGCAGAGGACTGCCCAACCAAATATTTTGGGTACATACCAGTAGAGTCACCCAAATGATATTGCAAAGTTGCTAGGTTCTTGAAGAATTCCTCCAAAGGCTAAAATGTTGAAGAAGGCATTACTTCCTCAACAGAATGAACTAAAACTAGGCTGCTTGAACCAATAGATTTTGAATGGAGTCCCCATGGTGTTAGAAGCAATGCCTCAAAAGGAAAGATACACTGGAGAAAACACCAAATTATTCAACAAAGAGAAAGTAGTCCCATCGACTGTGCCAAAAACTATTGTCACATGAAATTGCACCCTACTAAACATGAATTTCAACATTCCAATGACACAATGGAAACAACCTCAAGGTGTGGGACCTTTGCAAATATGAGTTTGAATCTTTGAAGAAGGTCGACTTCCTCTTTCGATCCAAGTGCAATGTGCTGGTCCAACCCAATACATGAAATCCTACCACTACTGTACTCTAATAGCTCACAAGGGAAAAGGGGAGAAGGAATACATGAAAGGGAAATGGAGGTGGTACACCAAGATGGAAAGTTTTTTCGTCTTGTCTACGATTTATCAACAACATGTTGAAGAGGGACTAGGGGACTCACACTATTCTCTATTTGGTTGATTCCAAAGGCAAACATGAAGGTTAGGGTTTGATAGGGCGTTGGAAGGAAAACAAGATTCTTAAAAAAAAACTATAAAAAATTTAAGACAAAATATATGTATGGAAAAATACAAACAAGCCCTTAGATATGCAGGTAATGAACTTACACAATCATACAAAAGATAAGAAGAGGAAAGCTTCATCGATTTCATTGGTGTAGAGGCAAAAAACCAATCTTTACAATTACAAAGATACAAAAATGCATAAGTCTTCCAAAGAAAAACCTTGGAGGAGCTAGAGGAAGAACCCTTGAAATGAATATATTTCCTGCCTTTATAGATCAAGCATAAATTATAATCACAAATCTAACCCTAAACCTAACCAAGGTTAGCAAAGAAGGTTGTGTGTGAAAGAATGGAGCCATCTTGTGAAAATCATGATTAGGGCATGGATTCATTAGGAAAGGTCAATAATTTGTAAAAAATGAGCATGGGTGCCCATAAAATCCACTCGCAGAAGTCAGGGGAAGCAATAAATGTCATCCTTGAAGCCCTAGAATCGAAACAAGCCACTCAAAAGTTGGATTGAGCATTAATGGCATTGTCACCCAGAAAAAAATCAAATCCATGGGAAGGTCAGGGCATTAGGCCCAAAAAGAAACCTTTGCATCATTAAATGGTCCATAGGCCTAAAAATTAACATCTGGTTAGGGATCGGGTGTCGGGCCTACTTCATACTTTATGCACATCTTGGCATTGGACGATCGAAGATCAGGCTTCGGGAGTTCACCATACTACATACCAGAAGAAGAGAAGAGAAAAGGTTGAAGGAGAGAATCACCCTTTTCGAGCTTCAGAGGTTGGGAAGGAGGGTTATGCCTTATTGCAGGGATGAAAAGGGTAAAAGGGAAGGCCGGAAGTTGAGGTTTGAAAGGAGACGTCGAGGGTCGAAGAGAAGAGTTACCTCTTATCGAAGAAAGGTAAGAAGTAAAGGAGAAGGCCAAAGCCCGATGTTCAAAAACTTAACACTTAGTCAAATTTAGGACCCTTCAAGGAGAATTCATGCAAGATGGACCATGTAGGATATATCTCAGATCTGTTATCAATGATGGGTCATCTAAGGGTGGCATGAAATGACAATATTAACTGGAAGTAGCCATATAGGAATACATCAATATATGTCGATATAAGTACAAAATATATACAAAATATCCATATAGGCTTACAAGAATGCCATATGGGCATATAATGTCACATATATGCAATGTTGCAAGAGTTTCGCCCTTGGACTCCTTGTGTTGTGTAGTGTGGCACTTGGGTTCATGACATGGCTTAACCACCTCCTGTGGATCTTGTATCTTGTATAAATTTGGTGGTTGTATCAAGCATTAATAGGTTGATCTTTTGGTGCAATGAAAACCACTTGTGCACCAATTGGTATTAGAGCTGAGGTCACAAGTTCGAACCCCTCGCTTGCGCTGGGGGGATTGTTGTAAGAGTTTCACCCTTGGTCTCCTTGTGTTGTGCAATGCAACACTTGGGTTTGTGACATGGATTAACCACATCCTGTGGATCTTGGATCTTGTATAAATCTAGCGGTTGTATCGAGCATTAATAGGTCAATCTTTTGGTGCAACAATAGCCACCTGTGTAACATGTAATACAAAATATATGTCCAAAAATACCATATAGGCATACAACAAAGAACCCTAATAAATAGTCATTCCCCTCTAGGTGAAGAAAATAGATCATGGGTGGCCTTTGATTGTCGGGGGGATGGAGATGCATATGACAGTGGTCTACTTCAAACTCAAGGGTTGGACCTCATATTTAATTCTTCATGGAGCCATACCTATTACAATAAAAAGTATAGACATTAATATATAGAAATTAAATTATATAAAATGAAATATTTAACAAAATAATCACTTACCACCACCAAATGATCTCTCTCCTTGTCTGTAATAGTGGCATGCTCAAGTTGTGGCATTGAAAAGCCCTATAGCAACCATCCAGATAGAAATTAAACTACAAATCTATAATCATTTGGTTTTTCAATAATAAACAACTAAAACAATGAATGTAATTTGAAATTTACTAATCTACCTCATACCCCCAACAAAGGAATCGAGCTCTCTATTGCAATAGAGACACCATGCTCCATTTCCCTATCAATATTCATAGGAGCCTCTTTTTGCATCATCTGAAAATTAAAAAACATTATTCAATTACAAAAATTAGAAGAGCGATGCAGGTCATGGCTTATAATGTATGACATAGTCAACAAAATTTTGAGTACTTATTGAAATATATATTACTTCATATTTTAATATGTGGTTACTGCAACATTGTGTTCCTTGGGATATGCTAATGCATCCAATTCTATTTCAAATCTTGTTTTATGATCAAAACCCTTCATGAACATGATGAACAAAAGGTTGATAGAAGAGAGCAATATTGCCTAGAGAACCAACAAGACAAAACACAATGCACAAGAGCCATATTGGGCAGTTTCTAAGTTTGTAAGAAGAAGTTGACAGAGGAAGAGGTTATTATAAGGTTATCTTGCACATTAAGGGGTCTCATGAATGACAAGGCAGGGTTGTAATAATAGAAGGATAGATGACAAAGCAATGCGATAGCTAGGAGAAATGAGGAGAAAGGAAAAAGTATCCTATCCTCTTGGCTATGGACATAGTATCCTCATATCAGTAAGAGTCTTCATGAGTATCAATTGAATGTCAAGGGTTTGCATGTTCCATGAGGAAAATTTCAAAGTAAAGGATAGTCACAAGATGACAGTCCTAGGGACAACCATATCATGCAAGTAAGGGACAATATCATGATTACATAAAAAAGTCATGCAAAACTTTGTTGATGTGAAGTGTGAAGAATTTTTGAAGTGGGGATAAGATTTATGGAAATAATGTGAAGAATGATAGTGAGATGCATGAAAAGAAGCAATAATGAGCACTTCCAACTAAGAACAAAATAATGTAGTGATAGTGAGAAATGAGGGGACTGTGGTCCTAAGATCTTGATTAAAATTCATACTTATAAAGACACTCCATGATTTTCATAAAACCTCAACATTCTATTAATATTCATGGGTGAATCACAAAGAAGAGATGACTAAGAAATGGAGTGAGATATCTTCATTATAGTGGATTGTGTAATATTCACATAGGCAGAGTAATGATCACAAGGATAAATGATGAATAAAGGACAAGAAATGAACAATAAAGGATAAAGAATAAATAAAGAACTGTAATAGGATAGTTACATAAGACTAAATATAATAGTCTAAAGTGACAAAATGTAATAGGACAATCACATGTATTTCAATACCAAAGAATGCCTCAAGGGATAATTGTGGAGGATGATTTTTTATGAGATATTTTATATGTTTTCAACTAAGATACCTCAAGGTAAAGAGTGCATAACAACCATGAATGTGGTGGTAATCACATGAAATACAATGCTACAAGATATTCTCATAGGAGAAGCAAAAAATTTAGTACAATGGTATAAGAGGAGTATGCATAGTTTATTATTAAAGGATAGTTTAGAGTGATAGTTCCTTTTTAATCATCATATTCATAGAGGATAATAATTCTGAAGGGATAGAAAGAGTGAATATATTTATAAATTATAAGTGGATAGTACCTTTCCTATGGAGTAGATATCATTGAAGATAATTGATAGAAGATGGCAGTATACAATCAAGAAAGCAAGAGAGTAGTCCTCTTTGATGCCAAGCACTTCAAAGGTATAAATGAAATTCTACAACCATAACATGAATGAAATTACATAGTAATCATGATAAGTATAGTCAACATAGGACAAGGGTAGTAATAAGATCAATATCCCAAGCAACATTCATGAGCCCAACAGTGAGCAGAGAGATGGTATGCTACAAGCTAGTGATAATAGTTAGGAGGATAAGAGTGAAATGGTATGCTACAAGCTAGTGATGCCACCAACCTATATTTTTGGAGGTCAACAACATGAAAAAATGAAATTCATATATTATGAAGTGCATAACAACCTAAATTCAAATTAATTAAAAAAGTACAAAGCATACTTACAAACTATCTAGAACCTTCAAGTCATTCAACATTATTCAATAATGAAATACAATTTTTTTAAATTTTAAAATTATAAATAATCTGTATTACCTCAGTGAAACTTCGATGAAAACCTCCACTGGTAGGTGTTACCATTGAAGCTCCAATATTAATCTATTCAACATCCAAAATGAGATATTAGAATACCATTCATATAATGTTTAGCTATTCACATGTAATATTTATAATTCTTTACTAGTTACATACCTCCATAGTACATGTGATCGTGTAATAGGGAGGTGGAGGACCACTGAAAACAAAGTGAACACTATGACCTTAAAATTTCATTATAATCATTCAACTTTAATTTAGTTAATCTTGCATTTCAAAAATAACATTTAATAAATTAAATTCAATAAACTTGCTAACATTTATAGGTGACTATCAAGGTTGAATGTCTCATTAAGGAGGGCATCTGTCATCACCATCTGATTGGATGTAGATTTACCTTAGGCACCTGCATCCTGACTATTCACAGGATCATAAACACAGAATGACTGACAAGCCTGAAAAATAATGAGCTGGAACTCTACTCCTTGAAGATTTTCCTGGCTCACCTTGTGCTAGAGGATTGGTATGTTGTATGAGGCTCTAGGTGAGGGAACTAATCGATTGCAATGAATCCACCTCAACACTCTCCTTCACAATGGAAGGGATAGTCACATGCTCATATGTTGGTCTAGTGAGAGCTCCTCTTGTTGGCCGATGTGCATCAATATGTACCCCCACTCTATCCTGTGAGCCCCCACCTCTATCCTAGAAGTCTCACATGTCAAAAGAGTTTGGGATTTTATTGAGGACAAACTCACAATAGAGTTTCCTCAAAAAAAATTATGGCACCTCATTGTTGTTGTATGGAGGATGGTAAAAAACCATCCACCACCTCCTCCAAAAATTGTTCTTTATCCCTTGGTGGCTACACCAATGGTTAGGGAACCTCTTGATTGAAGGATGCAAAGGTTGATTTGTTCTAGGGTTTGTGAATTGTAAGGATTTGGGAATCTCACGTACTAATATAACCCTCAATTTCCAAAATAATTTAATATAACCAAATAATTATATAAAGGTGGGAATTAAGAGGAATAATTTTCATCACTTATAAGAATGGGATAACATGCACATCAATGAATCAAGGTAAATCAAAACAAGGTCAAATAAGCGATTAATCAACATAAATAAAAATCATTTTTCTTCAAAGTAAATAAATTATAGGAACAACATGATTGACCAACCTGGTGATGCCAACGCAAGAAAGGCTTGCTCATCCATGTGTCATCCCCTAGAGACTTGCAAAAGATTGTGAGTGAATAGGGGTTTTCCTTGGTCAAACCCCGTTTTGGTAATCAAACCTTGAAATGAAATGAAATAAGATAAAGGAATGATGAACAAACACATTATGATGTTGCAACTCACCGAAACTCTAGCATTAAGCTCTTGCTCGGTTGTGATAGATCTTGACTTGAATGCTTCTTGAATAATGAAATATTCATCACAATGTTAGCTCAAATATACACATGATATGTATGCATGTTGATTTGGCATGGTGGGTTACTATTACATCAATGATGGTAAGAATACTTTATATAAAAAAGGTAACACTATTTAATGTTTTTAATAAAACAGATTCCTAATTTTCCAACATATTTCATATATTCAATGGACATGCTATACATTCCACAAATTCATTTCTTTCATCATATTCATAACAATTCTACACATTCCATCTAATCAATGATCATCATATTCAATATTTATAAAAATCAACCCAAACATATCAATCACTTCTTCTAAATCAACACATTCAATCTAAGCAACATTTTCAACCTATTGACCTATTCATTTTCCTTCTATTTGTCTATTAAGAAATTCCTTCCCATTCAACATATTCATTCTGTTAGACTTAGACCCTTCTTTTATCATAATCAGATCATTCTACATATTCAACTTAGAACCACTTATTCAACTTTATTCAATTGAGAAGCCACAATAGAAGTCCAAGAGTCACCACTTGGTATTCCAACTTAAGATGTCACCTTTTTGGGGATTCAAACATGGATCTCCCTCTTGAGAATTGTATGGCCTTGTCATTTAAGTACAACCCCATTGACATGTAGTTGTAGATATGAGACTATTCAAGAACCCTAATTAGATTTTCCTAAATGCACTACAGATAACGTTCTAGAATTACAAATACTATGCTATTAAACTAAGGAACCAGGGAACAATAGTAAAAGTTAGAGATATAAACAGAATTGTCGTGTATCGGTATCCAACAATTCCCAAAAAAATCAATCTTCTAAATCACAAGAACCAAAACAAAATGGGTACCTTCATTTAAGCTGCTTCTATATATAGAAAATGATACCATAAAAATATCTAGTCTCGCTTCTATTTCATCCATGTATATGATACCATAAAAATATCTATTCTTGCTTCTATTTCATCCATGTGTATATGAATGCCAATTATCTTAAACATATTTTCTCTTTTGCAGGGCACTTCATACACACTTTACAAAACACAAGAACAAGAAGAAAGATAAGGTTTGCAATATCAAAGACAATTTCACTTTTCTAGAGTTCAAGGACATGGAAGAGCTACAAGGATATCAAGAATGACGAGGCCAACTCCCTTGATGCATTACACTATGATGTGAAGAGAAAATTAGATCGTATGGCTGAATGATATACTTTGATAGGTCCATCAAATCATTGTAAATAATGTTAGAAAACATGTCATAATGATAACTTCTTATTTTTATTAATTACAGATTTATAAACTAGCAAAGATCCATCTTAAAGTGGGTTGATATGTCCTAAGAAGTATTTAGTAGACTTAGGTGGCAGTAAGATTGGCATGTCGAGATTTTTGAATAACTCTTAGTACATATCAAATCCATATTAGTTATAAAAGTATAGATACATCCTAATTATTTTATGTCACACGTTTTCTTCAAGATGAATGACAAATGTCATATATAATTGATAACATGCTCAATTTGTTTTTTAAATGTATAGAAAATGAAAGAAGATTCATCTAAACTACTATGTATGTTGGTGAAGAAGACTACAACTATCAACTAACCAGTAATTACAGGAAGAAGTAAGGACCCTTTCATTCTTAGTAGTTACTTTTCAAAGGTTCGGGAGGAATAATCCAACAAGATACTGGGTTCATTCAACAAGTTCTCACATCTTGGTGATCAACCACAAAAAGCAACCCGAATCATCAATTTGTGACAAGAATTGCAAACAAAAAGAGCAAGACGTTAGTGGGGATAGCTATGCGCATCTAGGATAAATGAGTTTTGTCAGATGTTGTAGTTGCAAGCGACCCAGTATACATGTTTACAAACAGTGGAAGCAAAGACAAGGCACGTATCTATATGACAAAATGGCCTCACGACCTGATAGATATATGCACAAAGTGGAGACACAAAAAGGCGTGTGAACTATTTGACATAATGGTCTCCAATGACTACATCTCAGGGAATGTAATGATTGCATGATATGTACCAAGATATGGTTAAGTGTATTCTTTTTAAGTGTATGAACAAAACCCTCATTTATCTTCATCATTACTCAGTTGTATAAACAAAACCCCCATTTACTGAAGAGAACTAAGATTGTTATAAAGAAAATATCAGACATAACCATATGGCATAAATCAATTCTGAAAGAGTAAGACAAACAACCATTCTGAGAAACAACACGAATTACCACACATTCTTTCATGTATCGATTGAAGGCAGGGTTACGTGCAATGATGGGGCTTTCAACTTTTTTTTATAGGAAGAGTAATCGATCCCTATCATTCTACAAAATGATCCAACTGTGTTGGAGGCTTCAAAATTGGAGCATCACCATCCACAACAAACAGTGGAAAGACACCAAGCTGGTTTGTGTAATGGCGGATATCTTCCATTGTTGAGAATTTGTAATCCATTTCCCCCAATCCAAGAATAGTTACATGCCATTTTTTTTTTAAACTGCCTCCTTCCTTCACTCCTTTCTCTGAACAAATCTCGTAAAACAAAAATAACTACCTTCCTTTCCTTTTTTTTTTGTTTTCTTTTTCTTCTATTTCTTTTAATTTGTCCTTATCTCGATAAAGAGATTTATTTAAATAATAAAGAAAATATCCATTTATTTTATTCTTTTTAATTCACTATAACACAATAAATAGGTAATCTATTTTAAGAGGGAGATCATTCCCTTTCACAAGGAATTCACTAAAAGAAATTACACACACATATATATTTTTTAAGTCAATTTTATTCTAATTGAAGGATCATTCAAATTTTAATAAACAAATCATTGCATTTGCCACTACCAAATCATAAGAAGGTACTTCTATTAAGAGCTATAAATCAATTTATGAACATAAGATGATCATTTAAATAGTAATATTGAATTATAAATTCATCATTGCAAAATAGGAGTCATGACATGAATAGTGCACACAAGTCAAATTTTATAATTTTTTATCTTTAACTTGTTTATATGATAATTTATCTGCATAAAATTATCTAAACTCTCGTCTCTTATTTGACCATTTAATTATTTGTTTGCTAATCGAATCTACATGTGATATTATCGATTCAAGTTATTGAACAAGTGTGGTTCTATGCGAGGTTGTGCTTGCAAAATCTCTCAACCTTGCAATTAACTCCTTAGTTTGTTTTTTGTTATTTTCAATTTGCCCCATCAAATTTTCTTGAGTTCTTGGAGCATGTTGAGGAATTGTTGGAGGTGCTTGTTGGGGTTGTTCTTTAGGAAGGATTTCATCGTGAGGTGGATTAGGATTTTGAGGAGGAGAAGGAGGTATATAATCACACACAAAAATAACTTACTCCTTTTACCTCCTCAATGTCATGGTGGCATTTTGACAAA
>VDFB02075321.1:411401495-411412384 GCA_007258455.2 Sequoia sempervirens
TATGGGTAGTGATGGAGCTTCAAAGTTTTGTTCTCTGTGTTCAATTTTATCCTGCATGTGTCTCTAGTCATCTATGGTGTTTGGGAAAATCCTAAGGATGGGGTTTTACCTTCATCTTAATGTAAAACACTAGTGTTCATCTAACACCTTGGATGGTATCTATTTGGTCGTTACTTTTTGGGAAGGTTTTAAAATGACTTAGGCTCCATCGCTTCGTCTAGGTTGGGCCCCCTTTTGTTTTATCATTTTATTTCCTTCACCTGACTTTATTTTTCCTAAGTCTTTTTTTGGTCCCGTGTTCCCTAGTTAAAAAAACTTATGTCATTGTTTGTCATCGGCCTAGTGATGTCCCCTTATTCCTTTAGGGGAGAGGGCCCAATAGATGTACAGGCTAACTTTATCAGCATGTAGCAATTGACTGGAATATTGTAGAACCTTCATTTTTTTTAAAATGTAGATTGGTCTCTTATTTATCTATAACTAAGGTTTGGAGGCGTGACTCATCATGCAACTCGCCACATCAAAAGATCTTTTGAGAAGTGTCTAAAATTTGACTTTTTAAAGGTTCGACCAAAACTTAATCATGGAACCCCCAATAGTTGAACCAAAAAAATATCATTTGTTGCTTCTAGAATATGATATTTTTATTTAAATTAAAATTAATATATAACCTAAGTGGACCGAATACTTATTGATAACCATAAATCTTTGATATCTCTACCTTTTATATTCAACACATATGGACTAATAGTTGAACACAAAAAATCTATTTGTTGTTATAAAAACAACACATAATGATTTAAAATACAACTTATATTGAACAAAAATGGACCAATAGTTGAAAACTAAAACTTTTTGAAAATCCTTCACATTTAATGGGAAAATACATGTTATTTATTGTGTTCACCTTTTATATTTGTGATAGGACAAACTATTAATATAAAATTATCCAATGCTTGTACATTTCTACCCCAATTGTTGTACACATAAGAACAATGTTTTTTCACTATGATAACAATACTTGTTTAAATGAGTGTCTTATTTTATTAAATGAGCATTTTATTTTTTAAATGATATACTTATAGTGGAGAGTTGTGATATTTTATTTGAAACAAAAAAAATACTTATTTCACTTCTTCATATATGTATTTATGTTTTTTTCATATAACATTTAGAGGTTCTCATGTGTTCAAGTATGGGTCCATTTTTTATCAACATTGGTTTTTTGTTTATTTACATTTGGACTATTTATTTACAATATATAGTATAAATATGTGGTAAGAATGGGTATTATCATCATGATTGAGTGCACAACTATTGGACCCTGCACGACTACTCGGCCCTCTCCCCTAATATTTTTTTTTATTTTGCAGAGGGACAAGTTCGCATGGTCGTAGATCAATCGTCGTGTGATCTCAGTCATTCACTGCCATCCCACGATGACCCCACCACACTGTCTTTGTTGATCGCGATATCACGGGCGAGTGCCACATGTCTCATTCGATGAAGCCAAAGGAATGATAAATACTTTGATGCATCTTTAATACATTATGTCGCAGGTTACTAAAGAAGTTATAAGATGCACGTGTTTTAAATCAACGAAGATGTTATAATCCCGTGAGAAAGGTGCTCCTCGAATGGTTAATAACAAGCACAATCGCGGTTGAAACAAATAGATTGTCGACATGGTTGAGATCTCATGGCTGCCTCGCCATCACGCTGCGCGATCGCCAGCAGGTTCCTAATACTGCGGCACGAAGGTGCCACGCAGATCTCCTTGCGACGCAGTAGTATGGTGGGGCAATGGCTGTCTAGTTCACAAAGGGCCGCACGCGATGGTTTATGCCCGCCACACTTTGTTAATGGTTTTCTTGTCGCTTAATGTACATTTCTATTAATTAGTTACCGCGACTTGGTATGTTCAATATTTTTCTTTTTAAAAATTTATTCTCTACTTTTTAAAACTTTTAAAAAATGTTGAATATTTAAATTCTTAAAAATATAGAATAAATTTTTGTTCTTTAAAAAATAATTTTGTTTTACTTTGAATTATTTTAAATATAATTAATAAAATAATTTTGAAGTAACTATTTCATATTTTGTTATATACATTTAATAAATAAAATAAAATAAAAATATCAATTTTTAAAATATGATTGATAAAATAATTCTTATACACTAAAAAATTTGATATATACATATAATAAAACAAATATAATAATATATCAATTTTTAAAATATATGTAATAAAATAAATTTTAAAGGATAAAAAATGTTTCATACTTAATATATAAAATAAAATAAATATATCAATTTTTAAAATACAATTAATAAAATAATTGTGAAATAAAATGAAATAATTATTAATGAATAAAAATTGATATGTATATAATAATTTTAAAATAATATTCATCCATTTTAAAAATTATTTTATTAATTATACATTGTAAAAAAATGTGATATATTTTATTTTATTTTATTTATTAGCGCTTTACTAGCATATATATTATTTATTAATAATATATATAATATGTCTAGAGATATCCCTTGATGCATCTATTGTACTATTATAAAATAGGTGCCTTGACAAAGATATCTCTTGGCGTATTTTATATATATCAATAAATAATATATATATGCTAGTAGCATTTGTAGCACAACATGAAAGACAATATTAGAATTACTTTTAGTTATAGAATTAAAGTTAGGGTTAGATATATATTTAGTTAGGGTTGGGGTTAAAAATAGTGTTAGTTTTACGATTAAGTTTAGGGTTAGAGTTAGAGTGAGAATTATTGTTGAGATTGAATCATAACCCTAATCTAACCTTAACCTTAAACCTAATTGAACCCTAACCCTATTTGTAATTGAACTTTAACTCTAACCCCAACCCTAACCCTATCATTGAACCCAAACTTTATCCTAGAACCCCAACTCTAATTAAATGGTAAACCCAACCTAACCTTAACCCTAATGTTAATCCCAACCCTAAGTCTATCTATAATTATAATCCTAACCCTTCATTCCAACCCCAATTATAATCTTTAATTATACCTGAACCCTAACCATAATTCTAATGCTATTATAACTTTAGTTTAACACTAACCATAGTTCTCATGACAACCTTAACTCCTAATTATAACTCTAACTGTCCCAACCTTAACCTTTTAACCTCCTAACCTTTGAGCTTAATTAAACCCTAACCTTAACCTTAAGCCCCAGCTTAATTAAATCAAGATCCCAATTTAACCCCAAAACTCATTTATGTGAGATAATTAGGTAATTTACCAAACCCTAACCATATAATTCAAATCATAACCCTAATTGGAAATATATAATCCTACCTTTAATTGAACCTCTAACCCTAATTAAAATCAATTTGAACCCTGCTTCCACTGGAACCCTATTTTTAAATTCTAAGACTACCTTTAAACACTATTTCTAACCCTAACCCCAAGCCCATTCAAATCCTGAATGGAACCCTCTATAACCCCAATTGAATCATGATTTAAACCCTAACCCCAAATGAGCACTAACCCTAATTAAACCCTAACACAATTGAACCATAATTCTAACCCTAATTTAATACTAACACTAACCCTAATCCTAATAACATATTATTAGGGTTATATTTATTAATGTCTTAATATTAGTTTATAAATTCAACATGAATTATAAATATTTTAAAATAAATTAAGTATTTCAATCTAAAATTTGAATATTTGACATTACAGATAAAATTAAACTAATTTCTAATTTTTAAAATCCATAAAATATTTATTATCTATTTAGTTTTACTAATTATCTAATACAATTAAATTAAATTAAATTAAATATTCATTTTAAATTAATTAAACAATTATTAATTAGAATTTTAGAATAAATTAAGAAATAAGATCTATATAAAATTAACTTTTCTATTTTTTTTCTTTGTGTCCAAATCATTTCATTTTCTAAAATTATACTAAATTCTAGATATCATAATTGAACACAAAACTTGATTCTATTTTAATCCTAACCCTAGTTAAACCCTAACCCTATTTGGACTCTAACCTTTACCCTAATTGAACATTAAATTTAATTGTAATTGACCACTAAGCATAATTGAATTCTACCCCTAACCCTAACGCTAACTCTAACTAAACTGTAAACCTAACACTAATCAAACACTAACCCAAACCCTAATTGAACTTTAAAACTAACCTTAATTAAGTATTAACCCTAATTGAACATTTATTGAACAGTAGTCCTAATTGTACCATAACCCTAAATTTGAACTGCAGTTGAACTCTAATCCTAACCCTAACAGTAATTCTTATCCAAATTGAACCTTAACCCTAACCCTAACCTTAACCTTGACCCTATTTGAACTCTTATTGAATTCATAACCTTAATTAAACCCCAACCTCATCCTCAATCCTAACCCAAATTGAACATTAATTGAAACCTAAACCTAACCCTAAGTGAACACTAATCTTAATTGAACTCTAACTTTTTAGTTAAAAATATTAAAGTGCCTTCGATTTTCCCATTCATCATCATTTATCATTCAATTCCTAATAGAACTCCAAAAATTTATACTTTTATAATGTTTTAATACACACCTAATATTAAGGGTTTAAGGGTTTAGAGTTTAAGGGTTAATGGTTTAGAGTTTAAGGGTTAAGGGTTTAAGGTTTAGGGTTAAGGGTAGAGGGGAGAGAGATAGAGAGAGTGAGCAAGAGAGAGAGACTTGAGAGAGGGAGAGGGGGTAGGAGGGAGAGACTCTGAGAGAGAGAGAGGTAGAGGGTAGAGGGTTTAAGGTTGGGGCGTATTTTAGGTCATGGGTGAGGGAGAGAGACAGAGGATCCAAATGAGAGAGAGGGGAGGAGTGGAGGGAGGAGGGAGATAGAGAGGGGTTAAGGGGTAGGGTAGAAGGAGGGTTAAGGGAGGGAGAGAGGAGAGAGAGAGAGAGGGGGGTGGAGGTGGAGACTGAGAGAGAGTGGAGTGGAGAAGGGTGGAGGTTAAATGGAGGTGGAGGTTTAAGGAGAGTTTAAGGGGAAGGGAAAGGAATGGAATGGTTTAAGGGGGGGACACATGGAGGGGAAGGATAGATAAATAGGAATGGAGTGGTGGATATATATATATATATATATATATATATATATATAGAGAGAGAGAGTATGGAGAGAGAGAGAGAGAGAGAGAGGGAAGGAAAATGTGGTTTGTATGGTTGGAGGGTTAAGGGAATGGAATGGTGGTAGAGGAGAGGAAAGGGATTCAAAGGAGAGAGAGGGAGTGGAGGAAGGAGGGACAAAGAAGGAGAGAGAGAGAGACCCTGAGAAGGAGGTGGAGACTTGAGGAATGGAGAGAGAAGGGG
Organism: Sequoia sempervirens; assembly: GCA_007258455.2. Classification (NCBI taxonomy): domain Eukaryota; kingdom Viridiplantae; phylum Streptophyta; class Pinopsida; order Cupressales; family Cupressaceae; genus Sequoia; species Sequoia sempervirens. The sequence goes on from VDFB02075321.1 coordinate 411,406,855, forward strand.
TTTAGGTGGAGAGTGGAGAGAAGAACGGGCAGAGGGAGAGGGGTAGGAGGGAGACCTGAGAGAGAGAGAGAGGTAGAGGTAGAGGAAGCTCAAGCAGCCATGCCTGAAGTGAAGTGGAGTGAGTGAGTGAGAGAAAGATCTAAGAGAGGGAGAAGGGGTAGGAGGGAGAGACTTGAGATAGAGTGAGTGAGTGAGTGAGAGAGAGACCTAAGAGAGGGAGTGGTGCTAGGAGGGAGAGACTTGAGAGAGAGAGAGAGATAAAGGAAGGGAGGGTTAAGGGTAGAGGGTTTAAGGGTTTAGGGTTTAGGGTTTAGGGTTAAGGGGAGAGAGATAGAGGGAGTGAGTGAGTGACCCATTTGCATATTATTCTGTTATTCTTCCTCAGTTAAATATTTAGTTACCCATTTACCGTTAGCAGAAATGACCCAAGAATTTAATAGAATGGATTACTCATATAATACCTTGCATTATGGAACTCAATTCTCTGATATATTACTACTTATCAAATCCTTTGTAAATAATTGTAAAGTTATGACTCCATTTAAGCATTTAATTTATTTTCTTGAATCAAAGCAAAAACATAGACACACAATTGAACAAATTCTCAAAAGAAGAATGACAACATGATTAACATTTCATTCAAAATTCACTCAAATCCACATAAGGAGAGAAAATATATTAGAATTATATGTTTATTCATGCTTATAAGTCATATCTGCATACAATTTAAGATAATTTTCATCTATTCATCCAAAACTCAAAACAGGCTATCTATTCTATTCCTATCTTTCTACCCATATATTCAACTCAAAACCTAGCTAGAGCTTTCATCAATTCTCTCCCTACAAATGAGCCTTGAATTCCCTTTTATATGACAAGGGAGAAACAAGCTTCAGGCTCAAATGTAATTTCACCACAAATTTTCATTTGAACAAAATCTCCATTGTATTTGACTTTCATTTCAAAACTTCCCACACGTTGAATCTGCAAAACATAGTGCAACTGGGGAAAACTAAAGTTGTAACTACCATCATAAAAGGGAACAAAAATTGTCATCAAAATCCCCTTTATCGCTATCCACAAAAAAAATCTAAGCAACCAACTTTCCATGAAGGCACACAATCGACATCAAAATGTTCCACATTTGCAGAACCAACACCACCACCAACAACAACATCATCAACATAAAAGTTTACATCCCACACAACAACTTCTTATTTACTCACCACCCTACCCTTACCAACATTTAGACCCCGGTATACATGCTTGCTTCTAGTTGTTGCTAGAGGAGGAGAGAAAACCTCAGCCTCCTCTTCTTTCTTGTCCTTGCCCAATACGGTTCTAGTCCGTCCGCTTGGGGTTTTAATCACCAATGGCACCACAGATATCACTTCCTCATCAGAGGGCAGACCGTGAAAGCGAGCTAAATACTGATAGTAGTCAGATTCGGTCTTGGTTACACCATCAAAAGTGTTGCTCATAAGGTCAATGAGTGAGTGTTGGCATCTAAAGGAGCCATGCCCATACCTTATTTTCCTACTGACACTAGTAATAGAGCACACCGGCTGCTTGCCTTTGTCATCTACCAGTTGAGAAACAACGTCCTGGAATTGCAACCTTCTACTACATCTAGTGGGCACAAGCCTAGGCTTGTCAACCAAAGAACCTTCCTAAATAGCATGACCAAGCTTTTGTGAGCTCAAACGAACAGACCTCCTTACTGACTTACTCATTTTCTCTTGTCAGACAAGCACTCAAACTTGATTAGACTTAGCCCAAAAAGTGCTCTAACTACTACAAGAATGACACAATTAGCAGTTAATTCCTCTTGTATTTATTGTGCGAGGTAATGGCAACCTTCATCAATGCTTAGTAAAAATACATGTGAAAACATGGCAATTTGGTGGCGTATGTACTGTCACTATTTAACTTGAGTTGTATGAGAATCCACAGATCACCCTTCATGATTTCCAACACCAACATCTTCACACAAATTGAGATTGATGTGACTACACAAGCAAGGAATAATTCATTAATGCTTCACCAGTTGTATGATAAAACGACCGCCATGTGCTGTTTTCCAACTTTGAATACTGCCCGCTGATCTCCTCAAGAGTTGGTAGATCAAACGGTTTATTTTAGGCTAACTCGGTTTGACATCCAACAAACCATTTTTGACCTTCCTCATGACCAATAACATTAATCCATCTCAAAAACCAACTACCATGTCGGCAGGCCCTATGCACTTTGCAAACTGAACGGCTGGAGCTACGCATCGCAATCTCGTTGACCTAATGGCTTTTAACCAACCTTCATCTTCCTCCTACGAGCTAGCGGGGAACGACAGAGATTTACATTAGCTCTTGATCTTGGTTGTCGATCTAATACCACAGGTTATGAGCTCAATAGTGGATATTGGGCCCCACATTCCATACAAGACACACATTTTCCTTTTTTTGACCTCGCACCAAATAACAGGCCGATGCCTTAGGTCTGCGAGCTAGCGGGGTACGATCAAGATCTTCTCCCATATCTTCGAATCTGAAAAACCTACACATTGCACAGTTAGTATTTAATGAAAGGATTTGGCTAAGCCGTCGGTGGTATGACCACTGGGTTTAATGGCTTAGGCTTACATCACTGGATTAAAATTAAAACCCAGCTTTAGGAGAAGACATAATGCGGTGGGAAAACGATGACCAGTTCTTTGGGCTAATGGGGCCGGTGAACTGACATGCTGAATGGCTCAAGAGATGACTTAAGGGGTCAATGACTAACCAAGTAGGTCAACCTCAAATTATAACATTTGCGTGCTCTAGGGAATAAAACCCTACTTATTCATGGGGACAAGGGTTTCAAAATGGAGACCCAGTTCAAGTGGCAGAGATAAAATTCCTCAAAATTTTAGACTTGAGATAGAGTGACTGAGTGAGTGAGAGAGAGAGAGTGACCCAAGAGAGGGAATGGTGCTAGGAGGGAGAGACTTGATAGAGAGAGAGGGAGGGAGTGGGAGAGAGATAGAGGGAGATAGGGTTAAGGGTAGAGGGTAGAGGGGTTTATGGTTTAGGTTAAGGGTTTAGGGTTATGGGTAGAGGGGAGAGAGATAAAGGGATTCAATGAGAGAGAGAGGGAGGGAGTGGGAGAGAGATAGAGAGTAGAGGGTTAAGGGTAGAGGGTAGAAGGTAGAGGGTTAAGGGTAGAGGGGAGGGAGACAAGAGTGAGTGAGAGAGAGAGGCAGAAGGGGTAGGGAGGGTGAGACGGAGAGAGAGAGAGGGGAAAGAGGGAGGGAGGGAAGAATGTGGAGGGTAGAGGAGGAAGGAAAGAGGAAAGGAAGGAGAGAGATAGAAGGAAGACTGAGAAAGGGAGGGAGAGGAGAGAGAGAGAGGGAAGGAATGGAAATGGCAGCAGGGAAGCAGGGAAGATAGAGGGAGCCCACAAAGAAATGAACATAAAGAATATAAGACAGATGAAAGGACAGATTCAAAAGATGCAACATACTGTGTTGATATTTCCTTCAATCTTCTTAAGAAGATCCATGATCTGTTTATAAAGGAAGTCACTTCATAGATGCATCAAGTTAAATTATGCATCTTTTAAACAATGAGGAATCATTTCAAGTTGTTGTCAAGCCCCTCTCACCATAACCCTATTGGATAGTCACACATCACATAGGAAGGTGAGTTGTTAGGTCACCCACATATGTGACAAGTGGCTGTCCAATAAAGATAAAATGAGGAGACTATGTGTATTTATTACACATAACAAAAGAAGAGCAATGGTTGAATCAAGGTCATGATACAAGTACAAGGACAACATCTTTGCAAGAGCTATAAGAGGCAAAGGGGATTGATATTATTCATTCATGGGTGTACTGGTGAAAGTGAATGCAATAGGTAAAGGTCATTGTCATTGATAAGGACAACCAACAATGCATGCTACAATGGTCTCATGAAGGACAACAACAACAACAAATTCTAAAGTTGCACAAGGCTCTATTCAAGTCCTTCACAATCAAAAATTAGGTGAACAAGTTTCCAGATAACATTCAATGCACGATGTTTTAAGGAAAGGAATAAAAGGAAAAGACATTCAAGAAATGCCAACTCTAGTTGACACAGATAATATGCCTATTGAAAACATGTCATTACAAGAGGTTTATGATAGAAATGGAACCCTCATATCATGTGATTGAGATACAATTGATAAGCTCATAACCTTTCATATAGGGGTTTTGGTCATCATGATTGATCCAACATGGATCATGATTGCATACAAGAAACAAAAAGTTACAAATGACAATTAAGTAGTTATGATTCAGGAGAGGTCTCATTTTGGAAGCCAAGGCCATAGTACAAGTGTATATGAACAACAACTATGAGGTTATGCTACAAGACAACCATGCAGGTTCATGTAGGACATCAAGCATTACAATGGTACAAGTGCATATGAACAACAATCAACAATCAGCAACAAGTAGTGAATGAAGCAAAGCACAGTTGTATTTTTACCTTTTCATACCATTGATCATCCATTCCAGCAATAGGCTATAATAGTGAAGGAATATACTTGCACAAGGGTGTTTTAATGAAGATATTCAAAATAAAAACCATCATAAATCATGGTGCTTCAAGGGAACAGAGCACAGTCATGAATAAGAGTAGTACCATTAAAGGCTACAGGTTTGTCTTCATGTTATCTATGAATTTGAAAAAATAAATCTACACTGGGTGACAACATGACTATAGCCATGAAATGGATTGCAGTGAGATAAATAATATAAATGGCTGTTGCCACTATCTGATTTTCTCTTTGGATAGTCATTACTAAGTCCTAACAAGTGAATAGCAAAGGGATAGGTGTCAATAATATACCTTCATTTGACAAGTCCTAGACTTTTGGTGATCTCATTGACCCAATAAGGCATTGCTTAGAAATCATTTCATATCTTTTTGACAAAATCGAAAGGAGGAATGTTGTATCCAATTGTAAGAAGAGAGCAATGTCCAAGGGAGGGTTAGTACCATCATCTTAGGTACCACTACTGCAAGATGATAAATGACCATCCTTGTGTTTGTATGCATGGAGGTCCTAAAGCATACTTTGGGTAAGGTGCATTCATGAAATCTTTTGGTGAAAGGTTTCCCAAGCATGAGAAAAGATCCAGTGTTCCATCAGGCTATGTTGGAACAATTATACACTAATCCCTCCCCTAGGGTGTTTCCTCACATCAAAACCAATCCCTTCTTCCTATCATTTGTTGATAAGGGAAATTAATTAAAATGCTTAAATGGGATTATAGACGGATATGTTATGTATAAGGATTTGATAAGTAGTATTGGGTTAGAATACATATTGATGAGATTGCAATGCAATGTTATCAGGGATCGTATATGTTATGTGTTAAATTTGTCATAAACCCTTGAATACTTTTGAATTTGACTCCCACAATGGATATATAGCAGTGATCTAAGTTGTATGATTCAGTATTTGTTTGTCTTTACCTAGAGGTTGCTAAAAATTGCAAATCAAT
>VDFB02075321.1:411412484-411590500 GCA_007258455.2 Sequoia sempervirens
GGGGATAGGGAGGGAGAGATGGTGAGAGATAGAGAGGGGGAGATAGAGAGGGGGAGGGAGAGAAAGGGATATAGATAGAAAGAGATAGAGAGAGGAGTGAGAGGGAGATAAAAAGAGAAATAGAGATAGAGATATCGAGTAGGAGATATGGAGGGAGAGATGGAGTGAATGAGAGAGAAAGGGGGAAGAGGGAGAGATAGCTCAATAGATAGAGGGGGGAAGAGGGAGTGACATAGATATTGGGAGATATAGAGATATAGAGAATGATAGGGAGAGATATATCAATCACCCTCCCTATATCGCTATCTATTCATCCTTATCTCTTTATCTCTCTACCCCTTTCTATCTCTTTGTCTCCCTTTCTATTTTTATGTTTCTCATTATCTCCCTCTCTCTCTATATTTTCTTCCCTATATTTATCTTTGTCTCCTTAAGTGTGCAATGGGTACATTGAAGAGGTCTTAAAGGAGAATTATCATATCTTTAATCAAATGGCATGCTACCTTGAGCATAACTCCCCAAGGACACATGCCATCCTTAGATTGTTGACATGAAACAACCAATCAAAATTTAGTTTCTTTCTCTCATATTAATATATATTACTATTATATTAAATATATATTATATTAATTATATTTTGTATTATATAAAATATACTTATTATTAATTATTAATTATAATAATTTTATCATTATTTAATAATTTTGTTAAAAGAATATAGCATATAATTATAATAAGTTGAATAATAATATTATTTATTATGTAAAATATAGCTAATATATACTTAACTATATTGTAGAATATTAAAACTAAAGCTAAATGGTAAAATTTTCAACTTAATTTAACATCTTTGTAAAAACTAAGAGAGCAGTTGTAGCTAGATCAAATTAGAAATTGAAGGTCCCAATACCAGTAATAGGAAGAGTTTGGAGTAGTGAAAACAAGTTCAGCCTGTAGAGGAGAGTTTGGAGTAGTGAAAACCAAGGTCAATGCAGTGGGGAAGAGTTTGGAGTTAAAACAAGGTCAATACAGTCTTGTGAAGAGTTTGGAGGAGTGAAACAAGGTCAATACAGTGCCAAGGAAAGAGTTTGGAATTAGTGAAAACAAGGTCAATGCAGCTGTAGGAAGAGTTTGGAGTATTGAAAACAAGGTGATGCAGTCTTGAGAGAATTTGGATTTAAAACCACGGTCAATACCAGCAGCCAGAGCGAAGAGTTTGGAGGTGAAAACAAGGTCAATATCAGCGTTGAGGAAGCATTTGGAGGAGTGTAAACAAGGTCAATACCAGCATCGAGGACGAGGTTGAGGGAACTTAGGGAAAATCGACAACCAAGGGGCAATGAGTACTGTAAGTTTGGCACCCCCATTCTCTTTAACCTTTAATTTTCATGCCTAGTTTCCAAAGATTTTCTTGTACATTAGCACCCCCATTCTTGTAAAATGGTATAAGATAAGACATAAAAAATAAAATAGCTTAGTCTTTCACATTTTTTATCAGCATTTCGGGTCTTAGCAAAACTCCCATAATCTACCATCACCCAGTTGAGGTCTAGGTTCATCACACATAGCGCTACATGGCATGGAGTCACGAAGCAATTGTAGACTTAGCCCAAGTATATGCTAGGCTAAGGTGATAGATCCTAATGAATGGAAATAGAGGCATACAATTCTTCTTTAATACCTCCACCACAAACATATGCAAGGTGTTGGTTATTTTCTACGATGTGAGTTGATATTCTAGTACCTATGGAATTGCCAATTCAATAAAGGGTAGCTGAGCGGCCTAGACCAAGCCCGGCCGAGGATTTGAAAAGACCTCCTACACTTTTGGGCTCTGCAAGACACGGGAGGTGATCCCTTATCGTTTACAACCTCTGCATCATCATCATAAACAACATTAACAACAATAGATAATCTCATTTAAAGCTCAACATAATAGGATAATACCGAATAGAATTGGTTATTTATCAATAATATCAACTATTTGGAGCATGAGATAACTACAACATTTCACAGTATAAGATAGTCATTGATTTTCAATTTTTAGCAAGCTCTAGGTAAAGGAAAACAAATATTGAACCATATGAGTAAGTACAACTTAGATCAGTTCCATATATCCATTGGAGGAGTCAAATTTATAAGCATCTAAGGGTTTATGACAAATTTAACACATAACATATATGATCCTTGATAACATTGCTTTACAATCTCATCAATATGTATTCTAACCCAATACTACTTATTAAATCCTTATACAAAATATATCCACCTACAATCCCATTCAAGCATTTTAATTAATTCCTTGAATTAAAGCTAAAACAAGAATCATACACACCACAACAGTTAGATGAACGAAACAACTCTTGATAATTTTATTCAAAATTCAGATATTCTTGTACAATGGAGATACATGAGTTTGAATTAATCATATCAATTCAAATGCCAGTACTGTCATAAAACATCAAATCCCCATGAATTCAGAACCTACTATAGAATGACTCAAAACCTAAATTGCATTTTCCCTAAACCATTAGACTTTTACAATTTTCTCCTAAAACTTCATCCTAGACTTCGACCAAAATATCAAACTTGCTAACTTGGTATACGGCCTTGAAATCCTTCATATAGAAAAAGAGAGAAAAGGATCAAACAAGCACTCGGGCTTGAGAAGCACACATGTCACCGACCAATTGAATTTGCTTTGTGATATTCAAAATTTGTTACAACAACAATCTCCCCGGAGAATCTTCTTGTTCATTGCACCCTTTGAGGAGAATGGTTGATGCGGCAACAAAAAACTTCAAGAATTCTACACCTAGACTGTCACCAAAAAACAAAACTGGAATTTGTTGTAACTGCAACAGCTGATTTGTCAACCATTAGCAGCCTACTCCTTTTCACTCTTCCTCAGTTAAATATACATTTACCCATTTCTGGTACTCTTCATTAGTTGGCCAATCAAAATTGATCACCTCATTCACCTTGACATGATAAGGTTTGTACTTAACTGCCACCTAATTCACTTCTCTTTCAAAAGACTCCAAGAATGAGCTGGTGCTAATGATTTTTTCCATACAACTCACCAACAAATCATAATCTGAGTAACCCTATTTTTGAGGGTTTTATAGTTGAAACATGGTATAAAGGGGCTCTTACACTTTTTGTGATTACTGTAGCTTGTGTAAGAGGCCCCATGGATACTATTGTAATTGTAGGATGCATGAATAGGGCATAGGATGAGAAATAAAGAAGGTATAGCTATTCTCCTCAATAGTTTTGTGAAGAAAAGCATGTGAAATGAGAGGTTCAAGCCTAGGTTTCAACAAAACATGTATGGGAGATCTGATTTTATGAATTTTTATCCATGTGCAAACCTAATGGGAGATCTGATTTTATGAATACACACACATATATATGTATGTATATATGTTTAGTTTTAAATGTAAATGTAAATGTAAATTCAATTATTGGATGCTCTCCTAGAACAATAAATGCAACATATCATTAAAGAAATCTATATCTATGTATATAAATGTGTATTTCTAAATGCAAGTGTAAATGCAAAGAGCATATGGTTTTGTAGTGTTATAGATACAACATATCCATAAATTAATGTAATTGAAATTCTAAAGTCTTCAACACATATAATATGAAATCGATCAAACTATTAAACTACATGAAAAATAAATGAAAATAGTAAATGCATATGTATGTGTATTTGTAAATGTAAGTGTAAAATAAATAAGAATAATGAAAATTATAAAAGAATACAAGGAAAGGTCTCCTGCCTTCTTGGTAGTGATAACCTCCTCCACACACAACCCTTAAAAATTATGAATAGAGGAATATAATCTTTAAAGAACTCAAAGTTGATTCTCTCCTACCTGATGCAATTAGTCATTTTATCCTTACAAATATTTATAGTGATTACTAGAGGCACATAGACCAATTCTTCATAATAGAAGAATTTGATCATACTTTTCCAATGATGGCATTATGAGAAAACCTTAGGTTAGATGAATAATTCCTAGCTATGTTCTTTAAATAATGTCCAACCGTATAAGAGAAGACTGTTGCTATGTGTACCTGGATACCATGGAGAAAGGCTCTTTGATCAATCATCCTTCCTTAAAACATACCAAAAGTCTCCTAGCAATTAGACATAGGAAGATTTAAGATGACTTAAAAAAAAATTATTGCCAAAGCATAAACTTATGATGACTTAACAAGGCCTAGTACACACTCCCTCCCCGTTAACCACTTAGAGATATGGAAATTAAATGTAAATTTGTTGCTATTTTTAGTCATGTAGGTGTCCAATAAACCACTTGGTGGTGTTTCCCTTCAAGTTTATTTACTTGAATGAAGAGCAAAAGTCCTTTGATTACAATTAGAGAATATATTTGAGGCCTTGGTTGTGTAATTGGTGGACCATAGTCACATTTAACACTTGTTACAAAGTTTCAGAGTTAAAACGTTAAGTAGATTTGATTTGTGATGGACACATTTGGACGGTAGTAACAACAACTTGCAATCTATCAAGACTTGATTACCTTATAACCTATGAAATTATAGCAATGAAATGATAGATTAATCATAATATCACCTTAGGATCACATCACCATGAAAGAATTTCATCCAACATCCTTATGAGTGCAGGTACCACCAAATAGGTATTTGTCAGGTCTGTCTTCCTCGAGCGAGGGAAATTCAAGAAGAGAAGAGGAAAGCGAGACATGTAGTATGTCTAAAAGAGGGATATCAACTAGAGGTCAAAAGATTAGAAGACAATTTTGTAAACGCATGGAATTTTTTCTTGCTAAAGAGGGGTCATGTTCTTATGATGATGAGAGCATAGGCGATGTCGATGTACCCTTGAGGTACAAACATCTATGGAAACAATGGGTACCCAAAGAAATTTCTCCAATAAACACTGATTTTTGTGTCAACGAGAGGATATATCGCATAACTCCATCGTCATTACATGGTTTGGGCCTATTTTTCATGGACGATATAAAAGTTTGTTACAAAAAAGTTACTGAATTGATGGAGTATATCGGACCTTGTTACAGTTGCAAAGATTGGATGCAACTGGTTTGATATACATGAAGTATGCATAGGTATGCACTGTCAACAAATTATATACAGCTAAAAGATAAGGATAAAAATAAAGGAGTGGCTATGTACATTGACGGAAGGCCAAAAGCATCAGGGAATATTGTAGGGTTTATAAACAGTACATGACCTAGGTCAAAAAATAAGCAACCCAATTACATATTTGAGGTGCACGAGGGAAACCGTGTATTCATATGTGCGATAAAATCAATAACTGTAGGGGAAGAGTTGCTAATCAATTACAATTTGAATCACTTAGTTACAAAAAAAGTTACTACAGGGGTGGTACGTACTATGTACCATTTTACCCAACCTCCAATTAATAACTCCAATATACCATTTTATTCTTATGTCTTTTTTCGTAAGTCTATTGGTTTCATTTCGGTAATGTTTTTTTATATTTATTTTTTGTCACATTGGGACATTGATCCTATAGAGAAGGCTTCGGCCCAGAGCACAAATCACAATTTATCTTCAGGCGCTTCTACCCGATAGGTTTACCTCATTGTAATTGTACAAATTAGATACGAGCAAAATGTTTTATTATTATGTTGTTTTGATAAGTTTATTAGGTTAATTTCGATAATGTTTTTAATATTCTTGTTGTAGTTGATTGATGGGGGAAAGGCACTAGCAGTAGACGAGAGCATCCATAGGGAGGTGCAAATAATATTATGTGATGATGACATTGCTTATTCAACAAACCCTCTCGATATGATAAGGAAGACCCAAAAAAATGCAATGAAGAAATCCTTAAGTTGTTATTCATAGTGCCTCAAACATATGAGATAAGAGAGAGGGTTAAAATATTGACTAAGAGATCACAAAAATTGCAAGTAAGCTGTCATGAGGTCTTTAATTATAACATAAGTTCATTCATGGTTTTATATTTTGTACTCTTTTATGTCATGAACTAAAATATGTGTTGTTTTTATAGGATTTTTTGCATCCTCATAATGCTCCTGGCCATGATCAGGGTACTGCAAGTACTACCCAAGGAGTAGGGGTTGGTACAAGTTTCCATCTTGATCTTCCTACGCATACATCACATCATCTGACCCCATCATCCATGCATATATTGTCGTCTGAAATGTTAGCAACACATACCATGCAAGCATCCGTTAGTGCACCCTCTGGCAGCGAACACATGCCAGAACATGCGTCAGGACATGTACTTGGGGATGTAGAGGCCACTAGTACTAGTGATATTTTAGCAGCATTTCCTAGATCTTCCTGTATTACTAGTACGGGAACATTTCCGGTCACATTTGTGGTGACCAAAGAGTTCGTTCCCATAAAGATAGAGAAGGTCCTAGGTACTTTAAAATGTTTTAATTATTATTATATATAATCCAATTGAATTTTACTTATTGATCACTCCTTTTAGACTATTGATCCCATGATCATTTTGCAGGAAATGATGTTTTTTATAAAAATCTAAGTGATATTACATTGGATCTCTTCGGGCCCACCATACGTACATGATGGAATGCCCAAAATCAAGATTTAAAAAATGAGCTCATTAACCATTTAGTTGTGCTCTTCAGTGATAAAAAAATTCAACCGAACCAAGGTCCTTCAGAAAGCTGGTACCTATCTAAAGTATGTGAGGGACCAATATAGGTCACATTTAGAGAAGAAGAAAAATTATGAGTGTCCCCCCAAGATTCTGGAGAGCGAGTGGAAGGACCTGGTGTTGGATGGAAGGGAGAAGGCTGAAAAGAAAAAAGGAAAGACACCACTGGGCCAAGGAAGGTATGTGATACTATCAACAATGTAATCATATACTGATTACTCTTTATTTTTACATAATCTAACGTATTTCAAACTTTTCATAGGCTGCCCAACACATCAAAGGCAACAAAGGCAAGACTAGAAAAACACGAGCAACACAAACTTGGCTCTAGTGGTTATATGAAATTAGCCGCACGAATTGTAAGTATCTATAAATGAAATATAGTATCCAAATAATAATTTGAAAACAATTTTTGTTTTATCACACCATAGAAGAAAAATTTATGATCTTATGCAAAAATGTAGGGCTTTGAATTCAACAGAGTTCCCACAGAAGATCACCTAAAGATTTCCTTCCAGCAAGGCTATGGAGTCGTGGCTGAACGCCTAAGAGTCTTGACTGGGCAAACAAAATATTCCACTACATTTGACACATAGGTAAATAAACTCAATAAAGTTTATTTAAATTGAATACTTGTGCAATCTATTCAATATTAATTTCCACCATAAAGTAATTACATGCCTATTTTTTTTAAACATTCAAGCAATGATAATACTGCACATGACATTGGAATGCAGCCTAGTGAGGGTGGAGCACAACCTGTAGATGAAGGTCATGGTTTGCATCCCGACTTTAGAGCATGTAGAGCGTGATCAACATGTTGAGCATGATCAGGCTAGAGAAGATCAAGAACATGATGTGGCCCCATTAGGTAAAGAGGACCACTCTAAAGTTTTTTAAACATATTTAATTGCAATTGGTGTATTAATTAATGTAACCTTTCGTGTTTCAACTTTAGAGCATGTAGAGCGTGATCAACATGTTGAGCATGATCAGGCTAGAGAAGATCAGGAACATGATGTGGCCCCATCAGGTAAAGAGGACCACCCTCATGTTCTCTTAAACATATTTAATTTCAATTGGTGTATTAATTAATGTAACCTTTCGTGTTTCAACTGCAGATCGATTTAGAGGGTGTTCAACATGTTGAGCATGAGTCTATAACAAAATTTCAGGAACATGATGTGGACCCATCAGTAAAGAGAACCACTCTAATGTTCTTTTAATTAATGAAATACTTGTAACAATAATAATAAAACATATCAGCTTAACATTTCTTTCTTATTGTAGTAGATCCCCTTGCAGCGGGGTCCACATCATGAGAAGACGACTAGGCGTACATTAAGATCAAAGCAAGAGGGCAGAACAACTAAAAGGGGATAGATGATTTAGAAAATGATACTCCACTTCAATTTTTTTATCTTTAAAAGAAACAAAAAAAAGTGATTGTAATCATATCATGACAACCATATTTTTGATAATATGTAAAAACTAAAAGAATGAATATTATATGTTAATGAATGAATGTTATATGTTATTAATGGATGAATGGATGAATGTTATATGTTAATAGATGAATGAATGATTAATGTTATATGATGGGTATGGGGAATTGAGAGTGATGTGAGGGAGGGGGCCAAATGAGCTTCCACCATCACATGGTTGGCCCTGTTAAGTAGAGAATATTAAACTATTATCTAAACAAAGAGAAGCTCAATAAGGTAATGCACTTTTCAATATAAGAAATGCATCATTTGAAGCATCAAACCAATATGCAAAGATGAAAGAAAGTGCTAACTTTTCACTATGGTGGCAGAAAAATGATTCTTTATACCCTGAATCCATGCTTTGCATCATAATTTGAAGTTGTTTACATTCCAATGTTCTGAGTTTAGTTTTTTTATATGGCTTTGTATGAATACCATATTGTATTGTGTGTGGATTTGGTTTCAAAGCTTTGTTTCTTCTGTTTTTAGTGGTGACATAACTCTAAAATTTGACTTTTGTGCATAACAGGTTAGTGGAAAAATTAACAGCTCTGAATGGTTTAGAGGCTCGATTGAGATAGATACATGGATATTTGGATCTTGTTGTTGATGGGAGGCTTCGACTTAACCATGAAATTTTGTACCATCTGCAAGTATGCAAAAGTTTCTCTACTTACATTCATTCTTGATCATAAATGTTTTAAATGATATTAATGCTTCAAACTTAAGATTCGTTTCATTGTTATAATGATTAAAATGTTATACTTTGCTATACATTCAAGAATTCTCTTGCCCCCTATCCTTTTCTCTCTCCCCCCTCCTTTTAAGAATTTTCTTTTTCATAAAAGATTCACATTTCTGTCTCATTTACACAAATTTATCTGAAGTGCTAGGAGTAAATAAAGATATGTAAAAGATGATGGATTATGTCTAAACAAAAACTTTCCATCTTATAGCTAATTAAATCCTTAATATTTGAATAGTTTAGAGCTTGAATAATGCTTGTATATGCATGTGTAGCAATAAGGGAGCCTATGTGAAGATTGAAATTTAAAACATCACTTTGGTATTTTTCCTTAGGTAGTAAAATGATATTTTGAGTAATACAAACCTACATACACATTGATATTTTTCGGCATTGCATTGAGGAATTTTTTTTCTCTTATACCTACCCTCGGCTAGACATGGAGGTATATAATATTGGTTTCTGGTTTATTCTGTAAGTAGTTAATTTCACAGAGGAAGACTAAAATATTCTTAATGTCTTGTGTTAGGTGTGGAAGCATATGAATCACTTGCTGAAGGCACCATTTTGTATTCATCCAAAAATTGGTTTGTTCTTTTTTTATGTTTCTTGCATGTGTTTTTTTTAGGCTCTAGAGATGTAGCTCAGCTCTTTCCTTTGCACTTTTCATCTATTTTGATGATTACAGTAGATTGTCCTCATAATTTTTCATGTAGATATGTTTGTAACCTTATTTTCTACCAATCAATTTGCAAACCAGTCACATATTAAGGACCATTTCACTAACTTGTAGTCATCCATTACTTCATATGTTGAAGGTTGTGTCTGTGTGCCAATAAATCCCGATGATTGCGAGAAATTTAATCCTACAAGTGTACCCAATCTTTCCCAAGTAAAAGTCTTACCTTATTTTATAGTACTTTAAATCGTTAATTGAAGGTGCTTTAGATTTGAGATAGTTGAACCCTAGATTAAAATATGGTATTAGATGGACAGTATAATGATAAAACTGAGGTCCATTGAACACAAATTATGAACATAATTTACTGGACTATGAATAGTGTTACAATTATAATTATTTCTCCTTTACGTACCTCTGCATTAATGAAAAAGATAGCAGATATTGAAAGTTCATTACATGTCTCATGTATGTGTTATTATTTTAATTTTGTTTAAGTTGTTCAAGAGCTTTATTAGGTCAAGAATATGTTCTACAAGCTCTGTTCTCTTGACACTGCTCAGCATTTTCCCTACACATTTTCTCTTCAATCCAAATGTTTCTTAACTCCTTCCCTTGTTAGCCCTTGGTTGTTCTCAAGTGTAATGCTTTTTCTATGCATCTTGTAGTCTATATGTATGATCAGTCATCTCTTATGAAGCATGGAAAACCTTTCATGTAATTGTTGTTGTAATTAGACAATTGCCATTGTGAGAATATTCATTTAATTTGTATGGAAGTAAGTCTTTTTCATATTATTTGACTTGGTATTATAAACTTGTCTTTGCAGGATTCTCTTGGGGGGAACAATAGAACTATGATAATAGATAGAGTTGTACAATACCATAAATCATTTGGCATTATCAATATATTGCTTATAGAATACTCTATGCAAGTGAAATGGAATGTGCAATGATAATTCGTCTCGAATTCAAATATGAATATAAGTACATTATACACAAGAAGATGGTATCTATTCTATGATTTAAAGAACCCCAAAATAAGAAAATTAATAGGTTCCATTTGTTTACTTGCTCTTAGACACTTTTTTAATCAACGAGACCCTCAGAATGTCTTGTTGATAACCAGCAGTGTTCAAAACTCTTGAAAAGATCAAATCAGTGTGACATTGGATCTGTCTTGCCAACGGAAGTCATCGGCAAGACATGGACTATCAGAGTGAGTTTTCTATCTTGTGCCAATGATTGATCTCTCACCGATGGGTTGGCCTCGGCAGTCATCTCCAAGAGTCTCCATGATGGTACATTTCAACGAATATTTTTTTAAAAAAATTGCAATTGCATTGTTTTGTCGCAATTTTGACAAAAACCACCGACGAATCACCGAAAAGGTCCGATGAAGTTGCTATAGTTGCGACGAAGGCTTCATCGTAACTCCTTTCCCATTTCATCACAATTTCGACAAAGGACGCTGATGAATCACAGAAAAGGTCCGACGAAGTTGCTTAGTTGCGACAAAGGCTTCATCGTAACTCCTTACCCATTTTCTCAAAATTTCGATGCAGGCCACCGACGAATCACAAAAAAGGTCTAACAAAGTTGCTATGTTGCGACAAAGGCTTCGTCGTAACTCCTTACCCATTTCATCGTAAGTTCGACGTAGGCCACTAATGAATCACATAAAAGGTTCGACAAAGGCTTTGTCGTAACTCCTTGCCCATTTCATAAAAATAGTGACAAACTTCCGATGTTGTTTCGATGCTTCAGAAGAGCCATTGCAATTGCATTTTGGTTGTAATTCATCAATGGATAAACAAAGTTTTTTTTGATATTCTGACAAACATTCGAGTCATTTTATGATGCTGACAACTGACAAATCTGCACCATTATTTTGACGTTTAATTAGTCATCAAAATTTTGATGAAAAAATAGCGACGAAATTATTTTCGTCAATTCATCTATTTTCTGAAAAATATTTGTCGAATGAACGATGAATGTTTGTTGAAAAATGGAGTCAAATTCAGTAGTGGTAAAATGTATTCCAATTAATCTCCATGACCATCTTATAATTACCTCTCACTTTCCTCAATCTACCTTTCCCCATCAGGTACTCCCCTTTGAATTTGTTAATGGAGTTGGGATCCCAAATGCGATCTACATGGATCTTTGCTGCAAACTTAGGAAGATATTCACTAATGTACACCATGGTCTGGTATACCATATATCCCTCCACCATAGAACCCTCAGGATGTGCTCTTTTTCTAACCAAAGCCTTCAAAAATTTCAAGTTCCTCTCAACCATCCGCATTGACCTTATGTGTACAGGTCCACACAATTCAATCTCCTCAACCTGGTGCATGAGGTAGTGTTCTTGTGCATTGAAATTTTTTGAAGGTAGACACTTTTGCATTTCACACATTAGATGAGGAATTTTTCTCGTCCAATAATTTATATCTTCTTTATGGATTTCTTTAGATGGCAACCATCTACAAGTGATTCAAGGCGCAAATATATTAACGAGATTTAACAAAAATATATAGTATATTACATAACAAGTAAAAAAAATGGCAAGTATAAGATCTATACAACGAATTGACCAAATATCGCTACTTACCTCATATATTTTCCAAGATCATTTATAACATGCTTGACATTGTTGTCGGAGTTGTCTGGGAGAGATAGAGGTAGAACGTACTGCAACAATTATAAAATAATATTTTCATTATTTTTCCAAAAGTAGTAAACATAATACACTGAAAAGTACATGCATTATACAAGTGTATATAATATACCATAATAATTACCTTAATAAAGGAATGCCATTCATGCATTTTTATCCCTGACACAAATTCACCTTTCTTTGTTATTATATTGTTTATGTTCGCAGCAAAACCTGTGGGAAAACGAATTTTTCGTATGACTTCTTTTATAGCATTGCATTGTTTCTTCATTAATAACCAAGGAAGGGCACTTCTATTAATTTTCTCTCCATCGCTATTTAATTGAATGACATTTTTCATTGCATGATTGGCTTCCTGAATGTCACTACAAATTTTGACATTTTTTTCTTTGTCATGCCTTCCATCCAATATTTTTCATAACGTTTATGTTATATTCTTTTTGATATGCATTGTATCAAACGAATGCCCAATTTGTAGCTGCTCATAGTAGGGCAACCTACTAAATTGTTTGGGATAAATTTTCAGTCCCTGTGGAAGTCGGCCATTAATGCCTTGACGACCTTCATGAAGCATATAAGTTAAACAAATTAACAACAACAATCATTGTCAATTATAGCATGAGTAAACACAACACAATATAAAAATATAAATTCAAAACATATCATATATGATAGATAAACAATTTGATCTGATGTATAACCTTGATGATTAATTCTATTATATTCCAACTTCCATAGGCGATGTGTCATTCTTCGTGGTTTTGATGTAGTCTCTTCTTTCCCATTGAAAATATGTTTTTCAGTACTTCGATACTTATGATTTATGTGGAGGAAGTGTCTATACTCATCAAACACCTACTTTCCTAAACTTGTTGAACGACGAGATTTCATCTTTGGACCACAAATTGGACATGCAAATTTTCCCTTTATTTGAAGACCTGCAAGATCATATATAATTGGATTAAATATGTCACTTTTTATAATTATATATAATGAATAGATTATTTAAAAAACATGCATGATATCTACTTCATAAAATTAAATATTGTTAAAGTGCAGTCAAACATTATAACATACCACAAAAATGTGTTATCCCTAGGGCATCATGAATTGTCCATACAAGCATTGCATGCAATTGAAATTTTCTTTGTCTTATTGGTCTAGAGACATCATACATAGTGATGCCATTCCATAACTTTAGTAACTTGCTGATAAGAGACTCGATACAAAAACTCATAATTTCTCACATTGTTAGTAATATATATATATATATGTATATTTAACAATAAAACAATAATAATAGCGGGTATATGGTTTGCAAGTAAACAATACAAATGACCAAAAGTTTTTTCAATTTCTTTCTTTGCTATTACTTTATCATCTTATAACGTTAGTAGTTGCTAATAAGCAAAGTTGTTAATAACTTAATTTTGTTGGTGGGTGTTCCCTTAGCTTTAAGTCATTCTTACTTAAAAAGAAAAAGAATGGCTCAATAAAAATGAAATTTTTTTCTCCTAAATTAAATAACAATAACAACAATCTTTTCTCCAATATCTAAATACAATAAAATAACAAAAGTATTTTCTATAAATACTACTTTGTGCAATAGATAGATTATATAGATGACAAAGTAGTATATAATATAGATTATATACATCAATAGATAGATTATATATATATTTGTATCTTTAACTTGGTGCTTACCTAGTTGAATGAACATAAACATTACATAATTATTATAACCATTTTACTACAATATATATAAATTAATGTACATGACTATTGAATGAAAAAAATATAAGTCATTATGCAACAAATAAGACAAATGAGATGCTACTATGTTAAAGAAAATTGATGTAAACAAATACCTGGAACAATCATTGAAAACATTATGTGCTCCCTCTTTATTGACATCCATGGAGGAATGTTATTGTTGATAACAAAAACAGGCCACACTGAGTAAATAGATCTCAACTCTCCAAATGGATTGACACCATCCTGCCAATGAAAGCCTAAGATTACGAGGTTCTTCTTTAAAGTGTGGCAATTTTTCCTCCATGTCCCTAAATGCAGAACCATCAGTAGGAATTTGAAGAATGTCATCTCCACTTCTATTTCGTGCATGGTAATCCATAAATTGTGCTAAGATTTTGCACCTAAATAATCATTGCATATGTGGAATAATGGGAATATAACGAAGAAGCTTGTGAGGCACCTTTTTTGTTAGTTGATCTATTCAATATCTACTGATATAACATTCTGGGCATTCTGTTGCAAATTCATGTTGTTTATGATATATAATATGATCATTGGGACTTGCATCTATTGCTTGATACTCCATTTTGATATCTTTCATAATGCTATATAAATCTCGGTATGAGCGAGGTAAAATATTTGATGGTGGTAACAAAAATTCACCAATCAATCTACAACAAAAAATAATTTGTTAATATAAAGAATATTAATTCTACATATTTCATCCTTTATTTACTAGTGATGAACTAACAACAATTAAAATAGATGAAAAAATATGACATATATGACATACCTTAACATCCGTGAGATTGCTATGTTTGGTAAACCATTCATAACCTTCAAGTTCAACAACAACAATACAGCAGAGAGAACAGTTGTTTGGGAGCCTTCATAAAGGGGCTCGCATTCCTTCTCAAGTACAGATAAATCATGAACATCATCAAAGTCATCTTGATCATCATGATCAACTCTGCCACTAAATGTGTCATGGATCAATGTATTTGTACCATCATCTTCAACTGTGTTTTCTGGCGCATGATCATCTTCTTCCATAGGATCATTAACTTCATCTTCGATATTCATAGCTCCATGTTCGTCCACTTTCAAAACCACATTCTATGGGCCGTGATAATCCATATCATGTGCCCTAGGGTGCCCCACCTTTATAATAATGATAGACACAAATAAACCATGATAATGATCAAGTGATTTTATATATATATATAAAATGTTAAAATGATATAAACATTTACAAATTCAATCAATATAAACACATATAATGAATAACTTACCAATGGATGATAATCATGCCCCCTTCAGCGTGACCATGCTGCCTACAATTTTTCTTAGTTGTTGTGATTAAAATTCATCTCGTCTTTAAGCCCTTGCAATTATTGCAAGGACAATAACATTTCCCATCACCCTTTCTTTTCAATCTAGCCCACAATATATCAAGTGTCTCTTCATTTTGTTCTGGACTAATATTATCTGACATGATTTTTCTTTTCCAAGCTTGAATATTTAGATCTTCAAAAAATATCAAACTCACACTCCAATAATTTTTATTCATAGATAGGTAACAAAATCTAATAATTCCAATATTTTACACCAAAAAAATTTGGCATGCAACCACCCCTGCAAAAGAGAAGATAGTTTGAAGTTAATGACCCAAAAAAACACTTTAAAATGCTAATTCCAAAACTTATCAAATTCTTATTTTACTATGATTTCCAATCGTTAGACTCCTAAAATCAGAATATTGAACTTGCACAACAAAATCTAAAAATGCACAAGTCTAAAAATGAAATCTGATGAGATGTTGCTTTAAAATATGATTTTCAAACCTGGAAGTACAAATCTAAAGTATAGCAAATTCGCAAGCAGAGCAAATTCGTAAGTATCGCAAAACATTGTTGCAATAAATAGTTGAGCTCACTTTTTATTTATGTCGGTCTCAATTTTGACAAAAACTTTGTCACAATTACGATGAAAAAATAGGTTCGTCAAAATTTCGACGAATGTCAGGGATAAAATTAAAAAAATTGAAAATTACAAATTAAATATCACTAGTACCTAACAATACATCTAATTATCCATCTTTCATTGGAAATTTTTGTCAGATTTTGCAGTCAAATGAGTTAGTGTTGGTGGTGAACCCCTTATTAGTCTACTTTCAGCCCCTAGGACAACCCTATTGCAAGATCTCTTTCTCTTTTGCATTGAAATCTCTAGGGTAATCCTTGAATGGAATAGCTTGAAAGTGGGTGTGATAGCACTTAATCCCCCATTTTCAGAGGTTCCACTATGTCTCTCCTCTTCTTTCTTTTCCTCTCTTTCTTTATCTCTCTTCCTCTCTCTTCCTCTCTCCATATATATTCCTTTATATCTATACCTCTATTTTTGTATCTTTATCTCTCTTTTTATCTCTTTGTATCCCTCTTTGTTTCTCTATTTCTCTCTCTTTATTTTCTCTTTTTCTCTCTATCTATTTTTCTCCTAAGTGTGCATTGGGCACATTGAAAAGGTTTTAAAGGAAAATTATCATATCCTTAACCAAATGACATGCAACCCTATGCATAACTCCCTAGGACATGCTATCCTTGGATTGTTGGCATGAAACGACCAATCAAAAGTTACCTCTCTCTCTCACTCTATAAATTTTAATTTTAATTTTAAGTTTGAAATTCATTTTATTATATAATTATAACAAAAATCTAAAATAGAATTATTCTACAATAATTAAAGTTTTAATAAGATAACTAATTATAAATTAAAATAATTCTAATATTTTTTAATTATTATTTGTAATTTCATAAAAAGATATAAATAATAAAAATAAATTTCAAACTTAATTCTAAATTAAAAACTAAAATAAAATAAAATTAATAGAAATTTAAAATATATCAAAATCTAAATATTAATAAACATAGTAATTTTTAAAAACTAATAACAAATAATAAACTTATTAAGTTAATTTAAATGGTTAAGGGTGGGGGACCTAGCTCGATTGGCTAAAGTATCTTGTTGCAAGCAAGAGGTCACGAGGTCTAGTCTCTCCCCATTTAATAGGTGCATTGTAATAGGAGGGGCTAGTCTCTCCCCATTTACTAGGTGCATTGCAATAGGAGGGGCTACCTAATTCCTGCAGTCTAAAGAAAGTTAATAAATGATTAAATATAAAAGAAACTATTTTTTAATTTATTATAATTGAAATATATTTTTTGTTAGGTAAGAGGTGAGTTATAGTATGATGCAAGAAATTAGCCTAGCTCGCACCAGGTGAGACCACAAAAGAGGGATCTCATCCCCAAGGATAATAGATTACAATTGTCTTATTCAGCCATGGTAAAATTCACCATTTAAAACACTACCTACTTGTTCCTGATGCCACTCTCAGAAACCAAGCCAATCCTATAGTAAAAGTTAAAAAATCAGATATAAAACTCAAAAACCAAAATTTTAAACCAAATCCAAGTGACGAGCATCCTAATGGGTACTGGCATCAGTTTTAACTCTGGATTTAACATGAGGCTATAATTTGTTCTTGATTTCCACTAGTTTGAGGAGGACATTTTAATTTTTTTGCGCTACAAACCCCACACCGCCCCCTAAAATCTTTTGTTTCTCAACACCCATTTTGGAGTGAGTCTGAAGATGCATTCTTTCACAACCCTTCAAGCTTTGTCTAGTGTTCCTTTTCTTTTTCATTACTATTTTCCATTCATTGGCCCCATCTACATCAGTAGGCCCTGTACTTTGTTTGATTATTCAAGCAGAAGTGACCTTGAGAGTAGGACAATGAGAGGAAACATTGTGACCATCAACATCATCAATCCTACAAGATTCACCCAAAGGGGGTAAATTTTGATCATGCTTTGATTCTGAAAGGGGCTCATCAATCTTCCCCATCATCTTGTTGCAAGCCTTATTCTTTAGAGAAGGGGAATTCAAAACATAATAGTGTTTAGGAGAGGCATCTTTCCACCAAGTAGCTTCCTAATTTGCTTGAGATTTAGCATTTGAATAGTCTGGTACAATATGACTAGTTTTGTAGCATTTTCTGAGCCTGAAAACCAAACCTTCATAGTCCAAGGATTGAGACCAGCTATTACCATTTGCATTCAAGATGATTTATACCAAGAGGGATTTCGAAGTGTCCATTTCAACTAGAATCCTTGCGAAGGTTGTATGGATGAAGTCCGTTGAATTCACATATATTTGAATAAAATTACCAAGAGAATTCCCAATAGTCACAAAGCATGATTCAAACCAATAGTGAAGAGGGAGGTTTGGGAGTCAAACCCAAATCGGCATAATTGAAAAGAATTCAGTGGTTGGATTGAAGTTGGGGTGCCATGATTTTAAGAGTATTGTGCTCTCACCGCAAAACCATATGTGACTGATCGAGAATAGCATTTTTATCTTGCTTGTTGTCAAAAACTACAATGAAAAAAACCTTTGCATTGGGGTAGATCTCTAGGTTTTTCTCCATTAGAGGAAGCCATGATTTCGATATCCATCCATGAAACTTGGGAAGGCTAGGCCACAAGTTACTGAATCTATTAATTAATCCATTCTTAGAAAAAAAAATTCTTCTTTTTCACACAGTTCTTTCAAAATATTTGCATCAAAATGCAATTTCAAAGGTTTGTTTGAGTAAATAATTACCCCCCTATTGTTCATACGTGAGTGCATTGTGGGAAATGAACTATCTATTGAGCCAGAACTAGAATTGGGGGTGCCAGAATGATGTAGGAGCATCGCGCTCCTACCCCCTTGGTCGGCATTGTTCCCTCATCTACAGGAGTTTGCCTTATCGCCCGAAGGTTTTCACTCATTCCAGTGATGGAATGATGGATTGGCAATGGTTGGAGTTCATCGGAAAGAGGTCGATGTATCGGCAAGACATTAACCTTTATCCCAACGATGACCCAATAGCGACAGTTTTGCAGGATCATCGACACAAGTAGGTGGTATCAGCGAGACAGTGGAGGGAGTTCCAGCAATGGGCCGACAATGGTGATCGGCGAGAAAAAGGTATATCGTTGGAAGAAGAGTTGGGGTCCCAACGATAGAGCGATGGAAGGATGAGGACCATGGTGGGACCATCAAGATAAGGATGACGTGTCAAATGAGCAGATGCATGGTGTGATAGGATTGGGTAATGCACATCCTTGTTGTGGATTACGAAGCGTGACGTGGTGACAAGGTGGACCCACATCGGAATGATGTGTTGATCGGCAGGACAAACCTTCATCGACATGACTCTAGAGATGGTTCCAATGATGGAAAGATGGATAGAGTGTAAGGAGACTTCGGTGAGACTCCTTAATATCAGCAGAAGTTGAACTTGAGTTTGACCGATAGGATGATCATGGAATCAGTAGCGTGGGTAGTATGATTGTGATGAATGGTCAACAATGGTGGATGGAAAATGAGGTCACGACACTTGGAAGAATGAGATTCGATGGGTTTCCACATCATTGTTGTGGAATCCACCCTAATTGGTCGATGATTGGAGCTCTTGATAAGTGAGGTAACTAAATGGTACTATGACACAAAGAAGGAAGAATGACACAACCGACCTGATGAAGGTGCACAATATAAGGAGATAGCCCAAGATTGGGAAGAAAAAAAGGACAAGAGAGGAGGAAGGCCCACAGGAGGAGGAGCAGAATAGGAGGGATAGAGGGTGAGCAACTAGGAGCTCACAGAGTAGAGAGGGATTGGTAGAGAAGCTAACAGGAAGAAGAAAGGTACTGATAGAGTAGTTAGCAGGAGTATGAGAGAAGTAGAACAAGGAAGTGCCCTATAGATGTAATTTTTGAATGTAAATCTGCTCCAAAATGAATAAAATAATGTTTTTCCCTATGTTGTGTCAATTTGTGTGTGCGTGTGGTTTGAGTTGGCTGCAAGATTGTGACATCCTAGTAAGGCTCTCCAGTCTCGACTGCACCATAGAATGAGAAACACCAATAGACCATGAATTTTTAACCACATCTAGAAAGGGGGTTTTTGGCTCAGAACTAGCCACTGCAGACATTTTTTTTATTATTATTGTTAAGCACAAAGAGGGTAGCAGATGCTCTGACCAATTCATGACATCCCCCACCATACACATTTTGAGTGTTAGTATCAACAAAAGCATAAGAAAACATGGAGCGGGAAGAACCTTGATCGTTTTGGGCATGCACTGTAACATTCCCCCTACCAAGTCGTCAAACAAGGAGCCATTAGCATAGGAAACACCACTGCATATTCTAACACTAGTTCCATTGGAAGTCACAAATGTCTAAAGGGAATTTCTAGCTAAAACAAGGGAACCACCGCTGACTACAACCTGCATTTCAATTCCCCCATGACCAAATAAAGGCACAACAATTTGCATATGTTCACTTGCGCACCTTGCCAGACCATTATGCATGAGCATGGGCATGGAGACATCAACACCACCATAGGAGACCTTTCCTTCGCTAGCATTTCCTATAGCACCTGATACCCTAGAGGCATAGAAATTCAACAACGACATAATGCGGATATTACTTATTTCAAACTTTAATGCAATTATTATAATTAAAATATTAATAAAATATGTATCTAAAAATATAATTAATATATCACAAACAATATTAGCATAAACTCAATAATAAAAAAAATATAAAATATTATTAAAAAATATATATTTTAAAAACTAAAATTGTATTTCAAATAAAATATTAAAAAATAAATATAAACTATATTAAAAAATTTAAAAGCAAAATTCTAACTTTTATATCTAAAACTACAAGTAACACCAAATTGAAAAGTGAAAATAAAATGAAATCATATTTAAAAAGATAAAAAGTTTTGAATATAAGGGAAAAATAGGTTTTGAAGGGACTCGAAACCCTTTACAACTTTAGGCATAAAATGTTGCTCAAAAGATACAACACTAGACAACCAACAACATCCCGAAAACCCAAAAATAACAAAAGATACAAATAGCTGCTCAAAAGATCAACAAAGAATACCAACAACTAAATAACAACAAGCCCCAGCAAGCTAGACCACATGTGTAGTCTTCTGACCACCATGAAAAAACTTAACAAGAGATTGAGAAGACTAATTATGCTTAGGAAGACCTCTCTTCCTTCTTTGCACAACCATCCAAGAAAGATCATCCTTTGAAGGATTAGAGAAAGGGGAGGACATGGGACAAGCCACCAAAATACCCATAATGTCACTTCCACACCCAACAGTAGCAATAGGAGTTGTAGATAAATTTGCAGTCACAACACCATGATCAGCAAAATCATTAGCAGCAATAACAACAGCCTCACCAATCACAACAACAAAAGTAGGAAAACCAACCACATTAGTAGCAGTTGTAGACAAACCAACAGCTACAGATGGACCAACAACACGAACAACAACAACAAAACCAAAAGCCCCAACAACAACGAAAGGCAACTGTGAACCATCAGTAGAAGAAGCCCCTAATTTAGGGGCTAAGATTTCATCCCCACAATCATCATCTAAAGATTCTCCCACAGTAAGATGCTCATGAAGAGCATCTTTCCACCAAGTAGCATAACTCTAATGGGATTTCTAACAGTCAGCAGCCAAATGACCTGTAGAAAAGCATCTCCTACAACAGAAAGGAAGTCCTTCATAATCAAGAATCTGAGACCATGGTCTAGCCCCCACCATCAAAATGACCTCCCTAGGTAAATATTTTGAGGTATCAACATCCACAAGAATGCGGGCGAAAGTAGGGTGATCATAGATAAGAGAAGACGAATCAGCCATAATAAACCTACCAATAGCATTTCCAATGGACTCAAAGTAAGGAGTCCAAAACAGAAGAGGCAAGTTAGGAAGTTTGACCCAGGTAGGAACAACACTAATAGATTCAGAAAGAGGGTTGAAAGAAGGGAACCAAGGCCAGAGAGAAAGTGATTGCTTTCCCCACAACCAAACACCCCCTTCCAACACTCGAGCCCTATCCTCCTCAGATTGAAAGGTAGCCACAAAAAAAATCCTAGTTGAAGGATAGAGTTTAATCCTATCCTCAACAATAGGCCTCTAAGACTCCAAAACCCATTTGTGCAAATTTGGGAGGGAAGGCCATAAACCATTAAATCTACAAATAAGAGCATAACAAGAAAAATACTCTTCTTTATCCAACACCTCCTACCCACAAAAAATAGTAGAGATAGAAGAACACCATAAGGGTTTACCCTTAAAAGAGGGCGGAGAGGAAGAAGGGGTTTTACCTCTAGACCCAACCACCTTAGCAAAGGATTGAGAAGTAGGACACAAAAGGGGAACCTCCATGTGCAGTGAACTAGACCCTAAAGGAGGAAACTCAGAACCAACAAAACTACCAAGAAAAGGTTGAGAGCCACTAGGAGAAGATAGTGGTGCCCCAACAGTAGGTAATGAACCATCAGGAAGCACCCACGAGCCAACAACATCAAGCCCAACAACAACCAAAATCAACCCAGAAGAATATGATGCCACGCCAGTAGCCAATGACACACCCGAAGCCAACGACGAACCAGTAGTAGAAAACCCAATAGCAGCCAAAACTGACCCAGAAGAGGTCGACAGCACTCCAGCAACCAGCTACTCACCAGCAGACAACGACGCACCCGCGGCCAACAACGCACCAGAATTCAGCAGAAAACCTACCGCAGAATGCAAGGGAGAACTACTAGAGATAGTTGTTTTAGTAGAGAGCGGGAGAGCCATTTCGAAAAAAAATTCAAATGTGCATGTTAAAAAAATAAAAGATAAAAAGTTAATTTGTAATTTATTGATTTATTATTATTAATATTATTATTTAAGAAATATATCTATTTATTAAAAACATTATTATTTATATCTAAAAATATAAGCTTAAAAAGTTTAAAAGAAAAAAAAAACAATTCTTATCCTATCTTTTCTTAATTTAAAGTTAAGACTAGATAAGAATGTAGTTGTTTTTTCTTTAATTATATATTATATTTGCATGTTCCTTATATGAAGTGAATGACCAAAGTTTAAAAAGGTTAAAAGAAAAAAACAATTCTTATCCTATCTTTTCTTAATTTAAAGCTAAGACTAAATAAGAATGTAGTTGTTTTTTCTTTAATTATATATAATATTTTTTAATATTTTATAAAATTTGATGGTTGAGATCATTTCAATTGTCTTGCATCCTTCTCCACAATTTTCAACCATTAATTTTCAACCGATGATTTTCAGAAGTAGGTCATTCACTTCATATAAGAACACCTTCGGTGTAATTAAAAAAATTAGGTTATTTTTCTTCTTAGAGTAAACATATCTAGTCTCCAATTAAATTTATCCTTTTTGGAAGAACTAAAAAAATAATATTTAATATTTAATAAAACATATATATTTCAAATGTAATATATATTATGTATTTGAATATTGTGTGTTATATGTGGTTTTAGCTATAAGTTGTTGTAGAAACTCAATGCAATGAAATGGAATTAAAAAGAATAATTATGTGTACTATACATGAAATTAATATTAAAAAATTTATTCAAATATTTGAAGACTAATTATTTTATCACAGATGTGGGCGGATGGGTGGGCGCCTTTCCACATATTCTTTTGTGGAAAAGTCAGGGTCTCCTTAGAACATGGTGACATTCACACTTGGCACAACAACCTGGAAGATCTTGTTGGTATTCACATGTGGCGCTAACTCAAAAGGAAGGTGAGGAGCTAGAAAAGTTTTCATAGCATAAATCGGCAGTTACCATATCCATCTATAATATCTCCTAATTATGCCAATTTTAGGTGATTTACAAAGCACGCATTTGGCTTATTATCTTCTGAATTTGCAAATTCTCTCCTTTTGTGCTATTTGGCGCCTTGATGGTGGAGTTGGGATGACACTATGCACGACATGGTTAAAACCTGTCATTTCCATTATGGTGTGATATGATGACAATCATCCTCACATTATTTACGATTGGTAAGGCTCTCTTTTTTGTCATTGTTTGGAATTGTGTAGCATTTGAGCTTGGTAAGGGTCTAGTGGTGAGAAGCTTCAATTTTTCTTCAACCATGGAGGAGAGGTTGAAGTTTGTAGTTGAAATGTCTTCGAAGACTCTCACAAGTATTAGGGCTGCTACTCCAATTCATCTATTGAGTTTTGGAAGGAATATGATCTTTTGTGGATCAATTACAAACCAACAACTCAAAAAAATTCTTAAGAAATATGACACTTTGGTGTTGATAGCGGTAAAGATGATTCTAGGGAAGAGTTATTTGGAGGACGATGAGTCTCACAGGGTTGATATAGATATCACATCTCAATCCTTTGTGTCTGTGTTAGAAATAAGGTTGGGTAAAAAGGAGGCTGAGGCATTGCTAAAAAATCTCTTCTATGTGGATCTGCTAGTGGGTTTAGAGGCTATACCATGTGCGGCCTTGCCTGGTATGGGAATCCCTAGGCTGCAGGACATGTGCTTGCTCTATGTTTCAGGAGAGGTGATCAGATACTATCCTTTCCTGTTGGATTTGAAAGGCATGGCACTGGTAGCTCACACGGAATTGGTGGTGGTTGCATTGGATTACTTTCTTCATGTGCTTAAGCTTCCTCCTTTGCCTCATGGTCGTTGGGTATTGTATTTTCGTGCCTTTGCTCATGCTAATGGTTTCTTGGAGGCGGACAAGTTTGGGGTGGGGTCTATTTGAAAATCTTCTTGATATGTATGGTGTTATGGGTCTGGTTTCTAGTCTCTAGGATGGTTGCTATATTTTTTTTATAACTGTTATAGCTATGTTTGTTTGTTTCCAGGTTGAAATGTGTGTCCATGTGCGAACATTTTGGTATGACCATATAGGGGTGGTTGTTAGTATGGTAGTGTCGGTAGGTTTCTTCACTATTATGTCAGGGTAACTTAGAAAATCTCGCCCAATGGGCTCACTATGTAAAATTTTCCTTTTCTAACTTAATACAAAAATCTTGTTTATGTATCAAAAAAAAATTATTTTATCACAGATGGACTACTCTTATTTAAACATGACAATATTCTATCAATATCAAATTTTCTTCTAGAACTTGGGATATCTAAATCCTAATATGCATGTCCATAATGGATTAAAAAATTTCACTACTCATCTCATCTAACCTTTAATTTCAAAATACAAGTGTCCATTTATTTACTAGATTATTTATATTATTCAATAATATATATAAGATACATCCAAACATATCATTTTTCAAGGAGTTAATTTTTTATTACTTGTTTTAACATATTTATATTACATTTGTATTATTTTTAAAATTATAATATATTATGCTTATTATTATTGAAAATAAGTTCTCTATAAATTTAATTATTTTTAAAATTACATTACATTAAATAATATTATCTAAACATCAAATAAATAAAAAATTAATAAAATTTCTATAATAGTTATTATTATATATATTTAATAATTTTCACCCTCATTATCTCAATAATTATTATATGTATTTAATAACGTAACTATTTTTAGCATAATATGATAATATTTAGATATTATATATTTAATATTTATATACATTATGTAGTATTAAATATAAATATAATTTAACTTCTTACAAATATTACTAATTAAATATATATCAAGTTTAATATTTATCTATATTTATTGTTTAAATATAGATTATATTTATTAAAAATGAAATTAAAATGTTAAATATATTAGAAGTTTAATATTTATCCATATTTATTTTAAAAATATATATTATATTTATTGAAAAATATATTTAATTTATATTTATTATTACATATTTTATGAAATATGATGCATATTATTAAATATAAATATTATATGCATACACTCATTTTTCCTCCCACCCTATCTATATCTCTCTACCTCTACCCCCTCTCTACTACTTTTCTCTATCACAACCTACATCTCTCAATATTGCCCCCTCTATATATTCCTCTCTACCTCTCTCTATATCACTTCCTAAATCTCTATCTTTATATCTCTATTTCTCTCTCTCCCTCTTTCTATCTCTATTTCTCCCTCTCCCTCTTTTTCTCCCATTCCATCACTCCCTCTCTATATGTTTATCTATCTTCCTCACACCACTTCTATATTTCCCAAGTTATATCTATCTCTATTGCTATCTTCCCCTCTCTCCTTATCACTCCCTCTTTCTATTTCTCTCTACTTATCTAT
This sequence comes from Sequoia sempervirens, assembly GCA_007258455.2. Lineage (NCBI taxonomy): Eukaryota > Viridiplantae > Streptophyta > Pinopsida > Cupressales > Cupressaceae > Sequoia > Sequoia sempervirens. The sequence goes on from VDFB02075321.1 coordinate 411,438,698, forward strand.
CCTCTCTCTCCCTCTCTATCTATTTGTAAATATATATATCCCTCTCCATATCTCTCACTCATATACACACACTCCCTCTTTCTCCTTCCCTACCTCTATCTCTATCTCTTTATCTTTTCACTTATCTATATCTCTCTATTACTTATCTCTATCACCTTCTTTCTCTCACTCTTTACCCCTCTATCTCTATATCCCTATCTCTCCCTCCCCCTCTCTATTTATACCTCATTACATCTACCTCTATCTCTTTTTCTCTCTCTCTCTCACTCCTCTCTCTATCTCTTTCTATATACATCTCTCTACATCTATTTCTCTATCTCTATCCCTATGCATATATATCCTTTCCCTCTCCCCCCCTTCTTCATTCTCTATCTTATTCACTCCATCTCTCCCTCCATCTCTTCTACTCTATATATTTATCTTTATTTCTCACTTGATCTCCCTCTCACTCATCTCTCTATCTCTTTCTATCCATATCCTTCTCTACATATACCTACTTATCTCTTTATCTATTTTCCTATCCCTCTCTATCTCTCTATATCACCCTCTATTTATATCTCTCCCTCTCCCTCTCCCTCTCCCACCTCTCTTCTGTCTCCCTCTCTACATATATCTCCCTCTTCCCCATCTTATCTCTCTCCCTCCTCTACCTATCTCTCTCCCTCTCTCCTCCCCTCTCTCTATCTCTCCCCATCTCTCCTCTTTCTCCCTCCCTATTCCCTAATCTATCTATATATATCAACCTCCCCCTTATTCCCCTATCTATATGTATATAGCAACCTCTCTCCCTTTATCCTCACATCTCTCTCTCTCTCTCTCTCTCTCTCTCTCTCTCTCCATATTTATTTGTCTTTATCTAATTCTCTCTATTTTTTCTCTTTATCTCTCTCCCCCCTCTCTCTATATCTTCTTATATCTCTATCTTTGTATCATTCTATCTTACCATATATCTCTCGTTATCTCTCTGTCTTCCTCCTTATCTCTTTATCTCTCCCTCTCTGTCTATCACTCTCTATCTCCCCCCTTTATCTCCATATCTCTCGATATCACTTCCTATATCTTTATCTTTTTATCTCTCCATCTCCCCAACTCTCATCATCTCCCTCTTTCTCTCTCATTCCATTGCTCCCTCTCTATATGTTTATCTATCTTTCTCATGCACCACTTCTATATTTCCCAAGTTATATCTATCTCTATCCCTATCTCTCCCTCTCCTTATCACTCCATCTTTTTATTTCTCTCTATTTCTCTCTCCCCTCTCCCTCCCTCTCTATCTATTTGTAAATATATATCCCTCTCCATCTCTCTCTCTCTCACTCATACAAACACTCCCTCTTTCTCCTTCCCTACCTCTACCTCTATCTCTTTATCTTTTCACCTATCTATACCTCTCTATTACTTATCTCTATCACCTTCTTTCTATCTCTATCTCTATATCTCTCTCCCCCCTCTCTATCTATACCTCATGTCTACCTCTATCTCTTTCTCTCACACACACCTCTATCTCTCTCACTCCTCTCTATATCTCTTTATATCTATATCTCTCTACATCTATTTCTCTATCTCTATCCCTATACATATATATCATTTCTCTCTCTCTCTTCCCCTTCTTCATTCTCTATCTTATTCACTCCATCTCTAACTCAATCTCTTCTACTATATATCTTTATCTTTATTTCTCACTTGATCTCTCTCTCACTCATCTCTCTATTTCTTTCTATCCACATCCTTCTCTAAATATATCTCCCTATCTCTTTATCTCTTTTCCCATCCCTCTCTATCTCTCTATATCACCCTCTATTTATATCTTCCCCCCTCTCTCTATATATCTCCCTCTTTCCCATATTCTCTATCTCCCTCCTCTATCTATCTCTCTCCCTTTATGTTCCTCCCTCTATCTCTCTCCATCTATCACTCTCTTGCTCCCTCCCTATTCCCCTATCTATCTTTATATCTCAACCTCTCTCCCCCTTTATCTTCCAATATATCTCTATTGTTGGAATTAAAATGACACTAAGAGGGGGGGTGAATCAGTGTCTTAATAGATTTGACCAATTTTCAAAAATTCAAAAACATAGCTCAGATTTGATCTCAATATTACTCTGATTAATGCATTCATGAGTTGAATGTAATCATTCATAAATAGAATTGAGAAAGGTAATAATCCCAACAATGAACTGAAACAACAACAACACAGTAAAGTAGTGAGAACTCAGAAGAACAAAGAGACACAAGATTTTGTCGAGTGGAAAACCCTCCTGGGGTATAAAAACCACTCCTGAAATGCCTTGCAGGCTTAACTTTTAATCAACTATTCACAATGCCTTATAGGCTAATTTTTTAGCACCCACCCAAGGAGCACCAAACCCTCGTTTAGAGATATCTATCTCAAGGAGCACCAACCCCTCTAATTATATTTCTGAACAATAATCATGTCTCAAAGGATCTCTCTGTTTTCTCGTCTATAGAATACCCTAAGGATTCAATAATTGAATCCTTAAAATATTACATAGAAAAGAATATTACAATGTATCTCTGTATCTTTGTTTTTTCAGATTTTTAATACAGAGTATTTCAATGCATTTTTGATCCAGCCAAAGAACAATATTCCAGAATTACAACCAGAGGACCTACACTGTTTTCAACATAGGTTTTTATACATTTCAAGTATGTCTGTCATGAAGAAATCTTCAAAATTTGTTTTTCACAAGAATCTAAAACTCTCTTGCTAATTTTAGAATATGAACCTGAATAATGATAATCTGTAGATGATGGTAAAAAATCAAGAGTAACCCCTGTCCAGAGAGCTTTAATTTCTGCGTTGAATCAAGAGATTTTCAAATTGTAACTGATAGATTTTCATCAAAACCACGACTGCCCACCAGTTGAGAACCATAACCTCCCAATTCTCAGAGAATATTTTTCCATGTAACCATTCTGAGATTCGATGCCAACCAATGATGTTGGCCTGCAACTATACTTAGAAATTCCCATGTCAGCTATAGTGTTTGAGTCTTCGTTAATCATTTGTTGAGACAACCCTATAAGTATGTTGAAGGCAATTGTAATGCTGTCAGTCGCTCCGTGTTCTTTGTGTTTCGCTAAGACCTCAGTGATGTCGGGAAGACCTCTCGCAGACCACATTATGTTTCACCGAAACACTTTTTATCGCTTATGTGTCGCTATAACCTTCAACCATTGGGGAGAAATCATATCGAATAATACTTCATTATACTGAAAGTCACCCACCATCTTGTGTGTCACTGAGACAAGTCAGATCCTATGCCAAAGGAAAATTTATCACCAGTCATTCCCCTTAGTTATCGCTTTCACCATGACCCATCAGATTCGGGGAGTAGTCATAACGAATACATTATGTCATGCCGAGAGCCATGTACTGTTCTTCTAGTCGTTGAGACAAAATAGTTCTCTCACCAAGATGTATCCTTCATCCACCTTCGCTAAGACAATGCATAGTCAGGGTGACTTCTCGTAGAGCATCCTGTGTCTTACCGAAAGCCCACGTGATCATTCATGTTTTCTGAGACAAATCAATGCCTATGTTGATAAAGGATCACTTACACCAATGAACCACCTCATGTATTAGTCGGTGAGACCCGACTCATTCGGAAAGACCTCTCCCCAGTGAAAAATACTCATGCCGATAGACCTTTCCTTTTTCACCAAAACCACATGAATGTCATGCCAATAGATACCCAAAGGTGAATTTTTTCATCAAGGAAAAACCAATTAGAACATAACTGAGAACCAACAAACTCCCCCTTTATCCTTGATGCAAAAACACAAATGACTCTCCCCCTTTTTGCCTCAATGACAAGAATAGAAGAGAAGAATGTGCAATGCCAGGAAACACAACTGAGAATCCAACCAAAAGTATCATGAGAAACAGCTGCAAAAAGAGTAACAGTGCAGCAACCAAGATTGTAGGAGAGTTGTAAGTGAATCAAAATATATAACATGCTCCCCCTAAGCTAATGCTTGTAAAATCAGAGAAGTAAAGATTGAGAGATAACTCCCAATCCAAGTCTCAACCTTTCAAATAACTCTTTAGCTAAGGGCTTAGTAAAAATATCAGCCACCTGATCTTGTGAGCCAACAAACTGTAAGCAAACTTCATTAGCCAAAACCTTTTCTCGAAGAAAGTGAAACTTGATAGCAATATGTTTAGTGCGAGAGTGCATAATAGGATTTTTTGAAATATTTATTGCACTAGTGTTATCACAAAGAATGGAAATAGGTTTAGAAACATCAATACCCTCTTGTTGAGCATAGCCTTTGTAGAAAAATCTTGCTTTGTTGTGAATAACATTACCATTTTCATCAACCTTGTTTCTGTATATCCATTTTCCTCCAATGAAATTCTTGGCATCTGGTCTTGGGACTAACTCCCAAGTCTGATTTTTCTTAATATGATCAATTTCTTCATGCATAGAATTAATCCAACATGAATCTGTGAGATCTTCATAAAAAAAATTAGGCTCAAACTGAGTAACTAAACAGAAAGCTATTTGAGCCTTTTCATCAGACTCAACAACCTTTCTCCTAGTTTGAACTCCTGCATTTTTATCCCCAATAATTTGATCTTTAGGGTGATATATAGCCAGAGTTTTCGAAGGAGCTTTTGATACAACCTTTTCAAGACTTGCTTTTTCATTTTTAGGGCTTGCTGATTTAGCCAAAGACTTTGTTGTTTTAGCTTCTTCTGAATTTGATTCAAGTTCAAGCCGTTCTTCCTCATTATCCTACAAGATGTCAGCATCTAAATGTAATCTTTCATCAAACTTTACATTCACAACTTCAACAATCTTGTTAAGCCTTTTGTTAAGGCATTTATAAGCTTTGTTGTGAGTTGAGTATCCAAAAAAGATACCCTCATCACTCTTTGATTGAAAGCTCCCAAGGTTATCATCATCTTTCTTGATAAAACACTTCCAAAAATTTTAAAGTATCTGATAGAATTAGTTTTTCCATACCAAAGTTCATAAGGAGTGTGTTTAGATTTCACCCTAAGCTGCACTCTATTCAAAATGTATACAGCTGTATGAACAGCTTCTTTCCAATACATATCAGACAACTTAGCTTCATCTAGCATGGTTCTAGCCATTTCTTTTACAGTTCTATTCTTACGTTCAACTACCCTATTTTTTTGAGGTGTTTTTGTTGCAGCATATTGTCTTTTAATGTCGTGCTATTCACAGTAGTCAATAAACTCTTGAGAGGTGAACTCACCTCCTTTGTCAGATCATAGACATTTAAGCTTTAGATCAGATTCCTTTTCAACCATTTTACAGAAAATTTTGAACCTTCCAAAGGCTTCTGATTTGTGCTTAAGAAATGTGACTCATATCATTCTAGTATAATCATCCACAAACAACATAAAGTACCTTTCACCATTAATAGACCTTGTTCTGGTTGGTCCACATAAATTAGTATGCACAAGTTGTAAAGGTTTTGAAGAAGAATGTTCTTTTGTTTTGAAGCTGATTTAGTTTGTTTACCACTTAAACATTCTTTGCACACAGAGTTTTCTGGCTTGCTAAGAACTGGTAGACCTCTAACATTATGATTTTTACTGATTCTATCCAGATTTTCAAAGTTTATGTGTCCTAATCTTTTATGCCATAACCAATTCTCTTCAATTTGGCCCATTAGACACATACCTTGATTATTTTCATTGCTTGATGTGTCAAGAAGATTGTACACATTTCCTTTTGTCCTCCTTCCAGCTGCAACGGCCTTTTCAAGCTTGTTCTTAATCTCACATCCCTGCAAAGTGAAAAGAATATGATAACCACTATCACATATTTGACTAACACTTAAAAGATTGTGCTTGAGACCTTCCAGATAGTACACATTATAGATAGGAGTGTCTTCATTCAGAAGAAGTGAACCTCTACCTTTAATTTGAATACCAGAGTTATCACCAAACTTAACATAACCACCTACATAATCTTCAAGATTTATAAACTTATCCTTGTCGCCAGTCAGATGGTTAGAACATCCACTGTCCAGGACTCATAAGTCCTTTTTCTTGGAATGAAAAGTAGTTTGAACCAACATAGTTTTCTCAATGTTGTTAACAGTCTTAGGTTTCCAAACCTTTTTAATTTTTTGCTGTTTCGATTGCAGATTAGTTCTGCACTATTTGACAGAATGTCCCAAAGCATTTCATTTAAAACATCTGATCTGTCTAACAAAACCATAGTGTTTCCTAAGAGCAAACCTGGGTATTCTAGGATTCATAAACCTGCAAGTGCTCACTTTATGGCCAAATTTGTTGCAGAAAAAACAATAACCATAGAAGAAAGGATTGACACTGTATGAAGATCTATTACCTCTTAAAGACTAAACATGATCCTTACCAAATTCTAAGTGATTTGAACCTGAACCTTTGACTTCAGAAGAGGGGTTTTGTTTTGCATGGTCAATTGAGCATTCACCCTTTTCAAAACCAACACCAGTTTTATCTTTGTACATCTTCTGCTTGCTGAGCATCTCATTCAGTTTTAGAGTGCTTTCATATTTTTCAATTTCCTTCCTAAGACAGACTACTTCTTGTTCCTGTTTTTGAATTTCTTGATCTTTGTAGCTTATAGTCTCTCGAAGACAGTCTTCAAATCTTTTAGCTTCTTCAAGCTGAGTTTTCAGAGAGACCATTTCTTGATCTGGTTTATGTTCTTGAGCAAGAACTTGTTTTTTGAGTTTTCTTACCTCTTTTAAAGCACATTTCAGCTCACTTTCAAGATCTACCTCACCTTCTTCAATGTCAATGGTGTTTGAATCTTCTTGCTGAGTAATCTCAGCCATGAACAAACTCATCTTCATCTTCTTCTGTTGATGAATCTTCAGACTCAAAATCAGTTTCATCTTTGCTAAAAAAACTCTTCTTCTTTATGAAGTTGAAATTTTGTTTAGGTTTAAAGGCCTTCTTCTTAGGCTATTTTCTAGATTTCTCATTGTCAGTGATTTGATCATCATAGGGACACTTTGCAGCAAAGTGGTCTATTTTTCCACAATTAAAACATTTAAAGGGAAGTTTTCCCTTATATTTTCCTGATCCCTTTTTAAATCTTCTAACAAAATGGGATTCATTAGAATCAGACAACTCTGATTCACTGACTTCAACTTTTTCTTTCTTTTCAATGTTAAAGGCAGTTTATTTTCCTGTTGAATTGTTTTTGCTAGTTCTCATTTCATAGGTAGTAAGTATTCCTTGTAGGCTGTCTAAGGTAAGCTGATCAAAGTGTTTCTTTTCTTCTAGGGTTGAAACCTTAGATTCAAATTTGGATGGCAAGGTTCTAACAACCTTTGTGACCACATCAAATTCATTAACCTCTTGACCTAGACCTTTCATTGCATTGACAACTTCATCAACTCTTAGGAAATATTCAGCCACTTTTTCATCATCCTTTATTTTCAACTCCTCAAACTGATGTTTGAGTGTAATGATTTTTGATAGTTTGACTTTCTCATTCCCTTGATATATAGTTTCAAGTTTTTCCCAAATATCATGAGCATATTTGCAATGCATGACTTTAATGAACACATCTTTAGTTAACCCACACAAGATGGGATGCTTAGCTCTGGCATTTGTTTCATACCTCTTTTTTTCAATAGGATCAGTGGGAATAGAGGCTGGTACATTGTAAGCATTTATAACAATGCTCCAAGCATCAACATCAAAAGAAATAAGAAAAAATTCAATTCTAATTTTCCATAACACATAATCTATTCCATCAAATAACGGAGCTCTAGTTACAGAGGCACCATCTTGAGAATGTGCCATTAAAAACAAACTCCAACACCAAGATCAATCCAAGGTGATTAAAACCTATTAGAGGACCCTATGGTCTGATACCAATTGTTGGAGTTAAAATGACACTGAGAGGGGGGGTGAATCAGTGTCTTAATAGATTTGACCAATTTTCAAAAATTCAAAAACATAGCTCATATTTGATCTCAATATTACTCTGATTAATGCATTCATGAGTTGAATGTAATCATTCATAAATAGAATCGAGAAAGGTAATAATCCCAACAGTGAACTAAAACAACAACAACAACACAGTAAAGCAATGAGAACTCAGAAGAACAAAGAGACACAAGATTTTTCCGAGTGGAAAACCCTCCTGGGGTATAAAAACCACTCCCAAAATGCCTTGCAGGCTTAACTTTTAATCAACTGTTCACAATGCCTTATAGGCTAATTTTTGAGCACCCACTCAAGGAGCACCAACCCCTCATTTAGAGATATCTATCTCAAAGAGCACCAACCCCTCAAATTATATTTCTGAACAATAATCATGTCCCAGAGGATCTCTCTATTTTCAGTTAAGCTCATAACTCTCTATTTTCTTGTCTACATAATACCCTAAGGATTCAATAATTGAATCCTTAAAATATTACATAGAAAAGAATATTACAATGTATCTCTGCATCTTTGTTTTTCAAATTTTTAATACAGAGTATTTAAATGCATTTTTGATCTAGCCAAAGAAGAATATTCCAGAATTACAACTAGAAGACCTACACTATTTTCAACACAGGGTTTTATACATTTCAAGTATGTCTATCATGAAGAAATCTTCAAAATGCATTTTTCACAAGAATCTGAAACTCTCTTGCTAATTTTAGAATATGACGTTGAATAATGATAATTTGTAGATGATGGTAAAAAATCAAGAGTAATGCCTATCCAGAGAGCTTTAATTTATGCGTTGAATCAAGAGATTTTCAAATTGTAACTAATAGATTTTCATCAAAACCACGACTGCCCACCAGTTGAGAACCATAACCTCCCAATTCTCAGAGAATATTTTTCCATGTAACCGTTCTGAGATTCAATGCCAACCAATGATGTCAGCTTGCAACTATACTTAGAAATTCCCATGTCGGCTATAGTGTTTGAGTCTTTGTTAATCATTCGCTAAGACAACCTTGTAAGTATGCCGAAGGCAATTATAACGCTGTCATTCGCCCGGTGTTCTTTGCGTTTCACTAAGACCTCAATGATGTTAGGAAGACCTCTTGCAGACCACATTATGTTTCACCGAAAGACTTTTTATCTCTTATGTGTCACTGTAACCTTCAACCATCAAGGAGAAATCATATTGAATAATACTTCGTTATACCGAAAGTCACCCACCATCTTGTGTGTCGCTAGGACAAGTCAGATCCTATGCCAAAGGAAACTTTATCGCCAGTCATTCCCCTTAGTTATCGCTTTCGCCATGACCCATAAGAGTCGAGGAGTAGTCATAACGAATACATTATGTCACGCCGAGAGCCATGTACCATTCTTCTGGTCGTTGAGACAAAATAGTTCTCTCACCGAGATGTATCCTTCATCCACCTTCGCTAAGACAATGCATAGTTGGGGTGACTTCTCATAGAGCATCCTGTGTCTTACCAAAATCCCACATGATCATTCATGTTCATCGAGACAAATCAATGCCTATGTCGATGAAGGACCACTTACGCCAATGAACCACCTCATGTATTAGTCGATGAGACCCGACTCATTCAGAAAGACCTCTCCCCAGTGAAAAATACTCATGCCGATAGACCTTTCCTTTGTCGCCAAAACCATGTGAATGTCATGCCAATAGATACCCAAAGGTGAATTTTGTCATCAAGGACAAACCAATTAGAACACAACTAAGAACCAACATCTATATCTATGTATTTCTCTTCACATCTCTCTCTCTCTCTCTCTCTCTCTCTCTCTCTCTCTCTCACTCTCACTGTCACTCTCTCCCCCTATTTCCCCCTATTTATATCCCCCTCTCCATGTCTCTTTGTCTTTCTCTACTTCTCTCTATTTTTATTTCTTTATCTCTCTCCCTCTCCCCCTCTCTCTATATCTCCTTATATCTCTATCTTTATATCACTCTATCTCACCATATATCTCTCGCTATCTCTTCCTCTTCCTCCTTATCTATTTATATCTTCTTCTCTAGCTATTCCTCTCTATCTCTCCCCCTTTATCTTCCTATCTCTCTCTATCTTTATTTCTCCCTCTATATCTCTCTATATCTCTATCTATTTTTCTCCCTCTTCCTCTCTCATTCTATATTAATCTCTACCTCTATCTATTTGTCTCACTATTCCTCTCTCGCTCTATATTCATCTCTACCTCTATATTCCTCTCTACCTTCACAACATGCATGACTTGTAGGAAGAGAACACAAAGTAAGAACGCAACCAGAAATGGTTATGAATAATGATTTTATTTAAGTGAGCACGAGAATATAGATGCACAAAGAATAAAACATTTGTGGCAAGTAAAAAGTCACTCATTATTGGACCCTTGTATTTAACTATATCACTACATCAAAATTTTCATTGTTTGCACATAAGAATACATATGTATACACTATGTTAACACAAGATACTTGTAAATAATTGGTAACTCTTTCGTGAATCATTTGATACCAAAAGGAAAAAATAAAGGAGGATTAGCAATGTTCCAATTTACAAACTATTCATCCATTTAAAATACTACATGCATTTATAGTATATAATTATTTATGAATCACATCAAACCATTGAACCATCAATTTTGAGCTTTATCAATCCCTGAGAGTTGTGATACTTTTGCAAGGGTTTTACATTCTATACTCTTCTCTATTCTTCACAATGTCATATTTTCAAAGAGAACATGTTTCATTCATGCGCAACCACTTTTGGATGCATGCGTAGTGAAAATGGTGGCTACATGGAAGTTCATGCAATTCAACAACATATTCATATGCAAAAAGACAAATACAACATTCCTGCAAGTATTCATCCAAAATATGAAGATATCCAATTATTACAAAGATAGTTATCTTAATGGAAATATGGTAGACAAAATTAGACTTGCAAATCTTGAGATAGTGTGTAGACCATCGGACCATTATGTATCCAAATCTTTGTGCAAAACTTTAAAAAGATAAAAGAAAAAGATACTTGTAAATAACTGGTAACTCTTTCATGAATCACTTGATACCAAAAGGAAACAATAAAGAAGGGGGATTAACAATGTTCCAATTTACAAACTATACATCGATTTAAATATTTTTACATGCATTTATAGTATTTAATTATTTATGAATCACATCAGGCTGGAGCCAAGAGTAGCTTATTTGTGGGATTTTATTCCAAAGGAATTTCTTCAAATTTTGCAAGGTAAATTCCATGATCTACTTGTTTGTGCTTTGGTGTCTTGTCTCTTCTTTCAACAAGATGGTTGCTTTGGGCTTATGGAAGAGGAGAAGCATGTTGCTTTTTATTTTTTGACTTCAATCACTGCAAGTTAAGTTGTGGGCTTTCGAGAGTTATTCATTTGTATTTGCCACTTAATTTGAAGGTTGCATTTGTGGTATAAGGAAACTAAACACAATGAAGCGATTGTTGTTTTTGAATTCTCCAATTTGAAGGACTATGTAATTCCAAGATCAAGATTTTGTGACAATTAGAGAGTGACGTAATAGAAATTCTATTGTGGTGGGTGGTGTGGTCGGTTGTAGGGTCCTTCAAGCATTCTTGTCTTCTCTTTTTAAGATTGGTATTAAATTTTTTTTCTCTTGTGTTAGTTTAGCCTTCGATATTTGTTGGAGCTTCAAGGGTGTCTTTCCTATCTATGAACATTTTAACCTTTGTTAAATTTTTATACTTTTCAAATAGTAAAAGGTTATTTGTGTGTACACTAAATAGGTGCAATCCATTGATCTATTTTTAACTTGATAATCATTGTATAATGATATTTAACATTTAAATTACAATATTAATAAATTGAAACTTAATAACATTGTGATGAAATTTAATATGCAAATGCATCTCTCTTTGATGGTTGATGAGATTTAAAGCCATAACACATTAATTTACTAATTAATTTTTGAAACAAAATAGTTTTGAATTGAAGAAATTTATTCAACCATTCACTAAGATAAAAAGATAATCCTCAAATAATAGTGTAAACATTTAACTATTATGAAAAAAATTCAAACCTTCTTAACAATAATCATCATTTTCTTTCTATGTACTCGTTGAAAAGAATAAAACTGATTGTTTTCCATGATTCATACATTGAGGACTAAGTTTGAGGCTGCTAAAAACAACTTTTCCTTTGTAATGGCTTATAATGATACCCTCTTTTTGCTCCTCATATTTATGCATTTCTCCTTATCCTAGTGTGCCCTGATAATCACAATTGAGAAAATAGTGAAGAAAATTACATATAAAAATTGTTTTACTTTCAGATTAAATAACTTAGAATGGTTGGTTGGGAAATTGCAATATTTGAAAAGAAAACTCATTTTAAGCAAATATCTTATTTGCACTATTATTTCTAACATAAATGACAAATAATATAATGTAAGTCAATTCTTCCACCAATTAGTAGGACTTTTACTGGTTTTCTCAATGTAGGTATTGCTTGCTAACAAAATTTTGGATGTAATCTTTAAACAACCCAAAATTACCATTTCTCATATAGTTCAAATTACTCCAAACAACACCCAACAAATTATAACTGATCTAATTTGTTGCTACAAATTATATAATTTTTTTTATTATGATTCAAACTTAGAAACTAAAGTCAGCAGAGTAAAGAATGTCACAATGGTGACTATAATTTAGATTCCTTGATTACATTGGCCCTATTACTCATCACAAAAAATCAGACATATAACTAACATAAAATATAAGATATGTTTCTTCTCAAGAAAGTGACTCAAAAATGCTCAATGGTTTTCCTTAACATACCCAATGTCATCCTTCTTTTTAATTGCATAGAGTCGTAAATACAAACAAAGACAAATTATAAACTATTTGAATCATCAAACCTACAAAAATAACTGGTAATTTTTGGTATTTTCTCCAATTAATTGGATTACCAATCCATTTCCTATTTGAAGAAACCTTTGAACCATTTATTAGTTCATCAGCAAGACACTCGACAATTGTTTTGATATTTTTGAAAGCACTTTCACATGCACCTATAGTTATAAGATATATTGTCTGATTGGCATGCCTCAATGGAGATATATCAACTGGTTGACACCTCACAACACCAAAAGAACCAATCCTTGTAGCATCTTCTCATGGACCATAGCAAAAAATTTCAAAAGATGCCATATAAGATATTTTGGAAGCATAAAAATGTAACAAAACACATTTTAACAAATATTTTCAATTTCAAAACATTGTTAGTAATAGAAAAACTACAAGACCAAAAACTATTCACAACAAACAATGCCAATTAGACATTTGGATGGTAGGTCAAAAGATCAATGTTACAAATAAAATGAGACCAACCCTATTAAAGCATGGAATATTAAGTGGACACTTTTCTCTACAAATGAATCCAATTGAAAGGCAATGGAGGAAAACCTGTCTGAACACAAAAATAAATAAAAATGGAGACACTAATGATAGTTGCTCAAAAAGAAAATGGATTTAACAAGGAAAAATCTAACAACATAAAACAACATGAACAAATATTAGAAGTACTCAAGACAAAACTAAAGAAATATAATGAAAAACTACCATCCTAAGTAAAACCAAGGTCCAATTGAAGAGGAAATGAAGAGCTTTGTATAATTAGAGGGATGGAATAACAAGGGACAAAGAATACTTACCTATTAATAATGGCATCAACAATGATTTTCAATGGGTTTTGATTTGTAAGAAGATGAATGATTTTCATCACAATCTGATGATATGCACTGCCATCAATTTTTTTTTGTTGTTGCGCCCATGCATCATCAAAGAATTTGTCAACCTATATGCAGAAGCAAACAATAATTCATAAGAATATAAACTAACCCACACAAAGAAAACCCCTAAAATTTATGTCTTGGGAAGCCAAGGAACAAAACACATAGCAAAGAGCATGAGCAATACCTAAATCATTATCATATGTTGTACAAAACAACTTGCATTTGCTCAAATTGTTGTTTGAAATAATTAATGTGGTGATTGTAATTCCACATTTGAAGAATGGAATCTACCTCCAACTCCCCTAGCTATGAACATAGTCGCTCCTCTGCTTCTCCAAGTCTTTAACAATCTCATCATCACCTTCTACAACTTTTCCATCAACTCACCTAAAAAGTTAAAAAGACACCCAATTTTATCATTGCATCTTGAATTATATGAATGTGTTCATATCCTTGGGCTTCCCCATTTTTTCCACAATCTTCATTTACGCACACTCGTAACAACCGTCGATGATGTAATCCTTGGAAAAAACACACCTGGAGAAGAATATTACCTAGAAAGGGATTTAAAGACTTGTAGTAATAGTCAAATTCTACACATAGGCAGTTGCTAAGACAAATCACAGATGACAGTGGAGGAAATATTTGGACTATGGTTGGGTAGAATTATATATATGTGTGTCATCATGCTTGACCTGACACACTAAATGTTGAGATTCCAGTGTAATTGATCTCTACAAGTTCTAAGGACTCTACTTCTTCTTGTTTTTCGACACAACGAAAGGTTGTGAGAAAAAAGAACAATCAATGAGAGCAAGAACTGTTATAAATTTCTCCTTCACTAATACAAAAAACTCTAAAAACTTGAGCCTTGGCTTAATGCACTCATATCATGTACAATTAAGAGTTTAAATTAACTAAATTTGTATTCATTGAATTAGCTGAACACAAATTAGGTGAATTTGAATTGGATAAATTCAAATCAGTTGAATTGATGGACAAGCCAATTAACGACCCAAAACAATCTCACAATCCCTCCAAAGTTTTCCTCCCAACACTCGCCAACTGTTCATCAAAATCACAAAAATCACCCTCAATCAAGGCATCAAGCCCCCACGAGTGCAACACAACACCATTTTCTATCACCCTAGACTCATCTCAAGCCTCAGGACCAAGTCTAACACTCTTTTCCTTCTTGCAACTGCTCGCAACCTCTTCTCCACTGGCATACTTGTTCAAACCTCACATTGTCCCAAAGGACCTCCCATTTTCCATTGCAATAATTATAAACCCTCAAAATTCTAACTCGACCACAACTTCATTGTGCAGTAGGATGTAGTACTAACAAATCATCAAAAACCTAATCCTACAAAAAATCCACCACACAAAACATTTCAATAATTACAAACCCTCAAAACCCCTGCGCATTCATATCTCTATTGCATACTATAGACTCTGTAAAAATATTTCATCAGCATTGCAAGAAAAAAAAAAGATAGTGTATGCATCTAAAAATGGTCACATCAAAATAGTCTAGTAATTAATTAAATATTTTTAATATTTAATTAAATCTCTGAATTCAATCTGCATATAAATAAATCTAAATAATTTATTTATATTGTTCATTCTTTCATTTTGATTAAATAAATAAGTTTATTTAATCACTTTTCTTATCCATTTCTTAATTAATTAAATAAACATTATGATTTATTTATATTAATTATCATATAATCTTGAATATTTTATTCAAATAAAGATTAAATATTCTAAAAATATTTTAAAGTCTATTCACAATTAAATATTCCAAATATTTAATTAATTCTTCTAAAGTCCATTCACAATTAAATATTTCAAATATTTAATTAATTCCTATAAATTCCATTCACAATTAAATATTTCTTCTAAAGTCTATTCACAATTAAATATTCCAAATATTTAATTAAATCTTCTAATGTTCATTCACATCAAATATTTCAAAAATCTTTTAAATCCTCAGACTCACATAAAATTAAATAATTTTTTTTATTTAATTTGGATTATCTACAACAACCGTGAAATAACTTCAAAACAAAAAATTAACAAATTTCTCTGTTTCTGAGTAAAGTTGTTCTCGTGGGTTGAAGAAAAACCTCCATTCTTCTCTCCAACCTCCCAACATCTTCCATCTTCCTCTCAACCTCTCCACCTCTCACCATTCAAATTTACCAGACAATCTCACAGCCATTGATCTTTGCCAACTAGGCTCTTGCCTGTGAAAATCTATAAAAAGGACTACCGGGTCTTTGAAAAAAAAAAGAGAAGCTTGCATACAGGAAAACTATAGTCAATCATCTTTTCAGCATCCATAGTCTTTAGAATCATAGCATAGCATAGTTTAGCATATTAGCAATCCATATCATGGCTTATCATCCTCATATCATAGTTTTGATAGCATCCATAATCCACAGCCCCTGTGCATAATATACAGCCCTTGTGCATATTCGTATATCAACATTTTCACTCCACTAGCATATAGGATAGAGAAGTACTCTCCCTTTGCATACTCGTTCTGCAGGTTGCCATTCTAAGAAGCTTTGCTTACACAATCTAAGAGTAGCAGCTTCAAGCAAATCACTGGAGATAGAAGACAATGGAACAATTCTGAAGAAGCTCTGTTTGATTTCTTTGATTTCATTTTATTTAAGCTTTCTTTAGTTTAATGTTGCATTGGTGTGTTTTTGTTATCTTATTTTGATACTAACATTTCCCACACACATTTTTGGCACCCACCGTGGGGCCTTTGCCCCAATTTTAACATCTTTTTGCAGATATTTTTGATAGGTTACATCTAAAAGAGTGTATTAGCGCATCAAACACGCTTTAGCACAGATCATACCCAGTTTAGCGCTCTTTAACTCTGTTACAGCACCCTTTAATGATCCTACAGTGCCCTTTAGTGATCCTATAGCGCCCATTACTGATCCTGTAGTGCCCATTACTAATCCTATAGCCCCCATTACCGATCCTGCAGTGCCCATTAATGATCCTGTAGTGCCCATTACTGATCCTGCAGCACCCATTACTATTTTCATAGAGCATTTTTGTTTCAACGCTCTTGATGTCTATTTTAGCACTTTTTTTTTATTTTAGCATAGATTTTGTAAGTCTACAAACTGTAATCTGTAACTTAAGTAGGATTTGACTAGATTCGACGCAACCATGGCCAGTAAGAGCTTTAAAAAAAAAAATGAACCAATCCTAGGATAGTCACTTAATTCAAAAATGAATCAATCCTAGGATAGACATGGATTTTAGAATGAATCAATCTAGGATAGTCACCACACAATGATCTTGCAATTAAAATTAAACAATTTTTTTTGTGAAGCAACATCTTCACTTAGATTAGATCATTGTGATTTGGGTTTTAAAAAGAACATTTGTTTGCTTTGTCTGTGGCAATAGGTCTATGCTCTCCCCTTAACTGGGTGATCAAAATACCAGACTTTCCTTTTCAATTTCATGCAAATTTACTGTTTTAATTACATCCTTTAGAGAGCCTGCTCTTGTGGGAAAAAGTACTCACCCAAGAGGAACGACTCAAGTGGGTTCAAGCCAAAGCCAGGCTATTCCTCCCCACTATAAAATTTAAAGAAAATCTGGGGAAACCCTCTTTTGACAGTAGTGTGCAAGATAACCATCCCCAAAGCCTTTGTTCTAAAGGTTGGGAGGTCTCTCAAGGGAGTCTATCATTTGTTGCACTGAACGGAAACCCTTACTATGAACTTAGTGTAGTATCCAACCGAAGTCAGTTTCTAAACATCGTAATAATCACAGTGCAAGGGAGGGAAGAATCTACCCCCAAGATACTCACCATATAACTGCCAAGGACCGTTTGCTCAGGGGATCCGATATCCACTTCTGTCACTCTAAGTACGTGCCTAGAAAAGACAAAAACATCGGTGCCCCTTCGGGGGTGACACGGCTGTGTGATTCAATGCAGTTCTAAGATGTGGGCTGTTGATTATTATGGTGACCTACCTGAGTACTAAGAGTGAGTCTGCTTGAACTATCTATCATGTGTAAGACCTGTGAAAACAATTTTTGAAAAACATTTTGATCATACACTTGATGTTTAGTATAGGACTTAAAAAACAACTATTCTACAACTTGCTTGATGTGTTTTCAAAACATTAATTCAGTAAAGATCATCCAAAACTCACAATTACATTGATTAATCTCATGTTAAGAGATTGGAAATCCACAACCTTTGTTAAGAAATCCATTCTCAAACGAATCAAAAATCCAAAGAAACCACTTAGCTACAAGAAACTATTGAAGAAAAGACATTTCTTGTACCAAAGTCGAAAGGTTTTACTTAAACATAGAACCTTTATCCATCAATATCATGATTGTGTTAGAGGTTTCACTGACGATTATGTTGTAGAATCATTATACTCATGAGATTTCTTTCAAAGAAGAGCACTTTCTCAAAGGCACAACCACAGTCAATGTATTCGTTCTTCTTATATTCCTCAACCTGCAATTGAAAATTCTACTCATCCAAATCAATTTCTACAATAGAGAACTCAATCCCATTAGGCATTTCTCACAAAATCCATCTTTTTTACGAAGCTGCGATCAAACGTCATAAAGTTCAAAATCATTTCTTCTTTATCTTTTGCTTAAATTCCTGCCAACAAGATTTTCATCCTTTTAATCAGGTAAAAACACAAGCTAAAGACTAGAAATCTTTTAAGTCATAGAATCTTCATTCTATCCTGACTTACATAACCATCAAAAAATTGCACTATTTCATTCTTTTGATCAAAATTTGTAGAATTTGGGACAAAGCTTATGCCTATTGTCATGAGATCTCGAAATCACATAGAAAAAGATGAAAGAGAAGGCACCACAAGAAAAATGGGTGATAATAGTGATAAAGAAGAGAATCCATTTCATACTGAAGAGTTAACAGAAGAAAAGCTTCAAGAAGTAGAGCAGGATCCCCGATTCCATACTCTTATGGAAAGAATTTTAGAATGAAACAAAGAAAGATATTTTCTTTCATTAGCTAATCAAGGAGCTAAGTTACCTTCCAATTTTGATATAGAAGGGATTAAAGAGAATCCTGAAACTCCTCCTAATGATTTTAGTGCCCTTACTCAACAGATAAAAGAATTACAAGGGCAAATAAAGGAAATGCAAGGGGGTACAACAAAGAAGTATGTTTTGGATGAAATATCTCCTTATCCATTTGATAGGATTCTTCAAATGATCCCTTTTCCAAAACATTGCGAAATCCCTAAATTTGATAGGTACAATGGAAAAACTGATCCCATTGAACATGTGAGGGATTTTTGAAATATGAGTCTAGAATTTGCTTATGAAGATACCTACTTAATGCGATTGTTTCCACGAAGTCTGGGTGGACAATCCATGGAGTGGATTTCCAAGATCACTCCCCCCATCAAAACCTTTGAGGAGTTAATAAATCAGTTTATATCACAATACGCCTACAACATCCAACACCAGATAACCATGCTTGATATTTGTAAAGTGAAACAAAAAGTAGGGGAATCTTTCACTACGTTTTTGCAAAGATGGAGAAGATTGTTTGCATGATATTCCCACCCTATTCCTGAAAAGGAAAAGATGGATATCTTCATCAATAGCCGAGATCAAGAATTACGCTACAGGCTTAATCTTCATTGTCCTCCTAACTTTGAAAAATTGATTGAAAACACAATTACCATCAAAGGGGCCTTAGTCAAAAGAGAAGTGATAAAGCTTGATAATCCAAGTTCATCCAACCATAACAACAATGATAAAACAAGGTTTTGGAATAGAAATAAAAATGTTGTCAATGATGGTATAGTGGATGCAAACAATCTACGAACAAGATCATATATCTTCAACCTATCAAGTGCTCCACGAAATAACCAATAAGGAAATACCAACCAACAAGGAAACAATAATCAACAGGGACAAAACTCCAATCAAGAAAGCATGAACAATCAAAACAACAAGGATAATCATGGTAATTTCAACAACAATCTTGGCAATACCCAAACATAAAATCTACCAAGACCTCCATTCTTTTCAAATCGACGGAATTTTACCACTTTGGGTCAATCTCTTGAATCTGCTCTCAAGGAGCTTCTCGATAGTAAGGTTATCACCTTACCGCCACAAAGAGATTATGAGCCACGAGTCAAACCACCATCATGGAATGACTCGTATTATTGCAATTATCATCAATGTGAAGGTCATAGAACAAATAATTGTCAAGCCTTGTGAAATCTAGTACAAGATTTAATTGACAATGGCACCATCACAATTGCAGGACATCATACCAATGACAATCATCAAGCATTCAAAGATCCTTTACCAAACTATCAAAAGGGGGAAACATCAAATACCAAAGTGAAAAGTATAAATAATGTTGAAGACAACATAATCTGTCACATCTATGCAGATGATCAACGGGTTAATGTTATCAAAATCAAGGAAAAACAAGAATATCAACAGGTTAATGTGACTACGAGAGGACAAGAAAAAGTTGTCCTAAAAGGTAGTTATCTAAGGCAGCTATTCCTCCTCCAAGTCATTATAATCTAGTTGATCAATTGAGAAAAACATCAGCTCAAATCTCCATCCTTGAACTTCTCAAAATATCCCCCGTACACAAAAATATTTTAGAAGAAGCTCTTGTAAACACAACCGTCAACACTGATCTGGATGTAAACAAATTTCAAGCCATGGGGGGACATTTGTCTTCCCCCACTTGTCTTTCATTCTCTGAAAAAGATGATGCCTCCATGACACATCCGCATAATTCATCGCTTTATCTTGAAGTCATGATCCATAAACACCAAATCAAATGTGTTTTGATAGATGGAGGAGCCGGTTTAAACATTTGTACCCTAAAGCTAATACATGCCTTAGGAATATCAGAAAATTCCATTGATCCACGAAGGAAAATAACTATCAAGGCATATGATGATGAGGAAAGAGCTTCTAAAGGATTAATAATGCTACCTATCAGAGTGGGACCTGTTGTGAAAAATACCTTTTGTCAGGATCTAGATCGTGATCTTTCCTATAACATACTTTTGGGTCACCCATGGATTCATGATATGCAGGCAGTATCGTCAACATACCATCAATGCCTCAAGTTTTTGTATGATGGACAGGAAATAACTATACAAGCTGACTACAATAGCACCCAAACTTGTTCAAATCTCCAAGCAACTCAAGACGCATTTGTGTCGCCTAATAGGGAGGCTCTTACTGCCTCTTCTTCCAATCTACAAGGCCAGTTGCAAGAATTGACAAAGAATCTTGACACCAAGCTACATTTAAAAGACAAAGGATTAGGCGAATATTCACTATCCCTTTCTAGCTTACTTCCTTCTCTGAGGTCACATGGTCAGTTGACCCTATCAAATCAAAAGATCGCAACAGCCTCTACATCCCAAGCTTTTGTGCCAATCATGAAGTTTGATGGAAAATTCATTAAAGCTAACACCACCGAGGAAGAAGCTGAAGATAGGGACATCCTAAGCTGGCTATAAAAATATGAAGATGAATCTCTCTTGCACATCAAGTTACCTACCGAACAATATGGTAAAGGGTATACCATCATGCAAAGAATGGGCTATGAAGGAAATGGTCCTATAGGAAAAAGAAAAGAAGGAATCATTGAGCCAATTCAACCTATTTCAATACATCCAAAAGATAAAATAGGACTTGGATATGGTAAGGACATAGAAGCATCAACTTCACAGCAAGCACAACAAACTCATGAAGGAGAATCAATTTTAAATAAACCCCATGAAGATGTCACTCTACAAAAATTTTATGGATCAGTTTTCCAATTGCAGAATAGTTCAGACACTAATTCCAATGAATACGAAGGGGATGATGTCTCTGATGATACATTCTTAACAGAGAAAAGGGTGGATGTCATACACAAATTCGAACCCATGTTCTTACAAGGGGAGGGCTCAATGCCTCCACTTGATTATGTTTTACAAAGCGATCATGACTCAAGTGAAGACGATTCAGATTTTAACGAGATTGATAATTGACAGGAGAATACCATCATAAAACTTGTGCATCATGAAAATGACAACCACGTCATGACTTTGACAGCTCAAGACCTTACCCAACCTAATGATCCCATCCCTTTAGTCTATCCAGAACTTATTGATTGGGACAACGATGCACCTATCCATATCCCTACATTCCATGATGATGAGGATATTGTAAATTTCCTTTGTTCATCTAATCAAGAAAACAAGTGTTCCATCAAAGAATCTCATACACAAGATTTTTATAGGGAGGGTGTCAAGTATCTTAGCTGCAAAATAAATGAAATAAAAGATGGATCTATCGGTGAAAACCAAAAAATAGCAGTGGTAGATCACAATAAGAGAAAAATAAAGAGCGAATATAACGGTGAAAACCTTTTTGAGGCACTGAAGGATGAGAAACTTAACACTCTTCCCAAACAATATCAAGAAAGATCTTCTATTTTGATTGAGCCCACAGAATCAATAAACATAAGTACAGCAGAGCAGCCAAAATTTTTGCAACTGGCAGCATCATTAACAGTGGAAGAAGTACTGAAATTCATAAAGTTCTTGAAGGATAATCAAATCAATTTCACTTGGTCATATGCTAATATGCCAGGGTTAGATCCTAATCTGATAATGCATCATTTATCTATAAACATAGGGGAAAAACTTGTGAAGCAAAAACTCAACAAAATGCATCCACATGTTGCATTATTGGTTAAACAAGAGTTAAAGAAGCTTTTAGATGTTGGATTGATTCGGTCTATTGACTATGCAGAATGGATCTCCACTATCATACTTGTTTCAAAGCTGGATGGAAGGATTAGAATTTGTACAAATTTCAGAGATTTGAACAAAGCATGTCCCAAAGATGACTTCCCTTTACCAAACATAGATATGATTGTTGATTTAACTGCTAGCCATGCAATGTATTCATTAATGGATGGATTTTCAAGTTACAACCAGATAAATATTACACCAGAGGATCAAGATAAAATAGTGTTCATGTGCCCTTGGGGTACTTATTATTGGAATGTCATGTCATTTGGGCTTAAGAATGCAAGAGCGACTTATCAAAGAGCAATGACAACCATTTTCCATGACATGATGCACACCTTCATGGAAGACTATGTGGATGACTTATTGGAAAAATCCAACACAAGAGAAGGACATCTCGAGATCTTGTCAAAGATCTTTATCAAAATGGAAAAGTTCAATGTTCGACTCAATCCAAAGAAATGTGTCTTCGGCGTTAAATCTGGAAAACTCTTGGGATACATTGTTTCAGAAAAGGGCATAGAGGTTGATCCAGGAAAAGTACAAGATATAATGGACATGCCACCACCACGAAATATCAGTCAGCTCCGATCACTACAAGGATGACTACAATCCATCGGGAGGTTTATAGCTCAACTAGCAGACAAAAGTTTACCATTTACACATCTATTGCATAAAAATGTCCCATTCAAATGGGAGGAAAAGTGTGAAACAACATTTAATCAGATCAAGAAATATCTCATGAATACACCAATCCTAATTCCACCAATTCTAGGAAAGCCGCTCATATTTTATATTTCAGCAACGGAAGTATCTTTGGGAGCATTACTAGCACAGGAGGATTCTACAGGAAAAGAAAGAGCCATATACTATATCAATAGAACTTTAACAAGTCATGAACTAAACTACACTTTCATTGAAAAAGCTTGCCTAACAGTAGTGTTTGCTTCTCAAAATTTGCGCCACTATATGTTGGCTCATACAGTTAAGCTGATAACCAAAATCAATCCACTAAAATACCTCTTAAGCAAAGCTACCTTAACAGGAAGACTTGCAAAATGGGAAATGATCTTAAGTGAGTTTGACATTCACTATGTAGATCAAAGAGCTATAAAAGGACAGGTCATTGCAGATCAATTGGCTGAAGCACCTTTACAAGAAGAAAACCCAATGCACATTGAATTTCTTGATGCAGACGTCTTCACGGCAACAATTAAGAAATCATGGACACTGTACTTTGATGGATCTTACATGCAACATGGCTCAGGGGCAGGGATTCTTTTTGTCACACCTGAAGGACATACCATTCCAAAATAATATTGGTTGATGTTTCCCTACACAAATAACATAGCTGAATATGAAGTATTTCTCATAGGAATGAAGATAGCATTGGACTGGCAGATTACAGATTTGCAAGTCTACGATGATTCACAACTTGTAATTAATCAAATCAATGATGATTATCGGACTAAAGATGATAAGTTGCTACCTTACAAGAACATGGTGGATGATTTTAAAAAGTATTTTGTGGCAATCAAGTTTTCACAAATCCCAAGGATTGATAATAAAGCTACAGATGCAATGGCTACAATTGATTCCTTGTTACAATTATCAGAAAATAAAAAATGGTATGATTTCTTGGTGGAACAATTGTTTTCTCCCGCCTATGATAATCCTGAAACCCAAGTCATATGCCATTTAACCGGTTCCGATTCACCTTTATATGGCAAGATTTATACCTACCTAAAAAATAACATCTTACCTCTGGACTTATCTTGAAACCAAAAAAGGAATTTCATACGCCAATCATCCCGTTATACCTTGATCGCCAATATTCTTTACTGACGTGGTCTTGATGGTACGCTCCTTCGATGTCTTGAACGTGACGAATCTGAACAAGCCTTACAGGAGGTTCATGGTGGTATTTGTGGAACTCATTCAAGCGGTTTAACCTTAGCCAAGAAACTTGTTAGAATGGGATATTATTGGCCTACCATGGAGAGAGAATCTTTTACTTTTGTCAAGAAGTGTTCTAAATGCCAGATTCATGGGAACCTTATTCATGCACCTGCATAGGAACTGCAACCTTTCACTCTGACATGGCCTTTTTCTCAGTGGGGACTAGATCTTATTGGTAAAATTAATCATCAAATGGGCATAAATTCATCATCACGGCTATAGAGTATTTTACAAAATGGATCAAAGTTGTTCCTTTGACGACTGTGACCGGTAAACAAATCTCTTCATTTATCCTAAATTACATCATCTACCGATATGGAATTCCTAATTCTATCATCACTGATAATGGGAGGCCTTTCAAGAATCAGGATGTTGATGAACTTTGTGAAAGATTTCACATCCAACACAAGTTCTCTACACCTTACTATCCACAAGGAAATGGTCAAGCAGAATATTCAAACAAAACAATCTTGAAGATCTTGAAGAAGACGGTAAATGATGCCGGTCGTGATTGGCATGTCCAGTTAAATCCAGCTTTGTGGGCATACATAACCAACATTTGCACACCAACAGGAGCTATCCCATATGCCTTGGTTTATGGAGCAGAAGCAATCTTACCATTAGAGGTTGAAATACCTTTGCTTAGGGTCTCACTAAAAGGATTGATAAATGATGAAGACTACTAAGTATCTCATCTGCAAGAGCTAGAACTGTTAGATGAAAGACGTCAACATGCAGCTGATCATTTGAAGGTTTATCAACAAGTCATTTCCCATAGCTACAATCATAGAGTTAAACCACAGACATTTCGAGTAGGTGACTTAGTCTTGAAAGAAAATCCACACAATTAGCAAGACAAAGAAAAGAAAGGAAAATTTGAACCAAATTGGCTTGGTCCATTTGTCATCATTGCAGCATACGATTCTGGAGCATATCACTTATCTACATCAGAAGGGGACCTGTTTGAAGAACTGATCAATAACATTCATTTTAATAAGTTCTATGTCTAAATCATAAAAATTAGAAAAAGTCCTAAAAAAATGCTTAAAAATTAGAAAAGTAGAAAAAAACAAAAAAATTCACATTATCTAAAAAAGTGCAATAAACACAAGTGGTGAAAGCCTTGCAAACAGGTGCTACTTGTGATCAAAATGGACTCCTCTATCTATTAGCTTATGTCTTCCATTCACTTTATGGTATCATCTATCCATATCTATCATCTGTACATATCTATCATATCCATATCATGCAATGGGAATCCTTGTGTTTCATCATGGCTTGATGAAATTTGTACATATCCATAATATTCAAGTTGTGTTTACACTGGAGGCAGAAACATAGACTAAACAAGAAAGGGGCAACAAGCTCTTAGAACATTGCAAATAAACAAATGGCGGTTCGACAAAGCACAACATACACAACATACATTGATCCATCAAATCAATCACAACACCAAGACAATCACTCAATACCAATGAAATCAAACAACATGGTCAAAACAACATTAATCAAAACACAAACATCAATGTTGATAACCAAGTTGGATGATCTTAATCTGAATAATGTTTGAAATACTTTAGGAAAAATTTGAATTGTTGGTTGATTTTCTATCATATCTCTAGAGCAATTCGATGATGTATTGAACTAGAAAATCAAGGAAGGAGTATGATTTTTCTTTGTCTATTGTTTGCAAGGAAATCATTAGTACTATGCAAATTGGTCGAGAGACATGCTCTACTAAGTATCATTGATGACATTTCAGAATTTGCATAGGAAATAGGTCAACTCTTGTCTGTTTATGCAAGCGATACTCAGGTCATCTCAGTTCAATTATACCTAGATGCTTGTATTAACTTTCTATATCAAAAATCATGAAAGCACTACTCAAGTCATCACTGGTGCTAACATACCCTTTGATACTTGTATTAACTTTCAACATTTCAATGCTCTATGATGACACAAAAAGCACAAATAAGCTCTTAGAATGGCAATCTTGTATAGATACCCTACATGGTTAGTATAGATTACATTTATTTAGAATTTGCATTTTGCATTTATAGATTTTCCCACAAGCTGACAAAGTATCAAAGTTTCATATCTTTCCAATAAATGACTGAGTACATTTTGACATTCACAACAACATCATCACATACATTTTTCATACATATTTGCATCAAAAAATCATAAAAGAAAAAAAACAAAGCATACATCATAATCAAAACATTCATGGGCATTCATAAATTGTACCATCCATCATTTCACATTCATATTCATAAAATCATTCATCAATAGATTGCAATCATATCATAACATTGCACTTGCATTTTCATATCTAAGAATCGTGCATACATATACATCATGAGCATAATATTGTGAAACCATCACATAAAACATCATGCATATAGAAAATCGACACATTCATCACATAAGGAATCATCGTTGCATATCATATATCTCATAAATGAATTTCAAATGTACAAAAGATGTCAACTATACATGACATAACATCATAAAAAATGGGACCATATCAGTGTGTATACAGATGTCTCAACAGAGTATCAATAAGACATATAACACATCATATAGAAAGCACTACGAAGTGCTATCCTCTGATGGTGTTGGTTTGGGACCTGCCCCACCTGTACCTGATGGACCTGCTCCACCTGCTCCTGATGACCCTCTTGGAGGTAATGGCTAAGATACACCCCTATTGGTAGCCCGAGAGTGACTATGTGTAGACCGAGACTATGTATAACTCATTCTTCGCTCTGGTGGCACTGCGTCATGATACCTAGTCCTATAGAACTCTACCTCCTGGGTGGCCTTGGTCACCTCTCTCATCATGTCACCAATCGAGGTACCTACTGCTACTCTCTGTAGACTATCAGCTAGGGCCATGGCCTGCTCACCCTGCCGTCTGGTTGTATCTCTCTCAGTTGTCACTGTTGTCAACTATCCCTGTAACTATGTAACCAAGTCTTGTGCCTGTGATAACTGACCCTATAAACTCTGCACTCTACTCTGTAAGGTAGATATCTAACTCGGCCCCACCGGATCTACTGAAGATGATGGAGCTGAATGTCTCATCCGCGATCCACCTCTGCCACCACCTTTGTCACCACCTCTGCCACCACCTTTGTCACTACCTCTGCCGCTACCTCTGCCACTTCTACCACCTCCTCCACCACTATCACCTCCACTCTCCTCATCACTACTATCCCCATCCCCATCTGACTCATCATCATCATCCTCCTCGGAGTCATCACTCTCTGAAGCCTCCTCTTGTTGTCGCCTATGTCCCCCTATATGTGGTCTTTGCTCTACAATTGGAACAACAGGCTCATCAGGATCAAATAATCGTGGCGCAGGATGTTCTAACACATATTGACCATACTCTAGAGTCATCCCCCCATCAATAATATCAGCTCTATAGTCCCACATTTGTACTACCAAACTGGTGAACTCTGTTACTGCTGTATCATATGAAATCTGCAGACCCCACACTATAACCTCTTGTTGCCGACGTGCATAAATAGACAAACCTTGTGGCATACCTTGAGGCCGACCATACTGTCGCCACACTCGGCCAAGAAGAAACCTCTCAATAATCCCAGGAGTACGACCAATCAGATATCTAGAAGTAAAGACAAAGGGCATCTCCCTAGCATCCTCTGGCCATGCCTCACAATCTACTTAGGGCCGCTAGCATACTGTCTCGAGATCATCCAGAAGATGCTACCAATGATCCAGTTTGCCCAGCCTCGGCTAAGCAATGACATCGGTATATCTGAATCTATACGATCAACTGACAGGCCGTCGTCCACGAGTCAATGGTCACATAACGGCAAAATGTTCCCATGCCCATATCTGTAAAAGTGAACAACCAACAACTAAACTTCGGCCTCCACCATACACAATATGGTGTAGCTCATCATATAAATGTGCAAGCATGCATGATCCCCAAGCATAACATGTACCTTGCATCACCATACTCTCAAGTACATGACCCCACCCGATTGCAAAACCCTTCGACCTATGGTTGGGACACAAAACACCTCCAATGAAGCTTGCAAGTATGAAGGGTAAAGGCGCATATGAATCCGTCATATCTGCCCATGAGATATAATATCCTGCAATGTGATCATTTCTGCCCATGAGATATAATATCCTGCAATGTGATCATCTCTGAATATCCGTCTTAAAGCATCAGTACCTCCCGCCTCCTGGTCGTCAAATCTCACAATCTCCCCCATCACTGGAATCCTCAGGATGCGATATACATCCTCAGGAGTCACGATAATCTCTCCTATCAGAAAATGAAAGGTGTTTGTGTCGCTATGCCACCTCTCTGCAAGTGTTGTCAATAAGGCTTTGGTGAAATCACCTCAGGCATCTCAAGTAACAAGGTCATTCCACATGCCTCGATCACATCTCTATCTACCTGTACAAGCTGTGGAATCAATCTCCATGTCTTTGGGAATTTTTCCTGTAACTGCAAGATGCCCAATCTCTCTTGTTGAATAGGAAGAATCATCAAATCAAAGCAACATCAATATCAAATCATCATGACAAATCAATCAAATCTAAATACAAATTTATCAAAATCCTGTTTGTTTTTAACAACTTTAGAAGCAAGCTTATCAACAAACTATTTTTTTTTCATTTTCATAAAAGAAAATTTATCAAAATCCTTTTTTTTTTAACAACTTTAGAAGCAAACTTATCAACAACCTATTTTGTTTTTCATTTTCATGAAAGAAAATTTATCAAAATCCTGTTCGCTTTTAACAACTTTAGAAGCAAACCTATCAAACAACTATTTTTTTTTCATTAACTTGAAAGCAAATTTATCAGCTATTATTTGTTTTCCAACAACCTTGGGAACAAATTTATCACACAAAACAACATCAAATCATGGGCGCTACAGAAATCATCATGGGCGCTACAGAAATCATCATGGGCGCTACAAAAATCATCATGGGCACTACAAAAATTCTCATGGGCGCTACAAAATCATGGGCGCTATGGAAAACTTAAAGGGCACTACAAAAAGACTAATGGGCGCTAAAAGAATGCATGAAGGTCTATAAATGTTGGAAAACATGCACTAAATGGAAAATTTTCAAATAACAGAAGTTTAACGGGGTACATATCGTGGGTCCATAGTATGTCAACCATTGATGTCATCGAATGTGCTCAAAACAGTGCTAGTGGATAGGAAGTGCCATCTTTCTCACTCCAGAGCTTGAAAATTTTCAATTTTTACTAGGTTAAAATGGGAAAATGACATGGAAAATGACATTTTTAACCTATTTAAAGGAAAAATTGGGGCATTTTATCACATTTTATCACAGCAGGGGCACTTTGAGTCATCAATTTTTCATCTCACATCTTTCCACATCAATTTCTTCACATCATCATTTTCGAACGATGAATCGACATCTTAAAAATCATAAAAATTGAAAAATTCCAACAAATTTAAAAATTCAAAAAAAAAGTTTTCACAAAAATCAAAATCTTATTGATTCATCGTCTGAGGGGGCATATACCTATCATTGTTCAACAATCAGTATCTGGGGAAAATTTTAAAATTCTTTGAAGCAATGCGTAAAACACATCACTTCAAAGAGGGGCAAAATGTATACATCTAAAAATGGTCACATCAAAATAGTCTAGTAATTAATTAAATATTTTTAATATTTAATTAAATCTCTGAATTCAATCTGCGTATAAATAAATCTAAATAATTTATTTATATTGTTCATTCTTTCATTTTGATTAAATAAATAAGTTTATTTAATCACTTTTCTTATCCATTTCTTAATTAATTAAATAAACATTAAATGATTTATTTATATTAATTATCATATAATCTTGGCTTGAATATTTTGTTCAAATAAAGATTAAATATTCTTCTCTTCTAAAAATCTTTTAAAGTCTATTCACAATTAAATATTCCAAATATTTAATTAATTCTTCTAAAGTCCATTCACAATTAAATATTTCAAATTTTTAATTAATTCCTCTAAATTCCATTCACAATTAAATATTTCTTCTAAAGTCTATTCGCAATTAAATATTCCAAATATTTAATTAAATTTTCTAATGTTCATTCACATCAAATATTTCAAAAATCTTTTAAATCTTCAAACTCACATAAAATTAAATAAATTTATTTATTTAATTTGGATTATCTACAACAACCGTGAAATAACTTCAAAATAGAAAATTAACAAATTTCTCTGTTTCTGAGAAAAGTTGTTCCCATGGGTTGAAGGCAAACCTCCATTCTTCTCTCCAACCTCCCAACATCTTCCATCTTCCTCTCAACCTCTCCATCTCTCACCATTCAAATTTACCAGACAATCTCACAGCCATTGATCTTTGCCAGCCAAGCTCTTGCCTATGAAAATTTATAAAAAGGATTGTTGGGTCTTTGAAAAAAAAAAAAGAGAAGCTTGCATACAAGAAAACTATAGTCAATCAGCCTTCCAGCATCCATAGTCTTTAGAATCATAGCATAGCATAGTTTAGCATATTAGCAATCCATATCATGGCTTATCATCCTCATATCATAGTTTTGATAGCATCCATAATCCATAGCCCCTGTGCATATTCGTATATCAACATTTTCACTCCACCATCATATAGGATAGAGAAGTACTCTCCCTTTGCATACTCGTTCCGCAGGTTGCCATTCTGAGAAGCTTTGCTTACACAATCTGAGAGCAACAGCTTCAAGCAAATCATTGGAGATAGAGGACAATGGAACGATTCTAAAGAAGCTCTGTTTGATTTCTTTGATTTCATTTTATTTAAGCTTTCTTTAGTTTAATGTTGCATTGGTGTGTTTTTGTTATCTTATTTTGATACTAACATTTCCCACACACAGATAGTAATTTGAAGGTTTTCAAACTATTTCCATGATTCCCCTTTTTAACATATTTTGTAGGAAACAAAAGGTATTTGCATGGTAAAACTTTGACGAGGCCTCATCATTATTCAAGGTTTTTTTAAGTTGTTCCTTCACTCTGATTCATTTAACTAAGCTTTTGAAAATACTAATAACAATAAAGAAATTTGTAATTATTTTATAGAAACCCTTAAGTAGGTGAATGGAAAATGTAACAAAAAATATGTGAGCTTGTGTTGTAGAATGGAAAACTAGCTAAAAGAAACCACTCCTTTTGAACAAATGCTGAAAAATTTTGTGATCTACTACCTGTTTGTAATGCATTCCTACTAAATCAAACTTCTTGAGAAAAAATAAAAACATGGTAAAAGAAGACAACAAAACAGAGGGGGGTAAATGAAATTAAGCGAAATGGCACTTTTTCTCAAGTTATGATTAATAGTTTGATCATTCACCTTTACTCGCGTACTTGTATTCACCTTTCTCAAAACTTCTTTTCAAAATTAATTAAGATGATAACTAAGCACTATTCATTGTTGTGATTTCTTATTTAGTTCAAGATTTAATGCATACTTAATATTATGCATTATCAATAATTTTTAAATAAATGAAGAGAGGAAAGGGTGAAACTAAAATTACATTATGAACTTGTTATTCGAAGTAAAATAGTAACATGGAATGAGCTCTACTAAGGTTTCTTCTGTCTGTGGTCATTCTTGGCCCCTCTTGCGTCATACCACACCTTAGGCATAGGATTGTCTCATTTACTATGTGTACGACCACATTTACTACAATTTTCTTAGTTTTATTATTCCTTCAACTGGCTCTAACCCAGCAGTTCTCACTAGTGTTAGCAGTTCGACGACTCTACTCAATGGCTCCACCTCCAAACAAGTGTCCCCAAAAACTTGTTTCGAAGTGTTCCACGAGGTAAGTCTTTTCACTCACCAGCTAATGTGGTATTATCCATGTGGCGTATTTTGATTCTATATGTCAATGGTTAGAGTAGCATACTCTTGTTGGTTATTTTGTTGGGAGGAATCCCACTAAAATTGTGCTTAAAGAGTGGGTTCAAAAGGCTTGGGTCCCTCATGGGGTCTGCCTTGATATGGTCCAAAATTTGACTAAAATATTTTTTCTTTTTCGCTTTGCAAAGGTCAGTTATGTTTAGGAAATCCTGAAAAATGGTCCTTGGTATCTCCAATCCTCTTTGTTGGTTTTCCAATTACGGACCCAAGACTCTATTGTCTTAGATGACACCAAGTTGTGGGTCCTAGTATGGATTGAGTTTCCTAGTTTGTCATTTCCTTGTGTGCATTTCTTGCAACATACTGCTTCCTCTCTAGGGAGGGTTATTTGTGTCGAACCCTATAGGTTCTTTCAAGCTCACCATCAAAAGCGAGTCTATGTCAAAGTGGACCTTTCACAAGATTTAAAAGAGTCCATTGATATTCAAATTGGTTCTTTTTGAAATACCCAGAAGGTCACTAATTTCAATCTACCGAATACTTGTTATAGATATTAGTCCGTTGACCACAAGATTAAGGATTTCCCTTTGGTAGTTTCTCATGCTCCCTCACTACCACAGGATGTTGATAAGCCCCATCTGGTGGAAGGTGTTGCCATCAAACCAGAGGAAAAGTGGACAATGGTTACCAACCAAAAAAACAAGTCCAATAGCTCGAGGATAGTTTCCAAAACCTCGAGCCGATGAAAGAAGTTTCAAACCATTCTATAAAGGGGAAGGAAGCTCAGATAGGCTCAAATAGCACTTCAGTGCGGCCAAGGCCTAAGGCTATGTCCCAACTTACCTCAGTTATGATAGCACAGTCGATTGAGTCTCCTCCTATGTTGGGATTTCATAGCAGGTCTCAAAGTCCTTCTCGACCTTTGGAAGAAGGAGAATCTGTGCAAGAGAAATGGAGACATTCATCTCCAACTATCCAAATTGGTTTAGTCCCACCAAAATTTTTATAGAATTGCTTCTCCACTCTAGATGAGGAGCTAGCCAAACTCTAATGACATGGAGGAGTTTCATTCATGAAACTCCTCCCATGAAATGTTCAAGGTCTGACAGACCTCTCTAGGAGGTATTTTGTTAGGGATACTCTTCAGAAGTATGCTAGTAGTGATGTTTTGTGTCTTCAAGAAGTGAAAGTTGTTGGTTTTTTTCTTTCTTCGGCTTGTCGTTCCATTTGGACAGCCAGTAAAATGTATTGTACTAAACATGAGGTTGGATGTGGCAAAAAGGTCACCCTCATGTCCCCACATGGAACACTTGTGTGGTTGTTCATGGGTCTGACCCCACATATCGGATCGTCTGGATTATTCTTAACATTGATAATCATTCCTTTGGGATTATTAATGTTTATGCCTCAAATGATGTTGTTGAAAGATCTCTTTTTTGGTGATGGATTGTTGATTCACTTCCAGTTGCAACTTGGCTGCTATGTGGGGATTTCAATATGGTTTAGGTGGCATACGAAAAAGATGGTACTCTACCATTTTGGTGGGTAGCTGGAAAAAGAGAGGCATGGTACTACATGCATCATAAATTGGGTCTTTTCAACCCCAATATTGGTCACTGCCACTCTCATTCTCTCTAGCACTCTTGGTGCAATTATCGAGCTAGGTCTGACAGGATATTTAAGCACCTTGATTGTGCTATGATCTCAGCTTAATTTTTTTTCTCTTTTTCCAGCTCTTTGCCACTTTCGATAAGGTCGTTAGTGGATGTGGAGTTGTCAGAACACTATCCCATTACATTATGCATTGAATGGGAATTAAAGTAGCCTTGTGCCATCAAGATCTAGTTATTTTGTAACACTTCCTTGCTAAGTCACCAGTCCACATTGGCCCGTGCATCGGTACTGTTTGGAATTTGGAATGTAGGCCACCTCACAATACAGGCTAGATTATTTGGTGGAATGTTTTCATCACTCACACTATGAGGTTTCTTCTCATTTATGGGAACTGGTTGGCCATCTTTCATAGAAGGTCTTATGAAGTGACCACGTATGACCTCTGTATTGCCACCGAGGCCTTGGTGGCTAACCCCTTTTCCCCTTCTTTGCAAGTTAGGGTTGCAGAGTTAAGGCATAAAAAACAAGTTGCTAACAACTATGCTGCCAGAGGAGCACAAATCAAGGACAAGCTTCACTAGCTTAAAATTGGAGATCGAGCCTCAAAATAATTCTTCCTGACTCTTCAAGCCAAGCACTCATCTCTTTGTATCTGTAGACATGTAAAATGTACTGATTGACATTGGACATTTGATCTTGACCACTAACATCATTTCATCCCGAATAATTCTTTGGTCTAACCATTTAATCAAATGCCTTTATCTAATTAAATTCATCAATATTCCTCTCTTAATTAAATAAATCAGTTATCTAATAAGTCATCCTTTCTCGATAATTAAATTGACCATTCTAATCTAATTATCCTATTTAATTAAATAATTAATTTTATTTGATTAAATCTCTAAAGTCTATCTATTAAATTAAATAAATTAAAACCCTATTTAGTTTAATCTAACATCATCTCTTTTGATTAAATAAATCATAAGTCGTTATTTAATTAATCATTTTATCACATTCTTCTCATGTTTGATTTAAATAAATCCACAAATTTAAGTCAAATAGGTCACATCATTTAATCCCTTCATTAAATTAATTAACCTTGATTAATTTAATCTCTCCTCATGTCCCATCCTCCATCTTTTACCACTTGCACATGAAAATAGAGTTATTTGATTTATTAAATCTCTATTTTCCTCAACAAGGCATCTTTTAAGGAATTTTCCTCAAGTTTGAATTCAAAATCCAAGTGGACTTTGTCCTTATAACAAGGAATTTACTCCTCTTACAAATTCCTTTTTCCTTGAGCCAAGTGGCATTCAATGCACCTTCTTTCCCTCTTGCATGTCATTTCAACAAATTCAAAATTCAAATATATGCATTTATTGACACATTCTTCAAAACTTGCACATCCTCCATCCACTAATAAGTTGACAAGTGGCACTTTGCCATTGGCTAATTCTTAGTCCCACATTGCTCTATTTTGGACATTTATCCATCTTCTTATTCTATAAATAAGAGGCTAATCTCCTCATTTCATCATCCATAATTTGAGTAAACTTACTATGCTCAGATATTTAGTAATCTTCATCCATATTTTTGAATTTGTAGCTAGGTTATGCAGATTTTTGTCTTGAAGCACTCATCATTCTTCATCAAAGTGGATCAACTTTCATCATCAAATCACCATTGCATCATTTGAGTTGGGAAAGGGCCAATTTTCACATCAAATTTGCACCAATTCCCTCAAGAGATTAGGAGTTTGCTTGCTTTAGAATAGGATTTGATATGTCTTCAAGTTTCATTGTGTTCTTCATTTCATTTTCTATCTCTTTTTCTATTCAAATGAATTTCTTGAGGAATCTAGGTTCTAACTTGCATTTAATCTAATTTTTTGATTGGTTTCTTGTGCTATTGCAAGTTTTGGATTTGGGTTTGACAGTATCAAATGGATCAAAGAAGGAAATTTTGTGTGTTCCGAATTGCCTAACATTCTCCAAGTTTTTGTTAGGAATTATGAGTAGGTGTTTACAGCTCAAGAGTACACTCTAGAGTGGCATTAAGCACTTTAGGATTGTCTTGTTGTTGTGCCAAATAGGCTCTCCTCAGCCCAAAAATCCTTCTGTGAGCAATTGCTCACAATTGAAGATCTTAAAGAAATTGTCAACACTATGGTCGATGATAAGGCCCTGGGCATTGATGGTTTACCTTGAAGCTTTTCATTCTAAAACTTTAGGAAATCTTATTAATAAGGGAAATATTAAATTCATACCTAACTCTGGTGATCTCAAGGATATTTGTAATTGGCAAACCATCACGCTCCTCAATGTCTCTTACAAAATCATTGTCAAATCCCTTGCCTTGAAAATACACCATCTTTTGCCTCAAATTGTGTGCATGCCTAGAGAAAACTAGATTCATTAAGTTTAGGTTCATCTTAAACAACATTATTATTGTTTGGGATGGTATGGAATGGGAGAGACGCTCTAATAAAAAAGCTATCTTTATTAAAATTGACTTTGCTAAAGCTTATGATCATATTGAATGGCCTTTCATACTTGCCATGTTGTTTGCCTTTGGTTTTGGTCCTCATTTCATATAGGTTGTGCAAATTTTGTTCTCTGATGCATTTTCTTGCATCACCATTAATGGTCGCCAGTCCCCTTCCTTTGGTTTGTTTTATTTCATTCGTTAGGGTTGCCCGCTTTCCCCCTCGCTTTATGTGCTTGTTGAGGGTTTTGGGTATTTTCTAGCTCATATTGTTTCCCATAGGTGGGTTCATGGAATTTCTTTGCCTAATTCGTCAGCCCAACTATTCAATGGCCATTTCGCCAATGATTCTTTTTTCACTTTATTGGAAGACGAAAATGATGTCAAAGTTGCTCTTGATTGCCTTGAGACTTTTTGCCTGGCCTCTAGTTCTGCCATTCAATGGCATAAAACCTTGTGCTACAAACAGTCTGTCCTACCCATTCCTCATTGGATTCAACATTATGGCTAGAAGTGGATTGCTCTTGGTGAAATATTTCAATTTCTAGGCATTTCTTTAGCCTTTCAAGCTTCTTCTATTGATCTTTGGCAAGCGGTTCTTTCTCAGATTGAGCAAAAACTTTCTTTTTGGATTACCAAGCCACTTTCTCTAGTTGGTAAATTCCAAATTTTCTCAAAGGTGCTAGCATCGAATCATGTGTATTATTCTTCTTGTTGGGCCCCCTCTAAGGCCTCATATGCTAAATTAGAAAAGTTGCTACATGATTTTCTATGAGCCTCTTCTAAGACTCACCGAGGCACTGTGTTGCTTGGGAGTTTTGTTGCCTGCCCAAAGACTTTGTTGGGCTTGGCCTTCTCTTCACTCAACAGCAAGGGATTGCTCTTTATGTCAAGTGGACTATCAGAGTGCTTACTGGAGATGAGGCTTGGAAAATCCTCCTCAAGCATTGTATTCAGTCTGGCTTTCTTATGCATAGACCTTCTTGGAAGGGAATCATCTTTCAAACCCTCCTGGAACTTCTAAGGGAACCAGTCTATATTGTGGAAAATTTTGTGTCCAAGAGCATTTGGAGAGCTTGCGAGGCAATTAAGCCCTAGCTTTGTTGTTCTGGCTTTGGATTTTGTGATGGGCTCTTGTTTAATTAGTAGAATGTGTGATGGTCACCTCTATTTTCCAATTTTGGTCGACCCTTGGACATGCTTCCCTCGCTTAAGGCTCTTAGGTTTCACAAGAAGGGTATCCAGACCCTTTAGCACTTATTTCACAGACCCACAATGTGTATTTTTTCTTGGGAGGATTTTTGTGCTCAATATGGTTTTCAAAACCATGACCGTGAAACCTACGATGGCCTAGTGAATGCCATTCTGGCTAAGATGCTTCATAAGGTGGGTATTCATGCCACCAAGCCCTGGTGAAAGGATTGGAAGTGGTACCTAGACACTCTGTTCAGAAGTTACAAGCCTCGGCTTGGTTATCAATGGCTATCACCGCATTTTCCTATGATTGACAGTTTGAACTATAGATGGTGTCTCCAGTTTTCAATTTTTGTTTGGCATAAATGATTTTCTACTATTTGGTCTGCAAGTGTTGAGCCAAATATCACCCACTTTGCTTGGTGTTTTCTTTTACAAGGCTTACTAATGGGGTCTCAGCTTGTCCACTTGGGGGTCCAGGACCCTCGTTGCCCTTTTTGTGGGCAGGCTGAGTATTTTGAGCACCTTTTTTGGTTTTGTACCAGAGCTTAGCAACTATGGAATTGGGTTCATGACTTCTTTTGGTCATTCAGGCCAGAGCCTTTTTCCTGGCATATGGTTTTGCTGGGCTACTCTCCCAAGCTTCCTTCTAAGTATACCCAGATTTGGCACACTTTCAAGGTGGAAATCCTCTTCAGTATTTGGAAAGATAGAAATGCCTACATATTTCCTCATAGCCAAATTGATAAATTTGTTTCTTTATATTCTAAAGTGATTATTTGCTCTAATGTTCTTTTGTAGATTCAAGTGTAAGAAAAAAAAATGCACTTGAAGTTGATCACCTTTAGGAGCTATTGGACCACTAGGTAAATGCCCCTTGTATTGTGGTGCGTGTGCTTCCCTCACCCACTTCTTCCCAAGGCCGGTCACCTTCATGAGGCCGATGGCAAAGTGGCTATGTCAGGGACTCTCACTCTCACTCGTAGGCTCCCCCTCAGTGTGACTCTCACCCTCCTCAGTGGTCGCCTTCTCCTCCTCTGTAGGCTGAACCTTCAATGATGATTATTAACAAGTGTCATGTAGTGGTTAGTACTTTCCTTTATAGTATTGCAATTATAGTTTTGTAGGATTGAAAAAATTTAAATGAAAATTTTATTTATGTCAAAAAAATAAAATGTAAGTTTTGAACTAATTATAGTATTTTAGTTTTGTTAATTACTTTTTACATGCTTAGTAGTGCATGCCTATATTATAGCTTAATGAAAAGATAAATATTTGACACAATTTAGATATATTTTTTAATTTTAATATATTAATAAAATATTTACATAATCACATTCTATGCAAATCGATATTTTTGTCCTAGTGCAGTCCTCTGTCAAAATCCTAAAACATGGTACAACGATGCATTTGTTTGTCACATAGTGACGTGTTTTCCCATAAACCTGCACTTTTGCTAAAACTCAACACTTCTTTGAAGTGCAGTGCCATGATTTTGACAAGCTAAAACAATGCTTTTGCAAAAAAGTGACGGTTTTGAGTATCAATTTAGATTTTCCAAAATAGAAAAATTTCTAGATTCAAAACTTCACAAGTCAGTCATCTTAGGATTAGACCTGTATTAGAAAAACCTATATTCATGGACTTATGTACATCTATTTCAATGTTTGCATCAGATACAAGTCTTTGATCCTAAGATGATTAACTGGCAAATTTTTTAATTTGAAAATTTTGTTATTCTAGAAAATCAAAATTGGCATTCAAAAGTGTCGCTTTTTTGCAAAAGCATTGTTTTATTCTATCAAAAGTGTGGCACTGCACTTCATAGAAGCATTGAGTTTTAGTAAAATCATAGGTTTATGAGCAAAAGTGTAGGTTTATGGGAAAACATGTCACTATGTGATAAACAAATATGTCGATGTATTGTGTTTCAGGATTTTGACAAAGGACTGCTTTGGGACAAAAGCATCAATTTACAGAAAAAAAAAAAAACAAAAAAAAAAACAAAACCAAGATGAAAACTCAGATGCTTCGAGACGCAAATAGAAGCAGTGTAGAATGACAATCAAAAGCGTGGCTTTGACTCAGAGATAGAATCTGCAATTTTGAACCTAAGTCACTCTATCGTTATGAAATTTTTTGGCTATTTGAAGATTGATTTTGTGTTTTTTTGATCTAGCAAGTGATAAAAAACAACAAATAATAGCACATAGGACTGACTCTGAGGATTTTGTGGATATATTTCACATATCCTCTTCAACAAGATCATGCTATAATTGGTGCCACAGGTAGTTTAACAATAAAGACACACCATAGATACTCAACCTAGATTAGTAGTAGAATGCATTTATCAACTTATAGTTCACCCACCTATCAAAGCTATACCTAGATAGTTTTCCTTTGTGATCTAAGATGAAAAATGAAGGAGATGATGGTTTTATTTATAGATATTTGGTGGCACTAATTGATGGTCAAGATTAGATGAAATAATGAAAAGGATCAGGGGTGGATGATTGATGAGAGGAATTGATTGATTTTTAATTGACTACATGATTTTAGATAGCTGATTACATGATTCAGTTAAGAGGATTGATTGGAGTGTTATCTGAGACTAACATTTAGTAAACTGAATTGATTTCTTAGTGGACTTGAAGTAAGTGGGAGTGAAGTGATTTTTGTGAGGCATAGCTAATATTTATTTTCTTATCAATAAAATAATATGTTTATTTAATAAGATAATTTGATCATAATGCATTTTGGATAAATGTTTAATTTTCACAAAAATAAATAATTTTATATTATTATGATAGATCTTATTATTTCAAATTATAATTTTCAAAAAATACTAATGTCTCTAATAAGATGTTGCAGGTGGGCAATCCAGGTCCTTGAGTATTGGAGACAAAGTCCAAATGTTGAATGTTTATTATTGGTTTTTAAGTTGGTTAACAAAGTTTAATGTTGGAATGTAATTTTATTTTTATGTGCATTTATTTGTGAAGGGAAAATGTGTTTTCATTTGAATTATCCTTTTATTTGGATATTGTATTGAGGGACATTGAAGAGTTGAGAGTTATTTTATTTTAAAAGAGGGAAATTTGAATGGTTGGGGGGAAGAGGGAATGAAATTGTTCTCTTTCTTTATTTATTATTTGTTTCTAGGAGAAATGGTGGGGGATGGATGGAATGAATTGGTAGTAGGATGGTATAGGCTTGAATAAGACTCTGTAATCTTGGATAGCCAAGGTATGCTAGAATTGCATTGGTAAGTTTTGTGTTATTGAAATCTTGTTAGATGGTTGGGAAAATTATTGTTTGTTATTATTTTGTGTAGTAATAGTGGGTTTGGGTGTGTATAAAGAGTAGATCTCACCTGAGGGCTGAGAGCCTCCTTCATTTGGGGTTGAGGAGGGCACAGGACCTCTCTTGGAGATTTTTGATCAAATATGAAAAGTATGGAGTTATGTATGAAATTGGAGTGTTGTGAATGGAAGTTTGGTTTATTGTAATGATTAAAGGTGGTTTGGTTAATGAAAGGTTATATGGTGGTGGTTGTGTGTGGAGATTGATGGATGGATGGTGGTGGTTGTGTATTGAGATTGTTGGATGGATGGTGGTGGTTTTGTGTGGAGATTGTTGGATGGATGGTGGTGTGTTAAGAACAAAGTTGGTATGATTGTTTGTTATTCCCCAAGAGGGAAGGGAATCCTCCATCTCCCCCTTTACAAGAAATTGGTGTACAAATTCATTATGCGAGTCAATGTTAATGTCTATTTTGATTTCTAATTTGTAATTCGGCATTTAGATTTGTCTCCTACTCGAAGGTGGACTTTTCAGTCCTATGGTTGGGAGGAGAGCAAGACTAGGCTGCTCTATTTTTTGTGACAAGTTTTAGAAAAAAGTCTAGCTTTATCGAAGGAAAATTGATTTTTATGAGTTTCTTTGTATTGCTAACTCAATTGTTTTATGTTTTCAAGTGTAGCAGATTAAACAAAAGGTTCTTGTTAAGCAAGGAAACTTTTGGTATCAAGTTCTATAATCGAGTAAAATACTCATGTTTATTTTATTTGTAATATTAATGTATAATTATTACAGGTTCACAATGTTAACAGTTGTAATGATTAAGGAGAAAACAATTTTGAATTGTGATCATCAATTCTAGGTTTCAAACTATATTCCTCTGTAAATAAACACTTTCTCTAAGTTACACAGCCATTTCACATGTTTCTCTTTCCTTAATAACAATCTTGTCTCGCCGAGATTTGTAACTGATCGTTTAAACTACATTATGGACTCTCAGCAGCAATAATTCATTACTATTTTCTTTGTGTCAGATGAACAATAGTGTTTACTTTAAGGAATGGAAAGTTTATCTTTGTTTGTTGTAGGTTTGTGCTGGAGGAGCCGACCCATGTCTATTATTGCAGTTACATTTTTCTCAAGAAAAGCATTTATTCTTGCTAGTATGGTCTGTCTTATCCTGCAATCTTGGCATGCTTTTGAGCCGATACATAGTAACTCTTCTTTTGTAATGTTGTCACCACAGACAAGTTATCACTATAATTTTACTATAAAACGATTTCCATTTGATGAACAACGGTATCATATATTTCGTAACTAAGCTAAATGAGTTTGGGTACATGCGTCTTTGTTATAATACTACCATTTTCTTGTCTAAGTGTAGTGCATGGATAATCTAATAATTCTATACGTGCAGTCTAACACATTTGGAGAGCATGTGTTTTGCAACGGTAGTTTTAAAACATGTTTTATTAATCTACTTGCTTGTTGGTGCAAAGTA
Organism: Sequoia sempervirens; assembly: GCA_007258455.2. NCBI lineage: Eukaryota > Viridiplantae > Streptophyta > Pinopsida > Cupressales > Cupressaceae > Sequoia > Sequoia sempervirens. The sequence goes on from VDFB02075321.1 coordinate 411,481,192, forward strand.
CTTGGCTAATATGATAAAAGCATTGTTATATTGTGAATTGTGTATCCCTATTGTATTCTTGCGTAAAGCATTTCTGTTCACTCTTATATAATTTATTGAGAAGTTGGAACAAAATTTCTTGTCGTTGCTGCAAGTTTTCTTGAAACGGTATAGCATCTTAGACGTTGGCGAAAGCTGCAGTGATAGGTGGTCTTGGTATTTATGCTATTCTTAATAGTCCTTGCAATGTGAAGGGTAGTCATTAAACAATTATCTTAATCGGATAGTTGATTTCAAGGACAAGGTATCTTCTTCTTATATTTATAGACATTCATACATAAGTAAACTTGTATAATTTAATATAAATGTTGTGCTTTATTTTAATCAGTATTTTTAATTGTTATTGACATCTTAGTTTTGTTGTCTATTATAGTATTCATGCTATAACATCAAGTGTATTCTGGGGATTTTGTCAAGTTTCATTCGTGAAAACAAAAAGTGTGCCTTGCATGTATAATAACCCTTCTAGTGAAATTTGTGGATATCTTTAATAAATGCTACCAATATCAAATTTATTATTGATTAGTTAAATTCGGTAATATTCTGGAAGATGGTTTGTATGTATGTGAGGACATTTTAATGTATTAATCCTTCTCCTTTTGACATAAGTGTTACATTAAGAGACATCTTGCTTTCTACCATGCGCTTACTTTTTGTGTCAATTCGAATTGTGTACCTTTTGGCCACGAGCTATTGAACAACATATTCTTGTTAGTATGAGAAATACTCAATAGAGAAATAGTGAAAGTTGAAAAAAATGATGTTGGAGGTAAGGTAGAAGATGGTAAAAATAACTCATCCTTTTAGATACATTTTCAAATGCCTCAATTAATGAATCTTTTAATCTATGTATTACTACCATAGTAATTCTCTCAATTCTCTTCCTTAAACAGTCGATATGGTAATTAAATATAATTATATTTAGATGGCCTGTTACTCTCCTTAAGTTGAATTGTTGAGAATCTAAATATACGCATGTACCTATAGGCTTAATCGACATTAGAGTTGAGGGTTGTGTATTGGAGCTCTAGGAAACGGAATATGTATATTTGACTCTGCAACATTTTAGTATGTAAATAAGTTTAAGCAAAGTTAATGTATATTGTCTTCATAGTGGCTTTTTGCATTTTTACCTTTCAATCTTCGACCTTTGTCTACTAATGTGACCTTCGCCATGTTTCCACAAATGTTCCTTAGCTTACAAATGTAATAAACAGTCAAACATATTTTGGTTTCATCTTCCATTGTTGTATAGTCTAAATACATTTTTTGTTCCTGTAGTTAATGTCATTGATTTTTTTTTAGTCTCTCATGAATTATTATAACAAAAAGATCTCAGATTTAATGCTCAAATAAGTGCAATTAAATTGGTGGCAATATTTATATTATGCTTATTCTCATATCAATATGGGTGTCCATTAGAATAAGGAAAACATATATTGGAATCTATTTATACAAAAGCAGTAATGTTTAGATTAATAACACATTAGTAAAGTAGTAATGAGAAAGCACTTTTTAAGTGAAAATTATGGTTATATTTTAAATTATGAATGTAACGTAAAGCATGATCTTTATTTCTTTACAAATATTTATTTAAAATTCTAATTATTGTGTTTCTAAATAAAATATTAAATAGGTAAAACAATCCATTGTACAGTGGTAGCAGACAAGTTTACATAATCATATCATTAAGAGTATTTTCAAATTGGTACTTATTATATTAATGTCTTTTCAGTTTAGTTATTTAGTTATATATTATCAGATTAATCTTGGAAGGGAATTACAAATTTGATTGATGAGTGGACTAAAAGCAAGTCTCATTCAACATGTGAGATGGAATTTGCATGAGTATTTAATTATTAAGTAATATTTAATTTTTTTTACATGTGCAAGATTAAATTTATTAAACAAATAAAATCATTTATTAATTAATTAAATAAAATCATTTATTAATTAATTAAATAAAATCATTTATTAAATAAATAAATAATGGTTTTATTTATTTTTAGAAAAAGATATTGTTGAAAAATTAAATTAAATAATTAAAACAATTATGAAGTGGGAATTAATTAAATTAAATAAATAAATAAACTAAATGATTTTATTTATTTTAGAAGAGGATAATGTTGAAGATTTAAATTAAATAATTAAAACAATTATTTAATTTAAGAAGTGTGAATTAATTAAATAATAAATTATTTAATTTAGAGATGAGAGATAGATAAGGAATTTGTACAAATACATTTAATAATGAAATAAATTTATTTATTATTTACATGTGCAAGATTGAATTTAGTAACTAAAGTAAATGATTTTATTTATTTTTGAAAGAAGATAAAGTTGAGAGATAAATGAATTAATTAAATAATTAAAACAATTATTTAATTTAGGAAGTGGGAAATGAATAATTAATTAAATAATAATGAATTATTTAATTAAACTTTAGAATAGAAGAACAATTAGTAAATTAATTAAACAATATTAATTATTTAATCAATATAGAGGAATGGATAATATGAATTTAATTAAATAATATGAAATTATTTAATTCTTAGAATGAAGTGAAAATGATCATTAATTTAATCATTTAGTCAAAATTAGGTGTCTGCATTTTACCCCTCTTTGAGATAATGTGTTTTTATAGTGTTATTTCAAAGAAAGTGATAGCATGCCCCAGTTTGCCACAGCAAATGAAAAATAAAGAAATGAAAACATTAACATTAATAATTTGATAAGTTTTAATGCCTATCCTTTACATATCCATTCCAATCGCGCTAGTCCATTTGTCCATTTATAGTGTCTCATATATTGCTAGACACTAGGGACAATACTTATATCTTGCTTCAAAATAAATCTTGATCTATGTCTTCTAGCTCACATTGTGATCTAGGCATCATCCCAACAATCGAAATGATCCATATCAGTTGCATCTTGTTAACGCTTCAAAGTGCTATCCAAACATTCAGCAAATTTTGTTCCTAACCTGGCTACAAATCTTTATCAATCTTATCTGATCAATCAATCATCATCTTGAGATGTATCCTTCCTAATCCCCATGTTGTTCCTATCTTGACAACACTATCCTTGCACTGTTGTGTATCCTCAACAATGTTATCACTAAATTAGCAATCACTCAATCATATCAATCAATTTTAGCCTGGCTATCAACAAGATCTCAAAAGTTTATTGATATCCCTACATACTAATATATATTTATTGTCCATCATCATAATCATTCATATAAGTCGTTCAAAAACTTTAAAACATAAAATATTCAAAAAATATATAAAACATTCAGAAAATTTCCAAAAATCCAAAAAACTTTAAAAAATGTTCCAAAAATCCAAAAACATTCAAAAATAAAAATAAAAAAATGGCCAGGTGTAGAAAGATGGGGAAAAAAAAGTGTCTAACCCATTTAAGTCTTTTGAAAAATCCAAAACGTGAGCACGTAAACAAAAAATAAATAAATAAATTTCATTCTATTTTATGTTATTTTCAATTTGGTTTGCGGCCTGCAAACCCTCAAAAACATGCTCGCATTCTAAGAAGGAAAGAACCAGTATGTTTCTTTGCCAAATCTTCGTCAAAATGCCACCATGACATTGAGGAGGTAAAAGGAGTAAGTTATTTTTTGATGTAAATTTATTTAATTTTCAAGAAATGATAATATACCTCCTTCTCCTCGTCAAAATCCTAATCCACCTCATGATGAAATCCTTCCTAAAGAACAACCCCAACAACACCTCCAACAATTCCTCAACATGCTCCAAGAACTCGAGAAAATTTGATGGGGCAAATTGAAAATAACAAAAAACAAACTAAGGAGTTAATTGCAAGGTTGAGAGATCTTGCAAGCACAACCTCGCATAGAACCACACTTGTTCAATCACTTGAATCGATAATATCACATGTAGATTCAATTAGCAAACAAATAATTAATTGGTCAAATAAAAGACGAGAGTTTAGATAATTTTATGCAGATAAATTATCATATAAACAAGTTAAAGATGAAAAATTATAAAATTTGACTTGTGTGCACTATTCATGTCACGACTCCAATTTTGCAACGATGAATGTATAATTCAATATTACTATTTAAATGATCATCTTATGTTCATAAATTGATTTATAGCTCTTAATAGAAGTACCTTCTTATGATTTGGTAGTGGCAAATGCAATGATTTGTTTATTAAAATTTGAATGATCCTTCTATTAGAATAAAATTGACTTAAAATATATATGTGTGTATAATTTCTTTTAGTGAATTCCTTGTGAAAGGAAATGATGTCCCTTTTAAAATAGATTACCTATTTATTGTGTTATAGTGAATTAAAAAGAATAAAATAAATGGATATTTGATTTATTATTTAAATAAATCTCTTTATCGAGATAAGGACAAATTAAAAGAAATAGAAGAAAAAGAAAACAAAAAAAAAAAGGAAAGGAGGGTACCTAGTTATTTTTGTTTTACAAGATTTGTTCACAGAAAGGAGTGAAGGAAGAAGGGAGGCAGTTTTTAAAAAAATAATGGCATGTAACCGTTATTGGATTGGGGGAAATGGATTACAAATTCTCAACAATGGAAGATATCCGCCATTACGCAAACCAGCTTGGTGTCTTTCCACTGTTTGTTGTGGATGGTGATGCTCCAGTTTTGAAGCCTCCAGCACAATTGGATCATTTTGTAGAATGATAGGGATCGATTACTCTTCCTATAAAAAAAAGTTGAAAGCCCCATCATTGCATGTAACCTTGCCTTCAATCGATACATGGACGAATGTGTGGTAAGTCGTGTTGTTTCTCAGAATGGTTGTTTGTCTTACTCTTTCAGAATTGATTTATGCCATATGGTTATGTCTGATATTTTCTTTATAACAATCTTAGTTCTCTTAGTAAACAACTTAGCTTGCAATACATGTAGGATTTTATGCTTACAAAATTGTTGGATGAATAGATACATGAACATTAGCAATGAAGTTCCATTGTATATAGTAGTTAAAAGAGTGTATTCTTTTTAAGTGGCTAAGTAAATGAGGGGTTCTTTGTTCATACAACTGAAGTAGTGATGAAAGATAAAAGTAAAGGATGTCTGGATTTGAAATACCAAGGCAAATAGACAATTCCACACCCCTGTAGAATCATGCACCATATTATAAAACAAAGTAATGCATTGGCACAAACCATGGAAATCAGCCTCGGCCAGATTATGTGGTAAATGTGCTACATTTTGATTTAGCCTTCCACATCTAGCTTTGTATCCCACTTCTTGAGTTCCATTAGATCATTCTCTATATCTATGTTTTACACCCTGTTCCAAGTCTCGCACCATAGCAAATGCAACAAGGATATATATTGTCAAGGGTCGGGGTTCTTGGCATTGCTCCTACCGTTTGCATTTGCTTAAAGGTTTCTAAGCCTTATTGACAAACCTTCTTGGTACATATCATGCAATCATTACATTCCCTGAGATGTAGTCATTGGAGGCCATTATGTCAAATAGTTCACACGCCTTTTTGTGTCTCCACTTTGTGCATATATCTATCAGGTCGTGAGGCCATTTTGTCATATAGATACGTGCCTTGTCTTTGCTTCCACTGTTTGTAAACATGTATACTGGGTCGCTTGCAACTACAACATCTGACAAAACTCATTTATCCTAGATGCGCATAGCTATCCCCACTAACGTCTTGCTCTTTTTGTTTGCAATTCTTGTCACAAATTGATGATTCGGGTTGCTTTTTGTGGTTGATCACCAAGATGTGAGAACTTGTTGAATGAACCCAGTATCTTGTTGGATTATTCCTCCCGAACCTTTGAAAAGTAACTACTAAGAATGAAAGGGTCCTTACTTCTTCCTGTAATTACTGGTTAGTTGATAGTTGTAGTCTTCTTCACCAACATACATAGTAGTTTAGATGAATCTTCTTTCATTTTCTATACATTTAAAAAACAAATTGAGCATGTTATCAATTATATATGACATTTGTCATTCATCTTGAAGAAAACGTGTGACATAAAATAATTAGGATGTATCTATACTTTTATAACTAATATGGATTTGATATGTACTAAGAGTTATTCAAAAATCTCGACATGCCAATCTTACTGCCACCTAAGTCTACTAAATACTTCTTAGGACATATCAACCCACTTTAAGATGGATCTTTGCTAGTTTATAAATCTGTAATTAATAAAAATAAGAAGTTATCATTATGACATGTTTTCTAACATTATTTACAATGATTTGATGGACCTATCAAAGTATATCATTCAGCCATACGATCTAATTTTCTCTTCACATCATAGTGTAATGCATCAAGGGAGTTGGCCTCGTCATTCTTGATATCCTTGTAGCTCTTCCATGTCCTTGAACTCTAGAAAAGTGAAATTGTCTTTGATATTGCAAACCTTATCTTTCTTCTTGTTCTTGTGTTTTGTAAAGTGTGTATGAAGTGCCCTGCAAAAGAGAAAATATGTTTAAGATAATTGGCATTCATATACACATGGATGAAATAGAAGCAAGAATAGATATTTTTATGGTATCATATACATGGATGAAATAGAAGCGAGACTAGATATTTTTATGGTATCATTTTCTATATATAGAAGCAGCTTAAATGAAGGTACCCATTTTGTTTTGGTTCTTGTGATTTAGAAGATTGATTTTTTTGGGAATTGTTGGATACCGATACACGACAATTCTGTTTATATCTCTAACTTTTACTATTGTTCCCTGGTTCCTTAGTTTAATAGCATAGTATTTGTAATTCTAGAACGTTATCTGTAGTGCATTTAGGAAAATCTAATTAGGGTTCTTGAATAGTCTCATATCTACAACTACATGTCAATGGGGTTGTACTTAAATGACAAGGCCATACAATTCTCAAGAGGGAGATCCATGTTTGAATCCCCAAAAAGGTGACATCTTAAGTTGGAATACCAAGTGGTGACTCTTGGACTTCTATTGTGGCTTCTCAATTGAATAAAGTTGAATAAGTGGTTCTAAGTTGAATATGTAGAATGATCTGATTATGATAAAAGAAGGGTCTAAGTCTAACAGAATGAATATGTTGAATGGGAAGGAATTTCTTAATAGACAAATAGAAGGAAAATGAATAGGTCAATAGGTTGAAAATGTTGCTTAGATTGAATGTGTTGATTTAGAAGAAGTGATTGATATGTTTGGGTTGATTTTTATAAATATTGAATATGATGATCATTGATTAGATGGAATGTGTAGAATTGTTATGAATATGATGAAAGAAATGAATTTGTGGAATGTATAGCATGTCCATTGAATATATGAAATATGTTGGAAAATTAGGAATCTGTTTTATTAAAAACATTAAATAGTGTTACCTTTTTTATATAAAGTATTCTTACCATCATTGATGTAATAGTAACCCACCATGCCAAATCAACATGCATACATATCATGTGTATATTTGAGCTAACATTGTGATGAATATTTCATTATTCAAGAAGCATTCAAGTCAAGATCTATCACAACCGAGCAAGAGCTTAATGCTAGAGTTTCGGTGAGTTGCAACATCATAATGTGTTTGTTCATCATTCCTTTATCTTATTTCATTTCATTTCAAGGTTTGATTACCAAAACGGGGTTTGACCAAGGAAAACCCCTATTCACTCACAATCTTTTGCAAGTCTCTAGGGGATGACACATGGATGAGCAAGCCTTTCTTGCGTTGGCATCACCAGGTTGGTCAATCATGTTGTTCCTATAATTTATTTACTTTGAAGAAAAATGATTTTTATTTATGTTGATTAATCGCTTATTTGACCTTGTTTTGATTTACCTTGATTCATTGATGTGCATGTTATCCCATTCTTATAAGTGATGAAAATTATTCCTCTTAATTCCCACCTTTATATAATTATTTGGTTATATTAAATTATTTTGGAAATTGAGGGTTATATTAGTACGTGAGATTCCCAAATCCTTACAATTCACAAACCCTAGAACAAATCAACCTTTGCATCCTTCAATCAAGAGGTTCCCTAACCATTGGTGTAGCCACCAAGGGATAAAGAACAATTTTTGGAGGAGGTGGTGGATGGTTTTTTACCATCCTCCATACAACAACAATGAGGTGCCATAATTTTTTTTGAGGAAACTCTATTGTGAGTTTGTCCTCAATAAAATCCCAAACTCTTTTGACATGTGAGACTTCTAGGATAGAGGTGGGGGCTCACAGGATAGAGTGGGGGTACATATTGATGCACATCGGCCAACAAGAGGAGCTCTCACTAGACCAACATATGAGCATGTGACTATCCCTTCCATTGTGAAGGAGAGTGTTGAGGTGGATTCATTGCAATCGATTAGTTCCCTCACCTAGAGCCTCATACAACATACCAATCCTCTAGCACAAGGTGAGCCAGGAAAATCTTCAAGGAGTAGAGTTCCAGCTCATTATTTTTCAGGCTTGTCAGTCATTCTGTGTTTATGATCCTGTGAATAGTCAGGATGCAGGTGCCTAAGGTAAATCTACATCCAATCAGATGGTGATGACAGATGCCCTCCTTAATGAGACATTCAACCTTGATAGTCACCTATAAATGTTAGCAAGTTTATTGAATTTAATTTATTAAATGTTATTTTTGAAATGCAAGATTAACTAAATTAAAGTTGAATGATTATAATGAAATTTTAAGGTCATAGTGTTCACTTTGTTTTCAGTGGTCCTCCACCTCCCTATTACACGATCACATGTACTATGGAGGTATGTAACTAGTAAAGAATTATAAATATTACATGTGAATAGCTAAACATTATATGAATGGTATTCTAATATCTCATTTTGGATGTTGAATAGATTAATATTGGAGCTTCAATGGTAACACCTACCAGTGGAGGTTTTCATCGAAGTTTCACTGAGGTAATACAGATTATTTATAATTTTAAAATTTAAAAAAATTGTATTTCATTATTGAATAATGTTGAATGACTTGAAGGTTCTAGATAGTTTGTAAGTATGCTTTGTACTTTTTTAATTAATTTGAATTTAGGTTGTTATGCACTTCATAATATATGAATTTCATTTTTTCATGTTGTTGACCTCCAAAAATATAGGTTGGTGGCATCACTAGCTTGTAGCATACCATTTCACTCTTATCCTCCTAACTATTATCACTAGCTTGTAGCATACCATCTCTCTGCTCACTGTTGGGCTCATGAATGTTGCTTGGGATATTGATCTTATTACTACCCTTGTCCTATGTTGACTATACTTATCATGATTACTATGTAATTTCATTCATGTTATGGTTGTAGAATTTCATTTATACCTTTGAAGTGCTTGGCATCAAAGAGGACTACTCTCTTGCTTTCTTGATTGTATACTGCCATCTTATATCAATTATCTTCAATGATATCTACTCCATAGGAAAGGTACTATCCACTTATAATTTATAAATATATTCACTCTTTCTATCCCTTCAGAATTATTATCCTCTATGAATATGATGATTAAAAAGGAACTATCACTCTAAACTATCCTTTAATAATAAACTATGCATACTCCTCTTATACCATTGTACTAAATTTTTTGCTTCTCCTATGAGAATATCTTGTAGCATTGTATTTCATGTGATTACCACCACATTCATGGTTGTTATGCACTCTTTACCTTGAGGTATCTTAGTTGAAAACATATAAAATATCTCATAAAAAATCATCCTCCACAATTATCCCTTGAGGCATTCTTTGGTATTGAAATACATGTGATTGTCCTATTACATTTTGTCACTTTAGACTATTATATTTAGTCTTATGTAACTATCCTATTACAGTTCTTTATTTATTCTTTATCCTTTATTGTTCATTTCTTGTCCTTTATTCATCATTTATCCTTGTGATCATTACTCTGCCTATGTGAATATTACACAATCCACTATAATGAAGATATCTCACTCCATTTCTTAGTCATCTCTTCTTTGTGATTCACCCATGAATATTAATAGAATGTTGAGGTTTTATGAAAATCATGGAGTGTCTTTATAAGTATGAATTTTAATCAAGATCTTAGGACCACAGTCCCCTCATTTCTCACTATCACTACATTATTTTGTTCTTAGTTGGCAGTGCTCATTATTGCTTCTTTTCATGCATCTCACTATCATTCTTCACATTATTTCCATAAATCTTATCCCCACTTCAAAAATTCTTCACACTTCACATCAACAAAGTTTTGCATGACTTTTTTATGTAATCATGATATTGTCCCTTACTTGCATGATATGGTTGTCCCTAGGACTGTCATCTTGTGACTATCCTTTACTTTGAAATTTTCCTCACGGAACATGCAAACCCTTGACATTCAATTGATACTCATGAAGACTCTTACTGATATGAGGATACTATGTCCATAGCCAAGAGGATAGGATACTTTTTCCTTTCTCCTCATTTCTCCTAGCTGTCGCATTGCTTTGTTATCTATCCTTCTATTATTACAACCCTGCCTTGTCATTCATGAGACCCCCTAATGTGCAAGATAACCTTATAATAACCTCTTCCTCTATCAACTTCTTCTTTCAAACTTAGAAACTGCCCAATATGGCTCTTGTGCATTGTGTTTTGTCTTGTTGGTTCTCTAGGCAATATTGCTCTCTTCTATCAACCTTTTGTTCATCATGTTCATGAAGGGTTTTGATCATAAAACAAGATTTGAAATAGAATTGGATGCATTAGCATATCCCAAGGAACACAATGTTGCAGTAACCACATATTAAAATATGAAGTAATATATATTTCAATAAGTACTCAAAATTTTGTTGACTATGTCATACATTATAAGCCATGACCTGCATCGCTCTTCTAATTTTTGTAATTGAATAATGTTTTTTAATTTTCAGATGATGCAAAAAGAGGCTCCTATGAATATTGATAGGGAAATGGAGCATGGTGTCTCTATTGCAATAGAGAGCTCGATTCCTTTGTTGGGGGTATGAGGTAGATTAGTAAATTTCAAATTACATTCATTGTTTTAGTTGTTTATTATTGAAAAACCAAATGATTATAGATTTGTAGTTTAATTTCTATCTGGATGGTTGCTATAGGGCTTTTCAATGCCACAACTTGAGCATGCCACTATTACAGACAAGGAGAGAGATCATTTGGTGGTGGTAAGTGATTATTTTGTTAAATATTTCATTTTATATAATTTAATTTCTATATATTAATGTCTATACTTTTTATTGTAATAGGTATGGCTCCATGAAGAATTAAATATGAGGTCCAACCCTTGAGTTTGAAGTAGACCACTGTCATATGCATCTCCATCCCCCCGACAATCAAAGGCCACCCATGATCTATTTTCTTCACCTAGAGGGGAATGACTATTTATTAGGGTTCTTTGTTGTATGCCTATATGGTATTTTTGGACATATATTTTGTATTACATGTTACACAGGTGGCTATTGTTGCACCAAAAGATTGACCTATTAATGCTCGATACAACCGCTAGATTTATACAAGATCCAAGATCCACAGGATGTGGTTAATCCATGTCACAAACCCAAGTGTTGCATTGCACAACACAAGGAGACCAAGGGTGAAACTCTTACAACAATCCCCCCAGCGCAAGCGAGGGGTTCGAACTTGTGACCTCAGCTCTAATACCAATTGGTGCACAAGTGGTTTTCATTGCACCAAAAGATCAACCTATTAATGCTTGATACAACCACCAAATTTATACAAGATACAAGATCCACAGGAGGTGGTTAAGCCATGTCATGAACCCAAGTGCCACACTACACAACACAAGGAGTCCAAGGGCGAAACTCTTGCAACATTGCATATATGTGACATTATATGCCCATATGGCATTCTTGTAAGCCTATATGGATATTTTGTATATATTTTGTACTTATATCGACATATATTGATGTATTCCTATATGGCTACTTCTAGTTAATATTGTCATTTCATGCCACCCTTAGATGACCCATCATTGATAATAGATCTGTGTTCTATCCTACATGGGCCATCTTGCATGAATTCTCCTTGAAGGGTCCTAAATTTGACTAAGTGTTGAGTTTTTGAATGTAGGGCTTTGGCCTTCTCCTTTACTTCTTACCTTTCTTTGATAAGAGGTAACTCTTCTCTTTGACCCTCGACGTCTCCTTTCAAACCTTAGCTTTTGGCCTTCCCTTTTACCCTTTTCATCCCTACAATAAGGTTTAACCCTCCTTCCCAACCTCTGAAGCTCGAAAAAGGTGATTCTCTCCTTCGACCTTTTCTCTTCTCTTCTTCTGGTATGCAGTATGGTGAACTCTTGAAGCTTGATCTCCGATCGTCCAATGCCAAGATGTGCATAAAGTATGAAGTAGGCCCGCCACCCGATCCCTAACCAGATGTTAATTTTTAGGCCTATGGACCATTTAATGATGCAAAGGTTTCTTTTTGGGCCTGATGCCACGACCTTCCCATGGATTTGATTTGTTTTCTAGGTGACACCATTAATGCTCAATCCAACTTTTGAGTGGCTTGTTTCAATTCTAGGGCTTCAAGGATGACATTTATTACTTCCCCTGACTTCTACAAGTGGATTTTATGGGCACCCATGCTCATTTGTTACAAATTATTGACCTTTCCTAACGGATCCATGCCCTAATCATGATTTTCACAAGATGGCTCCATTCTTTCACACACAACCTTCTTTGCTAACCTTGGTTAGGTTTAGGGTTAGATTTGTGATTATAATTTATGCCTGATCTATAAAGGCAAGAAATATATTCATTTCAAGGGTTCTTCCTCTAGCTCCTCCAAGGTTTTTCTTTGGAAGACATGCATTTTTGTATCTTTGCAATTGTAAAGATTAGTTTTTTTCCTCTACACCAATGAAATCGATGAAGCTTTCCTCTTCTTATCTTTTGTATGATTGTGTAAGTTCATTACCTGCATATCTAAGGGCTTGTTTGTCTTTTTCCATGCATATATTTTGTCTTAAATTTTTTATAGTTGTTTTGAGAATCTTGCTTTCCTTCCAGCGCCCTATCAAACCCTAACCTTCATGTTTTCCTTTGGAATTGACCAAATGGAGAATAGTGTGAGTCCCCTAGTCCCTCTTCAACATGTTGAGAAATCTTAGCCAAGAAGAAAAAAATTTCCATCTTGGTGTACCGCCTCCATTTCCCTTTCATGTATTCCTTCTCCCCTTTTCCCTTGTGAGCTATTAGAGTAGGGTAGTGGTAGGATTTCATGTATTGGGTTGGACCAGCACATTGCACTTGGATCAAAAGAGGAAGATGACCTTCTTCAAAGATTCAAACTCATATTTGCAAAGGTCCCACACCTTGAGGTTGTTTCCATTGTGTCATTGGAATGTTGAACTTCATGTTCAGTAGGGTGAAATTTCATGTGACAATAGTTTTTGGCACAGTCGATGGGACTATTTTCTCTTTGTTGAATAATTTGGTGTTTTCTCCAATGTATGTTTCCTTTTGAGGCATTGCTTCTAACACCATGGGGACTCCATTCAAAATCTGTTGGTTCAAGCAGCCTAGTTTTAGTTCATTTTGTTGAGGAAGTAATGCCTTATTCAACATTTCAGCCTTTGGAGGCATTCTTCAAGAACCTAGTAACTCCGCAATATCATTTGGGTGACTCTACTGGTATGTACCCAAAATATTTGGTTGGGAAGTCCTCTGCTCTTATTTTATAATTTTCAAATCTCTCCCTATGCATAAAGATATCAAATTTTAATGGAAACCATAAGTATACTCCCCCATTTCATGAGAATGCCAACTTTTCACCTCCCCGTCATCCATATTAGGTTGGTTATGCCTCCCCATTCATTCTATAGAACCTTGATGTTGTGGGTTCTCAATATTATCAAAATGCTTACCACCCACCCCCCTGCTTAGTCTTCTTGGACACCCACATGTTCCTATCAACAACCCCAAGAGACTCACCATTTTGAAAAGAAGCCTTGTTTCTCTCCATGTCAAACCCAAAGTTCTAGTAATATGAGTGCAAGTGAAATTACAAGAATATTGCTAGATTTCAATAGATGGTTGGATGATATTTGAAGACAACAAGATTTTTTCCTACAACAAGAGGAGTAGGCTAATCAAGCCTATTAGGGGCAGCAAGATTATTTTCCACAGTAGGATGAGCTTTCCCATCAAGCTCATTATCCTCACCAGTAAGCACAGAAGCTTAATAGAGGTATGAGCAACAATTGGAGGTAACAAGAAGGAAACAACAAGAGGAGTATACAACAAAGGATGCTGCTACTAGGAAAGAGCAACTAAGACTTGCCCATCTCTAGCACAAATACCTAAGACTCGAGTAGCCCCCTCTATGCCTACTTTCAAACAAACACCTCCACCAGTTCCAAAATAGTCTCCTGAGGAGGTAAGAAAGCATAAGTTTGTAAATTTCAAGAACCCTAACAAACCTCTTGAAACTTATATTTTCCCTCTAGTTGTTCCAGAACAACCTATTGTGCAGGAGGTTTGCAAGCACAAAATTTTTAGTTTCAAGAATTTAATCAACCTCTTGAAACTCATTTTGAACCTCCTATACCATCAAGTAATCTCCTATGTTGGAGATCCCAAGTTTTGAGAGCCTCCATTCCTTACAAGAACCCATCCTTGAGGAGGCTCATCTTTTTACTCCTATTGAGCAGTCCCTTCCAGAATCCCAACAAGAGTTTTAATTCCCTTCTAATCATTTTTCTCCCTCTTTTACTATTTCACTCTTTAAAGGTGGACATGTGGTATGGGATCCTAATTGGTCAGAAGAACATAGGAAGGAGTAGTTTCAGGCTAGGAGTGAAGAAGTTGTTCTTGAAGATCTTTCATGTGCTCCAAAAAATGAGTTTATTGGTTTGCTACAAGAAACAGTGTTGCAATAGCAAGATACTATACAAATAAAATAAATTGATATAGTAGAGGAACCAATCCTCTCATCTGATGTCCTCCCTTTTTTTATTTAAGATGAGGAGGTGAAATATAGAAAAATAGGGTTTCCCAAAATGTAAATGTAAGTCTAGAGGGTTAGAATAGACCCTATCTTTCTATTTTCATTAGGAAATGAGATCCCCATAAGGAATTGATTAACAGCCCTTAGGTGAATCAACCGAGTCTGAGAATCTTTAGATTTCCTTATGCTTTGAAGATGGGGGTTTGGGTCAAATGATACTTTTGGGAGAAAAACTAAAAATACCAAATCAACTCAAAAATGCAAGCTACCACTTGGATCTTTTAGATTAAGCATAAAATTGAGTGCAATAGAAAAGCTTCTAGAAAATATGGGAAATGAGAACACTATGCACCTATCATAAAATTTTGTTTCTACAAGCCTATCAGGGACTCATTTTCCCATGGGAAAATGGGTCCAAGTCTCCTTTTTTGGAAAAGTTTGAAACTAATGTTTGATTCTTGTACCTACACTTATTTCCTGTACCTCTGAACCTTTGCTCCTAGATCTGTACCTATGATAAATCTGTAAAACAAAATTGTTGTTTGGTGGTGGATAGGGTTTTTCCTTGGTCAAACCCCTAGTTTGGTAATTAAACCTTGATAAAAAAGTATAGATCTGAAACAAGAAAGTGTATTTAAGCCCTAATATTAAGTGTTTCTAAGATTACAAGAGCTCAAATGCAAAGAAACCCTACTCAAATATGTTAAAATATGATCCCTAAATGAAACAATGAATATTGATGAAGACCTACTTTGGGAGATATCAAATCACCCTAATAGATCAAAAATATGAATATACCTTCCTTTAGGCAGAAAGTAGAATGATAATAGAAGATGGGATCACTTAGGAAACAAGTCATTAGGCTTGGTTGAATAGCTTGGCGCATCTCCCAAAACCTAGAATCCATCATGATCCTTCATAGGAATCTATCATCAATCTTTGAAAATGCTTGATCTTGTTGACAAAATCAGCTTGAAGACCAGCAAAAACAAATAGAATGTTGCTCCAAGACTTCAACTTTAAATGATAAATTGACTTCTCCTTGCTCTTGAGTGTAAATCCTTGTGATCTCATGTGAATATCTATCTTGTCTAGTGAAAAATGATTGAAAGACTTAGCTTTATAGGCTTCCCTTCTAATTTCCCATTTATTAGATCCTAAAAGCCGACACTTAGAATTTTAATTTAGGACCTTGAAATTCCACCAAAAACATGTTTAAATTTGAGTTTATGAACTTAAAGGGGACCCATTCGCCCATGGGAAAATGGGTCCTAACCTAAAAGCTCAGGACCTAAGTTATCTCAGGGCATTAATTTGATTAATAACATTTATTCAATGTGGGTTACATTGTCGGGAAATAATTAAAATAGGCCTTGGATTGCATAATAAAGGGTATTAGGGGCCTATTAATGAGGTTTAAAAATGCATAAATACAAGGTCACTAAAATAGGTCCAAACTAAGTGTGAAATTATACTTTCACTTAGAAAGGAGTACAATTTTCTACACTACATTTAGCCCCCACTTTAGTGGCCATATGATACTACGTGCATATACAAGCTAAAAGAATTTGAATAAAAAGGATACTCATATGGATTCATTTGCAAGTAGGGAGAATGAAGCCCCTGTTGTAGCCATTTGAAAAACCACAATGTTAGGAACTACGTCCTACAAAAATGATTCGTTAGTTGTTCAAAAATCCTCTTATCAAACTTCTATAGAGAATCAAATTTGAGGGTAGATGTATGCCCCCTAGATTCTACTTGATTTATAAAGGTGGAATCAGGATAGCCGTGAGACCTCATCGAGTCACTTGGTTTTGATGATGTGAATGCTTTACAATAGGGTATTGTATTTACACCACCACATATTGATAGGCATTAGATTAGATCAAGGATGAAATCATGAATCCAATTTAACAAATGACATTGAAAATAGAGTTCACTAGCCCCTCAATATGCTGATTTGAATAAAATATACTAATAAAATATATTTTTCTTTAATAAAGTTTAGTCTATATGAATGAAAATGATACTTTTATCTATCATTTCAACATTTACCTTTTTGCAATTTAGCTTGGTGTAGAGTAATTGAAGATTCCTAGAAGATGAGCATACAAGCTTCTGAGACTAGACATTCTACATGACAAGGTGGCACAAAGTGAGCTTTGGCATATGGTGAGTGGATTTGCTTTGCTTTTTCTTCACATTCATGTATATATAATAATGTTTTCACATTTCTATAAGTTTTTAGGACACTGGAAAAAAAGTCTCAAAGCATCATCCTTTGTTGCAAAGTGTCCCTCTTGGTTGCAAACTGTCCAACTTACTTGTAAAGTGTCCAAAAATGGCTAAAGTATCCAAGACCTCCCCCTATTCAAAAATGGCCCATATGTCCAAGTTTTTCATAAAGTGTCCTAGAGAAACTCTAGTGAAAATTTAATTATTTAATGCATATATTTAGAAACTTTAGTGATGATGTATTTTTATTTTTATTCTTTAGATTCCTCCCTGAGCCCTACAGCATCTAGAAGGCAGATGATTTTGTCACCTCTGAGAGTAACTTTCCCAGCTATCAAAGGATGAGATTAGTATCTTATAGGAGACAATATTATTTTGGGCATACCTCATGCCACCCATGAGTTATCATGATTCAATGCTTATGTCCCTAGTAGAGAGGTGGGATTCAAATACGTGCAACTTTCACCTTCCTATAGGAGAGATGACTATTACACTAGAGGACATTCACCACATCCTACAATTACCTATCTGGGCTAAAAATTTCCATTTGGTAGATGAGCGGACACCTAAGGAGATGTGAGATGATATTCAGTACTATCTAGGTTGTCCCATCCAAGAGGCGAGTGTCATACCTCATGTTGAGCTCAAATGGCTTCTATATGCACGATTGTCACTACTAAGGTGCATTATGATAGTCAATACAGTACTAGCACTAGTTCCTGACAGGCAAGGAACACACTTAGATGGAGGATTAGTGCACATCATCTAAGATATGGAGGAGCATCAGATTGCATATGCATGGGGTTGCAATATGTTGGCACACTTATACTATGATCTCGGGTGCTTCATGTACCAAGAGCTAGATATCATAGTACATTATACACTCTTGTGGGTGTGGTGCTTCAAGAACATCACATGTACTAGGCCGACAAGGTATCCAACCATAGCAGCCATGGGACAAGCCTGTAGCTATTCTTTTAGACATGCCTAGTAGGATGGAGATTTGTTACACTGGTGGGGTAGATTTGACCACTTGGATGAGGATGACATATTATGGAGACTATATCTCATGATACCCTAGTGGGAAGATGAGATGCATCAACTGGTTAGGATGTAGCGGGATCGATTTACATTGGGGAGGCATGATTACATAGTGAGTCCCTTCTACTATGATCATGTTATGTGATAGTTTGGAAAAATTCAGGTGCCACCAAGACCTCGGCCCAGGTATCTATGGTCAGCACAAAGTACCTCCAAGCTTAGACACAATCATCACCTCACTATTGATGATGTATATTTTAGTGATTCATAGGATGAGGCCCAAGATATGCCCCTAGTCTCTGATGTTGATGATGTAGGTACTATAGTGGCCTATGAACAGTGGTGGATTCCAGCATGACTAACTCATTAATTTCCTAGGCATCACCTTGCAGGCCATGCAGGACCTCTCCAAAGTCGTAAAGATGATAGGGATGATGAGAAGATCAATGGGGATTCAGATGATGAGGATATAATACTAAACATATTCCATGAAGAGAAGGAGGACGTCCAACTAATGAGTGATGATCCTGATGAGGTAGATGAGGCCCCAGTTGGCCCCGAGAGGAGGGATTCACTACCTACCCAAGTCACTAGAGCATAGTCAGTGGCTACAACAGGGATCAACATTCATGAGTGTGGAGAGGCCAGTGGTAGCAGACCATCCACACTTCCTACATAGGAGGGATCTGTTGTTACACAACTATACCCTGACTGGAAGGTTGGAGACCCAAGTGATGATTTGTTATTTATGCTTTCATTATGCTATTACACTTATGTATATGATTTATATATATCATGATGTGCATCGATATCTTTTATGATTTCCATCTCGCAGGGTCCACACGAGAGTGGCATGATCTCTATCAACGGGTGACCATGGAGATGGTGCCTCCTTTTCCCCCACACAAGAAAATACCTACAGAGTACATGCCCCCACCTTCTTTGGGGTGACATGCAAATCTCTTTGAGCACATTATGAGATTGAGGGCAGCATATGAGAGCGCAACTAGATGCACTAACCTAGTTGAGTCCAGAGAGGAGCAAGTTGTAGGATAGCTTTCAGCACTGCAGGCGGCGTATGATGACCTCCAAGAATCTTGAGGTTTGACAGATAGTGGGATGGAGGTCATCCTACAGTCAGAGGTCTCGAGGCTTGAGAGAGAGATGACCAAGCTACAAGTAGAGAGAGATTGCATAGAGCAGGAGTGCGTTGAGGCACTCATATGGGAGGCTAGAGTAGTTGGAGAGGTGCATGGCCTACATGTAGTCATGAGATCTATGAGCAGACCATGATCACATTCTACCATTTCTCGACGGATGCCACCACTAGGCCCTGAGGGGTCTAACAGTCATAGGCCATAGTAGCATTGTATTATTTATTATATGTACTTGAACTTTTGATTTTATATATATGAGCATTCATGTTTATTTTTATGAGTTTATGTTGAATTAGATGTAAATGTGATTTAATAAATATCCTTAATAAGAATGTTTAATAAATGTCTCCATCATCTAATGTGTGTGTGATCTAATTAAAAAAAATCAGTTTACATTAGATACTACATTAATATTGAGTATGCTATGTTAAGTTAAATGCACCTAATTTCAAAACATTAAATGCATGTAAGGATCTAATATAACATAACACATAAAATAAACTTGAATAGTATGCAAGTTAAATTAATAATCCAAACTTATTGAATAATTACTCTATAATATAAGACACACAAAGAGTTGTTTGTCAAAGAATAAAGCAATGTGAGATAAAATAGAAAACTATCTATTTAATCTAACAACATTACTTTGATATACATATTATTCTTGAAGAATATTTTAGGTGTAGTACCATCACAAATATGGGGTATTGATAGGTTCCTTGAGAGGTGTACCATCTATTTATGTTAATGTGTATGCTCTCGACCCATAACTTTCATCAATTATGTAAGTTCCTAACCAATTAGGGATGAACTTTCCTTTTTCATTTGAGGGAGCATTGACATTATGTTGATTCCCATATAACACCAAGTCAACTTTATTAAAAGTACGAGGAATGACATGATCATTATAACTACATTGCATTCATTTAGAATAAGCTTGGAGATTCTCGGGAGCGTTGATACGTCATTCACCAAGCATTTCAAGTTGATGCAATCGTTTCTCTTTGTAGGTATTTGTAGACATGCAAAATTGACATCATGCATACTCATATTCGCTCATCAATTAAATAAACCAAGTTTAATTGATTAATCTCCTAAGGTCATCCATTTAAATTGAATAAATTAACTTTATTTAATTTAAGCCTATCATCATCCTTTTAATTAAATAAATCAAACCTTTATTTAATTAAATCTGAAATCACCTTTCATCTCCCTTTGATTTATTTTAAATCCCTAAAACTAAGTCAAATGGGTCACAAGCATCTAATCATCATCTAAGTTAATAAAACTATGATTAATCTAATCTAACCACCCATCACATCCTCTAGCTTTTCCCACTTGCACCAATAAAGTATTTTAATTCATTTATTAAAATCATTATTTTCCCTCAACAAAGCATCTTTTGAGAATATTCCTCAAGTTTGAATTTGAAAGCAAGTTGACTTGTCCCTTCCAACATGGCAATAACTTCCCTCTTACATGTCCCCCACTTGGCATTAAAGTCACTTTTTCTCCCTCCAACAAGCTAAATTTGAATTTGAAAAAGGCCAACCAATCTCATTTATTGGTACATTGACTAAAACTTGCACATTCCTCAACCACTCACAAGGTGACAAGTGGCTCCATCTCATTGGCTAAAACTTTATCCCACATTGATCTCTTTTGAACACTCTTTCAACTTGAGAATCTATAAATAGAGGCTTCATTCTTCAACAATGCATCCACAATCCTCATGCAAAGTTATTCTCTTCAATTGAGAGCTAATTTTGTCCATTGCATCCTCATCATTCCCATTATCAAGGGTTGGGAAAGAGATTCTTTCCACATCAAAGAAGCACCAATCCACTATGGGATAGATATGTATCTTGTTTTTATGCTCTCAATTAGTTTTTGTTGTTATCTTGTTTATGAAGGCATGATGCATTATTTCATAGGAGAATTTAGTAAGTTTGCATGAACTAACCTTCTTTATGGAGTTTAGAATGTTTGCAGATTTATGGGTGCTTCATTATGGTGCTAGAAGGAGGGCTTGAAAAAGAAAAGAAAAAATCTAATATGTTGCGTGTGTCTCCATATTTTGCATGCATTGAATACAAATATACAATCTTTTCTTCTATTCAAGTATTGATTCATACATCTCTTTTGTTTCTATTCATATCAATAGGAATATAAGATCCTTGCTTCTCTCAAAGGCATTTAAAATATGAGAATGTTTAATGCATATTATCAGAAATTTAAAGTCTTATGTCTTTTTTCCTATGTCTCTTTAAATTTGTTTGTTATAAATGAAATAACACATAAAGGTCTACAACTTTTAGTGTTCTTGGAAGTAAAATGATAATCTTCTGTGTAACAAACAGAAAAACACGGCATTAACTTTTGGAAAAGTCCATATCCTTTGCCTCAATCATTCTTGTAGCCAAATCTAGTTTTGTTTCTAGCACATGCACTAAGTTCATCATTATTTTGTAGCTAAGTAACTTTCTGACACTTTAGGTTCCACCGTATTCTCGTCTGTCACAAATTTAACATCCGTGTTGTTAGCTCCTCCCGCTTTGTTATTTGAATTTTCCTTCAAATCGAATCTGTGACCATTTATCTTCTTCATTAACATTTTCATATCTGGAATTTCAGCTTCTTCTTAGTTGTAATTCATTTCAAATCTTCATATGTATTGATTGTTGTCTTCTCACAGGAAATAGACTTATCGATCTGATGTGATAGCGCGTACCAGTAAAATAAAATAAAATAACAGAGGGTAGCTGTGAATTCAATAAGGAGAATTGACTACTACTTTTAAGTCACAATTTTGATGTTGAAAAACTCACTTTGGTTCTTATGTACGTGTTGAATTTAATCAGGTTGCATGTTTTTTTCTGTATGCACTGATTCTTATGCATTCTATTAGATGAAGTACATTCACTTTCTTTGAAATCCATCAATCACTGAATTAAGTAAAAGTCTAGAATCTGGAAACACCTTGTTGCTTCATTCGCCAAGCCAATTTCTCCAGTGTTGCATAGACCTCTGGTGTTGTGAATATGATCTATCTCCTACACAAAAAAGCATGTACCTTTTTATGGTCTTCAATCCGCCTTGTGCATATTCCTGAGACCACATCTTCTTGAGGCATTCGGTCAAAGCAGTTCATGTGCCTAGTCTACGCGTCCACACTTTGCATATATGTTTACTAGGGTAGTTTTGACTGCAGCATTTGAAAGACAAAACTTATCACCCTTTTACTTTTTTACGCTTGATCAAACACTCCCATTTTTGTGCAAGCAAAAAGCATGCTGGAAAGAGCTAAGGAATTTACTACGCTCGTCTAATCAACTATTACTACGCCTATCTTTATGCTTATGGCACTTTTTATTACCGTGCCTGCCTTTTTTTTTGTTTTGTTACAATAAATTTGCAGTACATGCAGTATGAGTATCATGCCGAATTTCAAATCATATGGCAATAGGCGAGAAAAAAGGTCTGCTATTGGATTGGGGGCCATACATTCTTAGCGAAAGAAACTGCTCCCAGTTACTCTTCTAACATAATCTTATTTGATCTTCACAAACTTTACAGGTTGGATACGCCCTATTTGTTCTATGAAAGACGACATGGCTGGAGGCCTTGCTAACTAAAAAAATATTTGTTTCATATCGGCCTTTGAAATCAACAATCCTTTCTAAGCTGACTCTTGTAGAAATTGGCCTTCACAACTAGCTTTAGCATAGGCTGTTTGAGATAGGATAAGTTGTCAGCTCCTTAAGATACATTGGATATGAAATCGACCCACCAGATATTATAATCGGTTATTATTGCTGGTATAAAGATCATTGATTGCTAGTAGTGAATTCACATGGTTTCTTATAGGCCATTTTGAATGCTTTCAAAGACTCCCATTCACTCTATTGTCTCCACCGTACGCCAAATTAGATTGGATGGGTGAAATAATTAACTGTAGAAAGGTCTTGTTGCAAACAATTTCACACATCTATGTACTGCTAGATATGCAGATGAAGCCAACAAAGATAAATTCAAAGCCAAACGTTTTCACCTAAAACCCACAGTGAAGATGTCGTTCATTGAATCTCATGTACGTCAGTTAAAAGGAAAACAACCGCAATCAGAAGATATAGGCCCTTTTGTCCAATTACTTTCTAGCCTTCCATCACCGAGAAATCCGCCACATTCTCATTGCTAGGCCTAAGTATTATTATTTTATCTTTTTATATGTTGAGGATGAGAGTTTGTGGATTTTAATGTGTAGACAATTGTCACGGGTAAAATGTAGATGATAGGAGATTTAGAATCAACTTTGTATTGGAAACATGGACTATCTTGCAGGTTTTATTAATATGGAGCAGATTATTACTTTCAATAGTTTCAACTTTCTACGTAGATAATTTTTTTCTTTGACATTTATTTTCTTGGGGAAAGGAAAAGACTTTATTTCTGTGGTCTTTTTTTCTATCAACATCTTTGTTTCTATGGAAATCATCACAAAGTGCTTCTTCCTTGCATGGTTGTCATGAAGTGGTTAGTTTTTCTTTCATTCAAACTTGGAAGAATTGATAGCATGGATTTGAGTTTTGACCTCACTATAATGGTACAATAATGTGATAAGTATAACATGTTTGGATTTGATTTGTTTTGATAGAAATACATTTGTTTTGACAAAGGAATAACATGATTTGGTGGAATAATGTCCGGTGGAGTAGCCTTTAAAGCCTTTTTTTTATTTGGCTTGCCAAACTCAAAGTTGCATAGAATCTAGTTTTGCATGACAAAGTGCAATTTTAATAGTGCTATATGCTTCATTGATTCTTCAAAATAAATCTCATTTCTAAGATTTTATTATGTAAATGTTTATAGGTGAAGGTGGACATTGGAACCAAACATTGCAAATGAGCGAAAGAAAACAAGGTTGGAGTGAAGAATTGAACGTCAAACTCGAAACTCACAAAGCATTTTTTAATGCTTGGGGATTCCATCGCATGCTTTAATTTTATGTTTTAGGCTAACTCATTTGGTTTTGGGCTTTAAAACGAACACTTCAAAAGCTTTCAATTTTCATTGCAAAAGGGATAAAATGAACTTTAGGAAAATTGACTAGATTTTGTTTGAGGTTAACAAATTGAACAAGGCAACTTTCATATCTCATTTTGGTGCTTTAAAATGAATCAAAATCATTGCATTGTGGACTTAAAATGAACATGTGCAACTTTTTTTTTGTGATTGCTTACTTAAACTAACATCATCGAAGAGGACGTATGCGCTTCTCTTGTGCTTTATAGCGATCTTGAGAATCAAAAGGCCTTTTTGGTGATCTTAGGGTGGGATAAAGCGATCACCTCCACATTTCATTTTGGGGTTAAAATTGAACAACACTTGCAAGTGTGAGTTAGGTATATCTCGTGTGTTCTCCCTTTGTTTCTAAAAAAAGGTCGATCGAACTACGGATGTGCTTGCTCATTGTTGTTTACCTTTAGAGCGTCTTGCCTAAGAGACACATCCGAAAGAAGAACTTGAAGGTGACTCCAACCGGTTTTTCATTCGGGCTAGTATATAAATGGATAAGACTAAACTGTCAAGTCCTCATGGTATGTAGGCCTTAGTCGTACAGTGTCTTTCAAAATGAGGTACTACCGTAAAAAGTATAAGTGCCCTTAGTAGGATTTATTAAAGCCTTTAGTGGCTTGTTGGATGCTCGCAAGGTGCCATGTCCTCGATGTCCCGTCATTAAGAACCTTGTTTGTAGTAGCCAACCAGTCCATCCAACGAGTTTATCAAAGTGGTGCATTAGAACTTAAATTCCAAGAAGTTACTTGCCATGTCCGATCTTGGTTAAAATATAGAGGTTAAGACTTCATTCTAAACACACCTTTATATTTTTCCTTGGTTGCATGTAAAATCATCTCTTCTACTATGAAGGGCATGAGGCAAGCCCACCAAGAAAAATGTACCAATTGAGCTAGGATGTTATATTGCTTGTGATTCAGTTTGAAAACATAGTGCTTGGATCCAAAACATCGAAACCAACATTCAACAAATCATCAAAATTTAAAACTCTTTGAGAGGAAAAAATACCTTTGAAAATTCCACGTGTTACTACTTTTCCCTAGGGGTTCTTATCCCTAGAAGGCTTCTAAACACTAAGACCTATATCTCAATTTTTTCATTCCAAA
Source organism: Sequoia sempervirens (assembly GCA_007258455.2). NCBI lineage: Eukaryota > Viridiplantae > Streptophyta > Pinopsida > Cupressales > Cupressaceae > Sequoia > Sequoia sempervirens. Next base: position 411,506,802 of record VDFB02075321.1, read on the forward strand.
GTCAACAATAGGAAACTATGCTCTTGAAACCTTGATTTTCACATAATGGACCTTGTGGAATGAAATGGAATTGAGACATAGAAATTCAGTTTGAAAACTAAGCAAGAAGTGTGTTTGTAGTAAAATCAAGTCATTAACCAAGATTAACTCAAATTGAACCCCACACATGTGCTTTTTTATCTTTTTATCGTCTTTCGAGCAAACATTGGTCTTTTGGTTTGAACTACTCTTAGAGAGAAGAATGTTCTTCAATATCTTGGTCTAGTAAACAAAGTCTCTCTAAGTCTCTTAGGATCAAAATCAAAACTTTCATCCATCCTCCAAACATCAAAATCAAAATCACCTCACAAACAATTCTTGGAAATCTTGAAAAAATCCCTCATGCTAAACTTTGGGCAAATCATTTAAACCAAATCAAAATCGTTTTGTTTGATTAGATGTGTGTAGATGAATCCTTCTCCACATATTTAGTCAAATTATCTGTCTTTGTGAGCAAGTCTATCGCTTGATAAATATCCAACCTCTTAGAGTTTACGAGTTCACTATCCAAATCAAGTCGAACCAATCCAAATCAAATCAAAACATCAATCCAAGTCCTAAAGTTTAGTATCCTCTTCAAGATTTCCTAAGAATTCCCAAATCATTCACCAATCATCCATATTTTGTATCTCATCGCCATCCTTTTGATCCTTAAAATCTTAGACTTTCTTTTTTGTACCTAGAGTTTAGATCAATCCGAAGAATTAGAGGTTCACATCCCACATTCTTGAAGATTGATCCTTATTTTACGGTCCAAACTAGACCTCAACACAAGAGGAACATGGAATATAAACTTGATCCATACATCATGAGTAATCTAAATCAATTGAACTTTCAAAGCCTTACAATGCCGATTGATTATCAACATTCACACTTATACAATCCATACATGGGATCATTACCTTCTACGAATGTCAATGGTACAAAAAATGTGAGTATGCCCAAATCAAATTTTGGAACACCTTTCCCGATGGTAGATTTAAATCCAAGTCCAAACCTACAAATCTATCAACCAAACAATCAATGCATGAGCCTTCAAATGAACAACGTCATCCCTTCAAATCCCAACATGTCAAATTTGAATGTACCAAGTACCACTTTACAAAACATGAACATTTTGAATCCAAACTTGGTAAACTTTGAGATAGATATGTTTGCAAATCGTAGGAATATTGTTCAAAATCCAAACAAGATGTTAACGACTCCGTGTATTAGTCCAAGTCAAGGTAACACCATGCAAAATCAAAGTTACCTAAATCAAGGCAATATGATTCCCAACATCAACAATGTTCAATTTCAACCTATCATGCCAAATCTAAACATCATCCCAAATCAAAACATTGTCCAAAATCAATTGATCCAAGGCAATCCATCAAACACCACTCAAATCATTGCATCAAAACCTCCAAATATACCATTGATATCGCAACAACAGATGGTATCCAATCAAACAACACCGTTGATCCTGACAAATCAAAACATGGTCTCCCAAGGACCTATCACCTCAGTCATTCCAACCATCACTATCCCTTCAATCATTCCAACCACCACTCTCACACCCCTCACTACCATGATCGCTCCAAGTGTATCTCAACTACTTGTCACTGCATCCAACACAATTTTGAATCCACCACCACTACCACCTAAACCAAGCACAGCAAGACAATATAACATTGCGCTAAAAGCTCACCAGGCCTACCAAAAGGCCATCCAACAATATCTAGCCATGCAACAAGTCGCACAAGCTCAACAAGTGCAACAAGCCTCTCAAGCTGCCCAAGCCTCTCAAGCTTCCCAACAAGCACAAGCACAAACACAAAAAATGATAACTATTGGGGACAATGATCAGGATTCGACCAATGACCATGTTGAAAATGTCTCTACATCACCTAATGAGTTAGAGGGAATATCTCAAGAATTCATTCCAAAGCATGATCAACATATTTCACCAAAGTCTAGCAATGGTCCTTTCCAAGACATATTGACATCCTTTGACCTCATGGTTGCAGATATTGAAGGAATATTCAACTCAACATTTGATCCAAGTTCACTAAAAAATGAAGAGGATATTGAGCCGATTCCCATGCCTAATGAATACATCCAAGAATCCTTTATAAGAAATCCATCCTTTGAAACTGACCCATGTCAAGAAACTGATCCAAAGCGTGTCAAAAGCAATCCCAAAATCATTCAAGATCAAGAATTTGTATCTCCAGGATACTACAATGATCTAATGGACACTCTCCTATCTATACAAGATGTCGCAAAAGATGATCATATCCACATAGCACATACTCCTCCATCTACCCATGAGATGCTTTCTTTGGATGGACATGTAGATGATCTTCATTTAGAACATGATTCCTTTACTCCTGACATTATTACACAAAAAGAGCAAGTTATCAATTCCTATAGTCAAATAGAGTTGTCAACATCAAGATCAGATACATCCCAAATTTAGACTGAGGACACCATGTATGAAGACATCCAGCATTATCCACTCAAAGAAATAGGTCAGACAGAACAAGACATTCTGGAATTAGTAGAGCATCAAATTGAAACGTCGTCTGTAGTGGCCATTTATCAAAGCATGCTTACTAAAAAAGATGTCTCAAAACAAGCAGAATTAAGGAACGAAGGTGCTACTACCACCATACTGGGGGCAACTATGTCTCAAGAAAATGTCAATGTAGGGAGAATGAAGAGTCCTTATAGTGAAACCAATGCCAATACTACAACCAGCCATGTCATGAATCTTCATCCACCCATCACCCCATCCTCGAATTGGGACCAATGTCAAAAGAAAGATTTGAATCAAAGCAAGAAGAATGTTATCAAATCAAAAGAGGCTAAGAATCATAATGAACAAATCAAATACACATGGATACCAAAAAATACAAAGAAAGATTATCCCTATCAAAGTCCATTAGTCAAAGAAACTATGGGGAAAAATAAGAAAGGGAAAAGTATCCATCAAAGATGTCTACAAAAGCAAAAGTAAGATTTTCAGGCAACATACAAAGTGTATCAAGTAGTTGGTCCTAATTCCATGCACACTTTTGTATCCACCCATCATTGCTCATCTTCCCAAGTTTGGAGAGTCAAAGGTTCCAAACTGTCAACCAATCCATCTCTTATCCCTAAACACACTTCGTCCACACCTCCACGCATGATATCCAATTCTCAAATTGACCATGTATTGGCAAGGACCCTTCATCATAAGGATTCTGAAGGAACTCTATCACGATGTATGCACAGAGACAGAGTTAACCCCGATATCAATAAAGCAGATCAAGAATCCCAAAAGTTGCATTCAAGTGCACATATCTTAGCAAAGAAGCTTCTTCAAGCAGGATATCGATGGCACATTATGACAGGGACATCTACATCAGCAACACCTTGTGGTTCAACATGAGCTTTAAATATTTCACATAAAAAAATTAGTAGAATCGAGTATCTACGTGCACCACTTCAGATGAAAGCATCTCATCCCATCCGTAATAAATCTAGCATTCCATTTACCTCATCCATAACAAATCCATTCATTCATGAACCAGTTATCGAATCTGTTTTCATCCATTTGCATCCATAGTCCAAGTTATCTTGATCTTGGGTAAATTTTGGGGCACACTTTACACTTGCTTATGGTAAACATCTTGACATTGGTCATTTTCATTAATCCTATCCTATCCAGTGTTATCTGAGCCATGAAGCATTATCCAATGAGCATTATTTATCTGAACACCTTATCTTATCACAAGATAATCCTTGGCATCCTTTGCATGCTTTCCATATCCATCAATCTATACACTTATCCAAGCATCCATCCATGATATTCCATACATTGCTAGACACTGGGGGCAGATATTTAGATCTCGCTTCAGGAATAAATCTTGATCTATATCCTCCAACTTATGTGGTGATCTGAACATTGGAAAACGTGAAATCAAATTGGTCAAAACATTTGTGAGAAACATTCCAAGTCACTAGCCCATGGCATATTTTGACAAGAAGGCGTTCCTTATCAAGCTTCATCTTTCATCAAACATCGATCCAAATAGTCACTATCATTTTCATCTAATGCACCCTTCAAATGTCACATCAAATCATTCAAACATATTTTTGTTCCAAATCAAGCTTCATCAATCCTAATCAATCAAATCCAATCAAAAAATCATCATCTCGGGATATCCTTGTGTTGCTTAACACTATCCTTGCATTGTTGTGTATCCTCAACAATGTTATCATTATCAAACCCTCATCATCTTGGGATATCCATCCTAATCCTTGTGTTTCCTAACACTATCCTTGCAATGTTGTGTATCCTCAACAATGTTATCAATCCATCAACCCTAGCTTGGTTTTCAACAAAATCCCAAAGCAGAGCATTGATATCACATCCATATCCAAATCGTCAAAATCATGCAAAAATCCAAAAACATTCATAAAATCAAAAAAATCCAAAAACATCCAAATCATATCAAAATCCAAAAACACTCAAAAAGTCAGAAAACATCAAAAAACATGATATCCGAACTACGTCGTCTCTGAGCTTAAACGTAGGCAAGGCTAATCTTTGATCAGCCCCCGAGACACAAAAATCCAAAAACCAAGAAAATCCAAAAACATCCAAAATCACATCAAAATCCAAAAACATTCATAAAGTCTCAAAAAATCCCAAAACATTAAAAAAATCAAAAATACCAAAAACAGCCTCAAAACATTTCAAAAACGTCAAAAACATCCAAATATTTGAAAAAATCCATCTGTCTCATCTCGCTTTCACCTGTAATAAACATCCATTCATAATAAATCAATTGTCACCTTCATCCTTTGGCAAAACAAACAAAAACAAGCATAACAATCAGCAAAAGCAAACTTCAAATGCAAAATCAAAATCGAAGCAACAAACCGTTAAATGCAAAATCAAACTCTTGATCATTTTCAAATATGCTAATCAACCTTATATCAACAGCCTATCAATCAACCTATCAAACCATCATCATCCTATACAATGCATGTCCTAGGATATATCGTTCTGACAATGGGCATCATTTTGGAAAAACACTTTGGATAAACGAAATGACGTGTCACCATCCACTAACATGTCCTAGGATGTATCCTTCCTACAATGGGAATTATCTTTTGGCAATAGTTTCAGTTCTTATCCTAAAACAAAACAAATCCCTTTGGCTAGAGATATGAAGAACATTGACTTGTTTATGTACTTAATCTTTTCTTTTGATTTATCTTATTGCGCTCATTCGAATGACCTCTCGATGATGTCTACTCAAAATGATTTAGAGAGAAAGGAATGGGGCAACGATCATTATCTTTTGTCTACTGTGCTTGTCAGATGTTCTTGTAATATAACTTGGTGAATACTTGCTTTGTTAGGTACGTCCTAGCAAGGTTTTTGTATATCAAGTGTGAACAAGAATACTCCTATCTATTTGTCAAGTCAAAGTCCATCACACTAAGTACAACGCCATCCTAGTTCTTTATACCTTGATGCATCATGATTATGCGTGTTATCAAACATAAGGTAAGTAGCCCTTTTAAAATCCCAATCCCTAATAAGAAAAACATCATCCATCATCTATCTATCACAATCATCTCTAATAAAGTCTCGTCAAATCATGGACTTGTTGGATCCTCTTGTCATCATCTCATTTCTTCTTTCTTCTCTCCACGCTAACATAACATCACCACTACACCCATCTTGCACCCATCTTGCATCCACAAATTATTATCATACATAAATCTCATAATCATAGCATATCACATCATCGCATCAACATCTCACATGCATGTTCATCATCATAATATAGATCTGCTAGTCTAAGCATCTCATAAAATCATACATTTTCATAATCATATAGGCATCATCGCATCATCCATCTCACATGAATTTTATCATCATTTAAGTTGCTTAGGATAATATAGATTGGTTATTCTAAGCATCTTAAAATAATCTCATTTGCATCATCATCATAACCACCCATATGTCTATTTTGAACTTCTTTATCGCGAGATTGGCCCTCAAATCAAATCTTTTCACTTGATCTCTTGAGGGGGCAATTTACCAGTGTTCTTCTTTCTGTTGGGGCATCCGAAAAAATCATAATTTTTTTGAATTTTGATCGCGGCAAGTTTATTCATTGAACCAACGCATAAAGTACATTGCTTCAAAGAGGGGGAAAATGTAGACACGCAAAATTGACATCATGCATAATCATATTCGATCATTAATTAAATAAACCAAGTTTAATTGATTAATCTCCTAAGGTCATCCATTTAAATTGAATAAATTAACTTTATTTAATTTAAGCCTATCATCATCCTTTTAATTAAATAAATCAAACCTTTATTTAATTAAATCTGAAATCACCTTTCATCTCCCTTTGATTTAATTTAAATCCCTAAAACTAAGTCAAATAGGTCAAAAGCATCTAATCATCATCTAATTTAATCAAACTATGATTAATCTAATCTAACCACCCATCACATCCTCTAGCTTTTCCCACTTGCACCAATAAAGCATTTTAATTCATTTATTAAAATCCATCATTTTCCCTCAACAAAGCATCTTTTGAGAATATTCCTCAAGTTTGAATTTGAAAGCAAGTTGACTTGTCCCTTCCAACATGGAAATAACTTCCCTCTTACATGTCCCCCACTTGGCATTAAAGTCAATTTTTCTCCCTCCAACAAGCTAAATTTGAATTTGAAAAAGGCCAACCAATCTCATTTATTGGCACATTGACTAAAACTTGCACATTCCTCAACCACTTACAAGGTGACAAGTGGCTCCATCTCATTGGCTAAAACTTTATCCCACATTTCTCTCTTTTGAACACTCTTTCAACTCGAGAATCTATAAATAGAGGCTCCATTCTTCAACAATGCATCCACAATCCTCATGCAAAGTTATTCTCTTCAATTGAGAGCTAATTTTGTCCATTGCATCCTCATCATTGGCATTATCAAGGGTTGGGAAAGGGCTTCTTTCCACATCAAAGAAGCACCAATCCACTATGGGATAGATATGTATCTTGCTTTTATGCTCTCAATTAGTTTGTGTTGTTATCTTGTTTATGAAGGCATGATGCATTATTTCATAGGAGCATTTAGTAAGTTTGCATGAACTAACCTTCTTTATGGAGTTTAGAATGTTTGCAGATTTATGGGTGCTTCATTATGGCGCATCAATAAGCCCCATAAGAGCAATTTTCAATGAAGGAATTTCTAACTCTAAGGGCATTATTTCCTCGACACCATAAACAAGGTTATAGGGGGTGTTTCCTGTAGACATTGTGATACTTGTACAATAGGCCCACAACGCATAAGTTAATTGAGTGTGCCAATCTTTGTTATGTTTGCTTATCGTTTTCCTTAGGATTTGCTCAATATTTTTGTTAGTTGATTCTGCTTGACCATTTGATTGTGGATAATATGGTGTTAAAAAATAATGTTGAATATGAAAGGTTTCCAAAAATTTATTCACGTTTCATTGTTCTTAAATGGAGTTCCATTGTTTGAAACCAATGTGAAAGGAAGACCAAAGCAAGAAACAATGTGTTCCAATATGAAATGGCATATTTTATCAGTGGTTGTGGAACAAAGAGGGATAGCTTCTACCCATTTCATGAAATAATCTGTTGTGGTGATTATAAATGTATGTCCAGTAGAAGAGGGTGGTGATATTTTTCTAATAAGATCCAAACCCCAAACCAAGAATGGCCAAATACGAACTTGGGCACGAAGCTCGAAAGCAGGAGTGTGAATCAAATTGTTATGTTCTTGAAATTTATGACATTTCTTAATGTGATCAAAACAGTCTTGTTCCATATGTCTCCAATAATATCCTATACGGATTAACTTTTAAACTAGAGATCTTCCTCCAAAATGTCCCCCACAAGCACCTACATGAGCTTCTTCAAGGGCTATAGGGATTTCTGATTGTTTAAGGCATCTAAGTTAAAGACCGAAAAATGATCGTCTATATAACACATCTGCAAGGATTGTGTATTTAGATGCAAATTTTCGAAGATGAGCTCTATTGTTTTTAGTTGTAGGCTAAAGAAAGGTACCTTCTTTTAAGTATTTGAATATTGTTGTGTACCATTCACTAGAGTTTTCAATATCAGTTAATAACATTTATTTGATCTTATCATCTATGATGGTTTTGTCATCGTATAGACTATAAATGTGAAATTGACAGAAGGATATTTATGAGATACAAGGGAAGCAATGCTTTGCATTGCATTTGCATGCCAATTATCCTTTTGTGGTATGCTTTCAATGATATAGGATTCAAAGTGTTCCAATATATTAATTGTAAGATCTTTATAAGTTTAGATAACTTGTCATATTTCACTTGATATAAACCACTTATTTGCTTAAAGATTAATTGTGAATCACCAAATATCTTAATGTGTTGAACACCAAGAGCTAAATTTGTGTGTAATCCAACAAATTAAGGCTTCATACTCTGCGGTGTTATTTATGCATAGGAAGTTTAATCGGTGGGATAAGGGAATAGGTTTTCCAGAGGGCAAGATTATTATAACCCCTACTCCAGAGCTAGTTCTACACTTAGATTCATCAAAGTACAATTCCCATGTTTCCTTTTTGATAGTCAACACACTTTCATCTGGGAATGAGTCCATATTAGGTAACGCCAATGGAGAAGGAGCATTAGCTAAATGGTCGATTAAGGCTTGTCCTTTAATTTTCGTTTGAGAGACAAATTTAAGATCAAACTCAGTAAACAGCATAACCCATTTAGCTAAGCATCCTGATAAATCAATTTTAGCAAAAAGATTTTTAAAGGATCAAACTTTGTCATCACATGAACTTTTTCGTGTTTAATAAGAAATGTCTCAATTTACTAGTAGTGAATAGAAGACCCAAACATTGTTTTTCTATCATTTTTTATTGAGTTTCATAGTCAATCAAAGTTTGGTTAATGTAATAAACATGATGTTCTTTACCATTATCATCTTGTTGAGCCAACAATGCTGATAAAGCATGGGTTGATGTTGTTGTATAAAGGATAAATGGTTTTTCTTGCATACGGGTTGTAAAACAGGAGGAGTAGTGAGGTAGTCTTTCAAACTTTCAAAGGCTTGTTTACAATCCTCATTCCACTTAAATTCAACTTCCTTCTTAATAATTTGTGTAAAGGGTAATGTCTGATCCGCTAAGGATGCCAAAAAATGACAGATAGCTTGATTTTTTCCTTGTAAAGTACACAGCTGAGAAATGTTTTTAGGAGATGGCATGTTAATGATAGCGTCAATTTTCTTCATGTCAACCTCAATGTCTCTGTGGGATGCTATAAAACCTAAAAAAATTCCACTATCCACACCAAAGACACATTTTTTGGGGTTTAATAACATGTTATAATTTCACATTCTTTCAAAGATTTTTTGAAGGATTTGAATGTTATCTTGATGGGTTAAAGATTTGGCTAGAATATCATCAACATAATCTTCCAAAATATTATGTATGTAGTCATGAAATATCAATGTCATAGCTCTTTGATATGTTGCACCCACATTCTTTAATCCAAAAGGTATAACCACCCAACAAAATTTTCCCCAAGCTGTAGTAAATGTTTTCTTGTATTGGTCTTGAGGGTTGATGAAGATTTGATTATATCCAGAAAAACCATCCATGAATGATGTAACAAAGTGTGGCTTGAAGTAGAATCTACTATCATGTTGATATTAGGAAGGGGAAAGTCATCTTGTAAAGATGCTTTATTAAGATCATGAAAATCCATACACATCCTAATATGATTATTGAGTTTTGTAAATGATATAATGTTTGAGATCCATGGAGAATAGTCAATAGGACGAATAAAGCCAGCTTCAAGGAGTTTTCCAATCTTATCCTTAACCAATAAAGCTATCTTATGATTCATCTTGTGTATCTTATGTCTTACTGGTTTATCATCTTGTTCAAGGACTATGTTATGTGTCACTATCTTAGCATCAATACCTGGCATGTTCGAATAGGTCCAAGCAAAGAGTTCATGAAATTCATGTAATAATGTTGCATGATCTTCTTGTTCATCCTTGTCAAGACACTTTCCTATTTCAATCAATCTTTCTTTATTAGATGTGTTCATCGGTGTGTTGACTGTATCTCCTATAGGTAGTTCATTTTATCTTGAAACTTCAGAGATATAATCTTCTCTATTTTTCATCAACATTATTGATTTCCTTTTCTTCATCTACTTGTTTAGTACTAATCATAGCACAAATGACTCCTTATTTTTTAGGGGGAGTAGGTGACTTATCATAAACTCCTATCATTTCTTTCAAGGCTTCATCATTTTCAAAGTATTCCAATGATTCATCACATGTTGTATCAATCAATTCAGGATTCTTTAAAGTGACACTTGTCTAAGGAGAACTACACATGATGGTGTTGATGTTGAGTGAAGGTTTTTTTGTTGCTTTTTTTATCTTAGAAGGATAATATCCAAGACCATTCTTTGTTTCTTATGTGTTCGGCTCTGTAGGAACATGAATGGCTTGTTCTTTCACACCACATCCTTTTCCACTATAACCAAGTTGTTTCAAGAGCTCATAACCTCTTCCATGAATCCTTGCCATTTCTTTTAAATTCGGTGGTTGTTCATAATCAACTTCATCAAAGTTTATTGTATAATTTGTTTCTTCTTCTAATGTGGATGAAGTAGATGCTTGTGAGGGTTCTTCCAAGTTTTTTTTTGACATTACCATCAGTTCTTTTCCCTTTTCGAACTTTTTTGTTGTGATCTTATACTCTCCCATAAATGTAGGTGTAAAATCTAAAGAACCCCAATCATCTACCAATAACTTTGTGATTTCTTCAATATTCTTTTTTTTCTTCTTCTTACACAATTTCCACTTTTGAAGTTGGTATCAATGTTTTCAAAGGGATTTCTTTATCTTTCTCAGTGTGTAAATAACTTTCTAGTTCAGGTTCGGCCTTGATTGTGTACACTTGGTTGTTATAGACATATTTCATTAGACAATGAAGAGTAGAATGTAATGCATGCATTTCATGAATCCATGGTCTCCCCAAAAGAAGATTATATGAAAGATCTTTAGGCGTAACATGGACAGGATTTTGCAATTTGGTCTTTCCAATTGTAATAGGCAATGTGATCACACCAAGCGGTTGTTTTCCTACATTATCAAACCCGTGAATGGAAAAAGAATCAAGTTCAATCTTGCTCTTATCCATTATAAGCTTATCTAAGAGGTTTACAGTACACATTTTAAGGGTTGAGTCATTTTCAAGGGTTCTCTTTATCCCAGTCTTATTAATGAGAGCTACTATCATGGAAGCTTCATGTTGTTTTTGCACTTCCAAGGAGGTTAACTCACTTTGGTGAAAAATAATGTCTATATGAACTGAATTCATTCCTTGAATAAGAGCTTCTACATCATTTGGATTTGTACTAGGAGGAACCACAACTTTTTGCAAAGTTATTTGAAGCATACTATGGTAATTAGGTGAGGCTTGAATAAGATCCCATAAGGATATCTTAGTAGGAGTATTTTTAAGTTTTTCAACAACATCATACTCCTTTCCACTCTACAAAGGCAAACGAGGAGCACTAGGCAAGTTAGGTTGAGGTAAGGGTAATGAAATGGGAGTGGGTTGTTGTTGCCTATTGTTCCTTGTATTAATATGTGAGAAATGGTATTGTAACTTGGTTGTTGCAAAACATTGTTACTATCAAGCTGCCTTGTAAAGTTTAATATATCTCCTAGACTTAATGGTTTCTTTTTAGGTGGTTCCAAAATAAGAATAGGTTTGTTTTGAACTTGAGGTTGATGTGAGGGTGGGTAAAGGATAAGTTGGGGTATGATTATTTTAACATTTCTTTGTTTTGGCTTATTATGGCAAGCCTTAGTGGATGAACCTTGCAAGATGAAATACTCAAGGGCTCCATATAACATGTCAAATTCATCACTACTAAAGGTTTTGAGGGATATGTTAACTTGGAAAAAGAGATTTGGCATGATCAAATGACTCTTCTTTCTCTAATGGTTTCATCAAATTGTGTTTGGTTTTCTTTATGTTTTTGGCTTTGTGTTTATGTGCTCTAATGAATGCAAAATGTAAATAATCTATCTAAGATATGAAATGATGCTAGAAAAAAAAGGAACAGTACAAAAATCTACTGCTATCCTCAAATGAAATTTGCAATAAAAATTTTCCAAAATGTTGCAAGATCTAACTAGAGAAGCAATACTTGAATTCATAAATAAAATGTTTCAAGATTTACCAATTCTTAGATCTGAAAATAGCAATAGAAAGGAAAAATAGAGACTAAAAATCACCCATAAATTAGTCTAAAAGATCTATATAGGGACTCATTTTCCCATGGGCGAATGGGTCCTTGCTCAAGGTTTTTAAAATTGGATTTTCCAATATCTGAGTTTTTTGTGTGTAGTTTATGTTCCTGGTTGCAGACTAAGAGTTTTGTAACACATTTTCTAGAATAAGGATGTCTAAATGTAATTTTAAATAAGGTCAAATGATGAACTAAATGACTATTTTTAGAATCCAATTTGAACCTAAATCTAAACGTAAATGATTGAATGGTGATCCTGATGCAAGTACAATGCAAAATGAATGCGGATCTAATGCAATTTTTTAGATTTTCTATGAATTTAAATGATGCAAACATACAAAATTAATCCTAAATGCAATGTTCACTAATGTAAGTTTAAATAACCCTAAATGAAATACAACTAATGCAAACCTAATGCAAACTAGTGAAAAACCTAGATCTAGGGTTGAAATGGACTCCAATTTTCAAAATTTTGTTGTACAATGTTAGGTTCACCAAAATGAAATATAGAAAAATAGGGTTTCTCAAAATGGAAAGGTAAGTCAAGAGGGTTAGAATAGACCCTATATTCCTATTTTCATTAGGAAATGAGATCCCCACAAGGAATTGATTAACAACCCTTAGGTGAATCAACCCAATGTGAGAATCTTCAAATTTCCTTATGCTTTGAGGACGGGGGTTAGGTTCAAACAACACTTTTGGGAGAAAAACTAAAAATAGAAAATCAACTCAAAAAAGAAAGATACCACTTGGATCTTGTATATTAAGCATAAAACTAAGATAAATATAAAATCTTTTAGAATATCTAGGAAAGGAGAACATTGTGTACCTATCATAAAATGTTGTTTCTGCAAGACTGTCAAGGACTCATTCACCCATGGGTGAATGGGTCCAGGTCTCCTTTTCTAGAAAAGTCTGAAACTAATATTTGATTCATGTACTTGCACTTCTTTCTTTTACATTTGAAACTTCACTCCTAGATCTATACCTATGATAAATATGCAAAACAAAATTATTGTTTGGTGGTGAATGGGGGTTTTCCTTGGTTAAACCCCTAGTTTGGTAATTAAACCATGATAAAAGGTACATATATGAAACAAGAAATTGTATATAAGCCCTAATCTTATGTTTTTCTAATATTAAAAGAGCTCAAATGCAAAGAAAACCTACTCAAATGTTTTATAATAGGATTCCTAAATGAAACAATGAATAGTGACAAAGACCTACTTTGGGAGATGTCAAATCACCCTAATAGATCACAAATCTGAATATACCTTCCTTTAGGCAGAAAGTAGAATGATAATAGAAGATGGAATCACTTAGGAAACAAGTCATTAGGCTTGGTTGAATAGCTTGGTTCATCTCCCAAAACCTAGAATCCATCATGATCCTCCATAGGCATTTATCATCACTCTTTGACAATTCTTGATCTTGTTGACAAAATGAGCTTGAAGACCTACAAAAATAAATAGAATGTTGCTCCAAGACTTCAACTTTGAATTCTTGATTGAATTCTCCTTGCTCTTGAGTGTGAATCCTTGTGGTCTCATGTGAATCTCTATCTTTTCTAGTGAAAAATGATTGAAAGACTTAGCTTTATAGGCTTCCCTTATAATTTCCCATTTATTAGATCTTGAAATTTAATACTTAGAATTTTTATTTAGGACCTTGAAATGTCACCAAAAACATGTCTAAATTTGAGTTTATGAACTTAAAGGGGACCAATTCTCCCATGGATGAATGGGTCCTAACCTAAAAGCTCGGGACCTAAGTTATGTCGAGGCATTAAGTTGATTAATAACATTTATTCAATGTGGGTTACATTGTTGGTCAATAATTAAAATAGGCCTTGGGATGCATACTAAAGGGTATTAGTGGCCTATTAATGATGTTTAAAAATACATAAATGCAAGGTCACTAAAATAGGTCCAAACTAAGTGTGAAGTTGTACTTTCACTTAGAAAGGAGTACAATTTTCTACACTACAGGAGGATAGAACACATATACCTACATTAGTAGAAGCCTCTGAGAATCTTTGTTCCAACCTAATGGATGAAGACAACTCAATGGTTTTGGAGCAGTAGCAGCAAACATGTTTACCATTTTCCATAATGAAGGAAACTTCTCTATCCTTTGAGGTTTGCAGTTCTGAGGTGGAGGGCCTCTTTTGGGATGATCTAGAAGCTTTTTGTTTAAGCTTGGATGTCAATCTTTCACCTTGAAAAGAGGAGATTTGTGGGAAGTGACATAAGAGTAAGGAAACAAAAGAGGATGTGGCAACCATTACAAGTTGTAATGGTGCAAATTTTCACCCCTAGGAAACTTTCCCATTTAATTTCCCCTACCTTAGAAAATGTAAACCCGATGATGTAATTTCACCACTGCCACCTTGTCCCTTCCACCTAGTCATGTAGTTTTGTGTCGATGGAATAATTTTTGTTAGGAACACATGTTCTATACACCATGTTGCCATCCTGATAGGATTCCTACCCTTGGAATCAGTAGAAACATTACGTCTTCCATTGGCTACAAAGAGTAATGTTCCCCACCTCCCTTGATCAATGAATTTTGATTTGTTGCCTCCATTTTTCCTATTCAAAATCACTTCATTCCTCTATTCTGGCTTCTAGATGCAATTTCACACATTTTAGCTATCCATTCTTATGAGATTTGCTAACTAGCCTACCCAAGAATCTAATGACTGAAGGAACGCAAAAACAAAAATATGAGAAGGAATAAACTATATTCCTCTCAAGAATGTAAAGCTACATTCAGCTTGAGAATTGAGATTACAAAGGAAATGCCTTGGTTATATAGGCCAAGGGGAGTGATAGATGCAACTAGATTATGATAAGTGTTATCATCCTATGAGGTGTGACAACTCATGTCATTAAAGGCTCAACCACCTTATCCCTATATAAAGTTAAACTAGTGTGAAAAGGAATTTTGTGGAGAACTAGATAGGAAATGAACTAGATAGATAAAGTACCCCTTTCACACTAACACCCCCCCTTAAGTGTAACTTAGCGAGAAGTATACAATACAAAGATGCAAATATGGGTCCCAACTACTAGGCCTGATCAGGTACCCATGTACATAATAATCTCTCAATGATAAAGAAGGAGAATACCTAGTGGGGGAAAATCCCTTCCATGAGAGGTGAATGAAGTAGGTCTAAGTGACCCCCCAGAAGAGATTTCCCTCACCGCCAAGAGAGATTGAAGATGAACACACTTGCTCTTAGTGAAGGGTTTGGTGAATATATTTGCAACCTCATCTGTTGTAGGACATGTTGATGGCCAAATTGACACAAAAACATTTAAATAAAATATTTCTACTCTATTTCTCCTAAAAAAGATAACTGATCTAAAACCACCTATCTTACAAGTTCTTTGTAGTTGGTTCTCAACTATGTTGATGTTGTTCAATGGCCTATGCAACTGTAATGTTCAAGGGCCCTACTGGTTATTGATATTTTTGGTTGCTACAAGATCGAACTTCTATCTAAACCTACTCTAGTCAGATGGTATAAAAAAAAGGAAAAAGATAGATCAAGGACACAAAAAAGAAAAGAATGTTGATTCATTTAGTAAACCAGACCTATTACTCTCCAAGGAATTCCTAAACTGAAATGCAGAACAAATCAACCTGTAATCAATACAAAGTTGGACATTCATTCACAGTGCAAACTTTAACAACAGATTATAAATCACCATTTCAAACAAAAGAAAAGATGAAACTTCATTCCTCAAAGAATTCCAAATCAAACGATTAACACAACAAATATAATTCTAGAGCATAACTTAAAGTAGGTTTAAATCTAGTTGCTTCTACTGTTGCAAAATAGATAAACAACATTTACAAATCTGGAAAGTTTCACCAGTGCACAGAAACCAATTTCTTCAAATTACCTCAATTAAACTAGGAATACATAAAACTTTTATCATCTATCCTACTGCAAAACTCTAATCAACTAACTTCACAAAATGTCTAACTCTTTTCCTAAAATTCTAACCCTTCAAATGAGCTTCATTTGACAATTAATAGCTCAATCATTTACATAATTCCCTCCAAAATTGAGACATCAAAAGTTGTAGCTTTTGTGTGCATGCAATGCAACTTTCTGTTTCAGCTCTCTGTTGACTTCAATTGACTTCAGTTCAAAAGTTGGGACTTCTAGTTTCCTTTTTGAGTTCACTTCAGCATTTTCTTTGCACAATGTGCAACAATATATCCTTCCACAAATTGCTCCAGGTAGGGACCATGAAACACTCAGTTCACTGCTAGCTTGATTATTTCTCTAGAAAATCTTTCCTCTTTTGCATATTTTCTTTTCCAATCTCCTTAAAAATCTATTCCAACTTTTGAAAAGCAACTGCAAAATATGAATGTGCATTAATTAATTCATGAAACTAATGAATTCCCAAAATTAATCAATATCAAATTATTTCAATTAAGATTAATTACAATGAACTTTTAAATTCCATAATTGAAACAATAACAAAATCCTTAAATTAATGTTATTTTTTTGATGAATAGGCATTAATCTATATTAATTCAAAGATTAAAATACATATTCACAAAAAAAAAGTGGGTGGTAAGAAGGCACACCCCGAGAGTCACATGGGCAAAGCCCAGAAAAGCCAAAAAATCAACTAGTCACATGGGCCTAGCCCAGAATTCCATGATTACAAAAAATTTTAAAAAGGCCATTAAGCGGCCAAAGTAGTGCCAACAGAGCCAAGAGGGTCTTTGTCATCCATTTTCTTTCCCCATACATCAGCAGGGTCTGGAGTGACATCAAGAGGAAGACCCCAACCATCATCAGCTTCTTTATCTTTATCTTTATCTTCCTCACGCCGAGGTGATATTGCAAATGCAAGCCACAGAAATATTTTACCAGAGTCTGGTCAACCAAAGCTAGAGACAGGAGTGTCATCAGAGGGCCAACCGAAACCACCACCACCGCTCCCTGAAGCACCACCAGAGGGCCACCCCTGGCTAGCCTGAGGCAGAGGAGAGCGGGTCAGCCGAGGAGGGTGAGACCCCCACCAAAGAGGAGGTTGAGAGTGAGGGCGCGCAGAGCCACTCCACTGTTGGCCCCAAGAGGGCGAATGGGCACGAGAGAAGGTGGGCGAAGTGGGCACCTGAGCATCAGTACACGTGGCATTTCCCTAGTGATCCAAAAGCACTTGTAGGTGAGAAACTTCAAGTGCAACTTTATTCGCCTGCACCTGAATCTGTAAGAGCACATTAGAACAAATAATAGCTTTAGAATATAAAAGAAACATTTTTATCCATTTGAATGTGAGCAAATATGTAGGCATTTTTGTCTTTCTAGATATTGAAGAGGATTTCCACCCTGAAAGTGTGCCAAAGCTGGGTATACTTAGCAGGAAGTCTGGGTGAGTCTCCCAATAGAACCATATGCTAGGAAAAGGGATCTAGTCTAAAAGGTTGAAAGAGGTCATGAATCCAAGTCCAAAACTGTTGGGCTCTAGGACAAAACCAAAAGAGATGCTTAAAAGACTCGACTATCCAATTAATGTTATTTTCAATAAACAACATTAACAATAATGCAATGTCTCATTTGATGTTGGCACCATTTGCATCCATTCCTTCTAGATATTAGATTTGTACTGAATCCAAGACATAATTTGAAAGAAAAATTGATGTCAATCTCCATACTTTCCTTGGAAACGTTACACTGATTAGCAATGCTTTCCTTTTTACCAATAGATAGCATATCCATTGTTTCAACCATTTACAAATCTTGAACTCAAACCCTATGTCAAGCATGTTATCTACCTCATGAACGACCAATACTCCTCCTTCAACCTCAGATCTTGAGGAAATCCCATACCCTATTCTAAAACTCACATTTTGTCACACTCATGCAAAAATAATGTCGACAAAGGCCGCAACATATCCCATTTAAACCGCACATTTTACACAAAGATTACAGAATTTGGCTTTACCTTTTCCAACTATATGTGCCTGAGAATTCCAAAATTGATTCAACAATCCATTCCATGGATACCCTACTACCATTGCATGGAGGCATATTGTCAAATAGTTTTACTTATTGTGCTCATGCACTCACTTTCTTTAACATCTACAACCATCGCCCTCATGAGATCAAATTTGTGTGAGGGGTTCTTCTTGGACAACCCACGCAAACTTCCCGGTCTTGCACTAGCACATTTACCAAGGTGATTTACCAAGAAGAATGAGAAATGCTTCGAAGATATATGGAAGGAAACTTTGAATAACTAGAAGATCTGACAGAAAATAGAGGCTATGTAGCTCATCAAGTTCAAAAATAGATTGGATGAAAACAAGGAAACAAAAATGCCACCCCTTACACCATCATTTTGGGAAGACACAAGCCAAAATAATAAGAGAAAAGCAGCAAATGTACTCCTTTTATAGCATATTCTTAAAAGCAGATAAGCATGTCTAGAATTTACTATCCTTGAGTGGTCGACCTCTTGGAATCTTGCTCAGAACTTTAACATCAAATATCTTGTATTGCTTCTTTATTTCAACCCATGCCTTCTCAAAGATAATATCCAAAGACCTCAAAGTTGAAGCCACATCTATTTCAAAGCATTTTGTAACATCTTCTTGAGGAATTTAGTTAAACAATTCATGCCTTCTCTTCATTTCCACATTTTGCATGCAATTTTTATCAGGGTAGTTCGCAATTGCAACACCAGGGAGGAAAGACATTTTCATTTACACTTTGATGGACCTTCATGCCCTACTCCAGAGCTTTCATTCCCGGTGCCCATTCTTGGATTCTTGTGTCATTCAAATGCTTTGTCTATGTTTCAACATTCCATGAGACAATGTTTCTTTGAGGCATTATGTCAATCCCTCACTCGGCCTTTCATGTGGTTTGATGAATTTCGATGCCCTCTAGTTCATAGCTCCTACTTGGCACAGGTTGAAAGACCTTTCAACACTTAAACATTTTTATATATTCTACCATATGATTCACATGTTTGGTTGAGGCTTAGCATTGGCAATTCATGTCAAGATTTCATCTCTTTTTGGCCCTCTGAGTAAATAGTGTGTGCCTCATTACACCTTCATCCTTCACATTTTCTGCCCCTCGTAGCGTTCGGATTTACATCTGCTAGTAGCATTTTCTTAAATGTTTCTAAAGCCCTTTTTCAATGTATTCAATCTGCACCTCCCTTAAGGCATTCTATCATATAGATCATGTCACCCTTCTCTGTGTTTCCTCCCACCAATTACATTGCTCGGGAGTTTCTAAACCTTGTTTCAAAGCTTCCATTTTGGCACCGGTGTGGAAGGATGCACATAAAGGTTACAAACATTCAGCTTTTGCTTCTGTGAGTTGTATCCACCTATATGCTTCAAAAATCTTGATAAACCTGCTTTGTATCTGTGATCGTTGCCATTCCATGAACCGACGTCCCTCCCTTATGTTCTACAAACAAGCTCATAAGCTTTGTCTATGCTTCCACTATTATATGCATGTCTTTCAGCCCTTATGTCAAATAGTTCGCGTGCCCTCTCATTGCGTTTTGGAGGCGGCTGCCAAACATCTCACTTGTTTTGTCGATGCTTTCATATTGCGTGTATCTCTACCCAGGCAGTTGCAACTACAGCATTTCATGAGATAAAATCTTAGTAAGGCATTGTGTCATGGTTCGCTTGCCTTCTTTGTGCTTCTCCATCTGGTGCAAAATGTTTACCAGGGCAATTGCTTGCAAAGGTTGCAAGGTTTGGCTTAACATTAGTCAATAACACTTGCTTGAAAGCTTCTAAAGCTATTTCACATTTTGCATATGTGTAGGATTGGAACCATTTACAAAGTGGAGTCAGAACCATTTGCAAATCGAAGTCAGAACCATTTATAGATCAGAGTTGGAACCATTTTTAGATCGGAGTCGGAACCATTTTTTGTGTGACCAGTTCTTATATTGTTCTGATTCCGAAAAGAAACCTTTTATTAAGGTGGGGTCGAGGCCGGACTGGCACCAAACATTTGAAATTAAAGTGCTAGGTTCGTTATTCATTCTGAACCTGACGAAGAGCCTCCCATTTTATTGCATTTTTACTTTTATTATTTTTATATTTCGCTTTTAAAGTTTTTTTTTTGGTTTTTTAAAGATTATTCCACTTTTATGATTTTTTAACCTTTTAAAGTTAAATTTAAAAGATTTTTATTTTATTTTTACACTTTTTTTTTAAATTTTAAAATCTTTTAAAATTTAAAAGATTTATTTTACTTTATTTTAAATTTTATTAAATCTTTTAAAATAAAGATTTTAAAATATTATTTATTTTTATTTTATTATTTTTCTAAAATCCTTTTAAAACAAAAAATATTTATTATTATTATTTTCTAAATATATATTTTTTTATTTTTCAATCAATTTTCTTTTTTTTGTATTTTTGTGTGTTTTGATTTTATTTTTATTTTTTGTGTTTTCAATTAAACCTTTTTAAATAAAAATATTTATTTATTTTAAAGAACAAGTGATGCAAAAACCAAACCAAGGACGACGAGAAATAAAAGACGAAGTTCAACGGAGGAGACCAAACGACAACCAGAAAATGGACAAACGACATGATGAGGTGAGGACGAAGACAAACAAACAAGACAACGAAAATGACCAAAACAAATGAATGAAATACGAAGACAAAAAGTAAGTGACGCGATAAAAGGACGGGGATCAGGATTGGGACCAAACAAGGAACGCGAACCCGAACAACACCCAAAGGCAAAGCGGGGAACCGGGATCGGGGCGGAACCATGAACAGGAACCTTGGAAAGGTTCCTTGTTCCAGTTCCAATCCGATACCCAAACCCAAACCAAACAAAAAAGGAACACAAAGGAAATGAAGATCAGAGTTGGGGCAGAACCAAAACTTGAAACCCCAAAAGGTGTTAGGTGTTGATTCCATCTCGCACCTGATCTTGAAAAACAATGACAAACAACATATGAGAAAGGATGAAAACAAGAATGACAAAGCATGACCACAACAAAATAAACCAACGAAATGAAAGAAAAGAAAGGGGGTCCCTGGATTTTCCAAGCAAAAATTTGGGGTGTGTATGCAATACATAACAAATGGCGACTCGGCTGGGAAAATGCTCTAAGCATTTTAAAACATGTAACCCTCCAAATACCCAAAATATCTAGGTTACGCTCATTCTAGGCAATCTAAGAAGTGCAAACACAATCAAAACTGGGACATGATGGAGGTCTGAAATGAAATTGAAATCTGTTTGTGTGTGCAAATGATTCATTCCCCTCCATAAGCGTTGTCATGATCAAAGTGGAGTAGACTCTACCCAAGCTATGTAGTTTTTGTAAGGAAATCTAGGAAGCGTATCTAGTGAAAACTCCATATAGTAGTGCCTTCGATAACTTTCATTTCGATTAGGTTACCTCAAAGATGTGTTCAACTGTCCTAAAGCGAAAATAGACACATTTATTTCCCACATTGATCCTTCCGAGAAAAACATATGTGAATTCAACAGCAATCAACAACACAGATGAAAGATAAAACAGAAAACCAAAACACAAAGATTTACGTGGGGAAAATCCTTTCGAATAAAAAACCCCACACTCCAAAGATCGATCCATTGTATTATTCAACAACAAATCGGTTACAATACAATTTTAGGCTCTTAGCCTTTTCAGAGATTACATCTTGTTCATCTGGATACAACTGGTAGCAAACACCCCCAGAGAGATCAGGAGAGATTCCAGCATAACACTGCCTTTCTCTTCCTCTGCTTCGACCTCATGGCTTCGGCCTTTTGGCCAGCCACTCGGTCCTCACTCTATCATTCTATCTCTCGCTCTCAGCTCTTCAGCTCCTTGGCTTATCATCCCGTCAGCCTCCTTCACTACAGAACGTCCAATGCATTCATATTCATTCATTCTCATATGGCTCTGTAAATCGGTTCAAGATCATAACTGTCAAAACAGCAACCTCCAGCTCAGCATCCTTATCAAAACGTAGATGTTTCCACTCATGTGTAGATTTTTCCTTGTAGATTGTTCAGTTCCATCGCAACTACTGCAAAAAATCCAACCGCCAATCATTTGAATTTTGCTTCCTCTGATTGGTCCACAAGCCACCACAAAAGTAGTCAAACAGTCAAGGAACAATCCACTAAGTTCGCATGTCGGTGAGACATGAGAAGTATCTCCCCGATGCTTAACGGATTCACAGACGATATTAGCATAGGTTCCAATAGTCAGCAAGAGGTTATATCGAATGCCATGAGTCATACCGAATCTACTGATATCCTTTACACTTCTATCAGCAACCATCAAATAGTTGGCAAGACCTACCGCTCTCGCCAAGACATCATGTCGAAGCTCACAAGGTATTCTGAAGAGTTCATCAGTCAGAAAGACTATCGCTCTTCACCCAGACATTACACTGACGACTCCAAGTCATATCAACCTCAGCATTCTCATCGGCGAGACAATCGCCATTCGATGAGACATCATACCGAAGTTTAAAGGTCATATCGATGCTAGCTTTTCCATTGGCAAGACACCCACAGTTCGCCAAGACTTCATACTGAAGTCTTCAAGTCATGCCGACATGAGTATTCCATTCGGTGAGACAATCATCTTTCACCAAGACATCACACCGAGCACTTCATGTTATACCGAACACTAAGCAGTCACCAAGAGTCATACCGACATCAGGTTTCCCATCGGCAAGACAAACACTTTTCGCCAAGACATCATACCGATGCCTTCAAGTTACACCGCAGTGCTCAATAGTCGGCAAGACATTCATCTTTCGCCAAGACATCACATCGAGTGAACATGTCATACCGAAGCACCAAAGAGTTGGAAAGACTTATCGTCTTCACCAAGACCTTATACCGAGGTCTTAAGTCACCCCGAGAGCTACATTCACCAGTCGGCAAGACTTATGTCTTTCACCGAGACCACATACCGAGCGCTCATGTCTTGCCAAGTCAGCAAGACATTTGACTTCGCTAAGACCTTTCACCGGGCACCAAGAGCTACACTAATGACTTCAGTTGCATCCCCATTGGCAAGACCAACACCTGCCGCCAATACTTCACGCCAAAGTCTCCAGGTTACCCCAACCCTATCTTTCGCCAAGAGTCATTCTGAACACATCCCACACCGTCAGTGAGACAAATGCCCATCGCCAAGACTTCATAGCAAAGCCTTCAAGTCATACTGATGACTCCATTCACCGAGACATCTCCCGGTCGCCAAGACTACATGCCGATAGGAGCAAGTCATGCCAATTTCCACATCGGCCATACAGACCAAAGGTCATGCGGATATCAGCAAGACTTCCTATCGTCGTCGAGACATCATTTTGACACATATGAGTTACCCCGATGATCCAGTCGCCATGAGTCTCCCCGACATCCACTAGACCAAACCGTCGGCCAGAGGTCTCCACTCAGCAAAAGGTTATAGCGAAGGCCACAAGTCACAGCGACATCATCAGTCGGCAAGATAGAAACAAAGTCTCAGCGACATGAGCAAAATGCAAGGTTACTAAACTACCAGTCAGCTAGACAACATGAATGTCACAGCAACCATGCTTTCTCAGAGGTTTCAGCCTATGAGATTGAGGCACATTTTCCAATAGTTTTAAGTTACATTTCAAACATGCAATGATATCCTGGGCATAGCTCTGCTACTAGATAGGCATCTATAGCCTCGATAGAGATACCTTTGGTTCTCTCTAAGCATCGCTCTACTGCCAGTTAGGCATCTATAGCCCCGATACAGATACTTGAATCACCCTTGTTGATTGAGTTCATTTTTAGACTTCGCTTTTATTTCCTCTTTTTCTCAAATGTTGATTCTTTTGAAGTATAGTTTTTGGTTTCCCTCAATCCTTAAGCAGTGAAGCCTAAGCAACGGGTTGAGAACCACGGTGGACATCATTAAAGAAATGTAACCCTTTAGATTTTTCACTTGGAATAGAGTTACCCCACCCAATGTAAACTAACTGATGGATTTTTTAAGATGTACAGATCGTGCTAGGCTTTCAAAGACTCCACATAAATTTCATAATGCACCAATTTCTAATTCATGCTAACATTCCCCAGTTTGAAAGGGATGAACGTAAATCAAATTTTTCAAAGCTATTAACTGATCAAGTGTTTGGAAATACGGATATCAAACTCTCAACAAATCTACCCCTAGGTATAACTTGCATACAACAACTTAGTTTCCATTGTCAATGAGAGAAACACCCAGAATAAAGAAAAGAGCATACAGACACGACGAACCAACAAAACCAAAACAGAAAAAGAGAACAAAAACCTACAAACAAACAACCAAAAACCAAAAGAAAAGAAAACAAATAGAAAGAAAACCAACTAAACTAGAAACTGGCACTAACCAATCCTAATCCTAAACTAACTCCAAAATTGAGCTCTACAAACATAAAACAATGAAAACTTGTACATTGACCTGAATTATTTTTCATTATGTGCAGCAATCTTAACTTACTAGGTACAGTTCTAAACCTAGCAAATTTATCTTTATACTCAGAAATGTAAATTTTATGTGTAGTAAATTCATTATGAAGGTGTACAGTTTCAAATATTAACATTTTTGGGTTCTCAGCCTTGTCATGATTTACCCATAAACATATTTTACTATCCCCAACACCATAATCAAACTGAAAATCATTGAAACAAAGAGGGTAATGGAAAGACACCACCTAATTTAGAGGATCCTCAGTTGTTGTGGTGTGCTCATGTTGTATGATCTCCTCCTCATGAGGTCTCAACTCATGAAACACTATTCCATTTCACTCCAGTACATGCATGTCAACATAAAGGACATCCATTAGAAATGTATCATTAGCATTCAAGACATCCAAACCTAGTTCAAAAATTTCATGCATATCCTTATCACAATCAGCACTAGTTTCGAACATCAAACTAGTGTATTTGATCTCACAGGGACCATTAACTTCAATCATGTTTTCTAAAGTACATGCATCACCAATTAAATGGTTAGCCTCCTCAACCTTTAAAACAATTTGTTCAAAAAATTTCTTACCTGTCATGACACTCTCCCCTTCTAATAGGAAATCAGAGCACCTTACCTCATAATGTGAACCAGGAGGATGAATCTTACATGATTCATCTACAACGAGGTTCATTATGCAACTGGAATATTCATGTGCCAACATTTTTGCTTTCATCTTGGGCACAGTGTCACAAGTTTTATGGGTCTCATCAAATGGACTGAGCAACAAATCACCCATGTTGTCAACTTGCAAGTTTCACAAACCTGCCTATTCTTGAGACGAAGCATTTTTGTCAGCACTCTCTTCAAACATGTCACCCAAAAGAGTTTAAAAATCAGCATCCAACTCATCATCATTAACTCTAGAGATAATGATACATGGTGAACAAGGATTTTCTTCAAACAACTCATTTGAATGCATGGAGTCAAATCCAGGAAAACACTTCTTCAGTTCATGTTTCTGCATATTATCAACTAGAATGTGCAAGTCAGCATCAAGCTCATCACTATTAAAATCAAATTCACTAGTGCATTCTAAGCAAGTACTTTCTTCAAATAACACATTTTAATAAATAGAATCAAAACTCAGATGATACTCCCCCATTTCGTTCACTTCATCGTGGTGAAGTGATTCAATTTGCGGGGCAGCCTCTTGACAGTCTGCTTGATATTCTTTTGCTTCATCCAAGTGCATCCCATAATATATTCCTTGATGCAACCAAACACTAATCTCATTGATATTAGTACCTTCATCAACATTGAAAGAAAATCTATTTTCTTGACAAGGGTAAGCTTGATACAATTGACCATCGGGGAATAATTGGTGGATTTGGACATCTCTTCAATCTTCTTTTGAAGATTTCATTTGGGATTCAACCTTTTTTCTTTGACCACGAGATTCATGTGCAATCTTATCCAAAAATATGTTGTTCTTTGTTTCAATCTGTTCACTACTTAAATCGCCAAAGTCATTTTCTTGTGTTAACTCATCAAAGGGTGTTTCTCCCTTATTCACCATCATGAAAGAGTTTATGAATGCATCGATGAACTCATTCTCCACATATATCAAGTATGCACTAGGTAGGGAAATTTTTTCAGTGGTTGGATCCATCTCAATGTAAGGATCAAGGTCATTGGGTGATGGGGAAGAGCTAAACATCTTCTCATAGCTACCCTCATCATTGCAGATGGAGTCATTATCATTTTCAGGTGCGCTAGTTGTTTCTTCTCCCTCATTGAGTGGGTAGGTACTCCAAATATCTTCCATAAGTATTTCTTCAACAACAATCAACTGTCTGAAATATAATTCCATCCTGCCCAGGAAAACATGGCAATCCATCTAGGAATGCTGATTTTTCTGATATATCCTACATCTATTTTGCCTAACAAGTTCTGATAGCTTTGGATCTCCCAATTCTTCCAATTTCTCCCTTAATCAATTTTGCACATGTGAGATATCTAGCCAACATGAGTTGTGTTATGTTGTTCCTTCATCACACTGATTCTCAGCCTACTCAAAAGAGGTGTTCAAAGCATTGGAAGGAGATTCTTTAGTTGTTGAATTCTTATGACAGTAGTTTTGTGTTAATACATCATCTCTTTCAATATCATCGTTAGTATTAACATTTCCAACGAAACTAGATTCTAACTTGATATTTCTATTATTCTCTAAATTTATATTTCTTTCATGCTCTTTGTCAAATAAAACATTGAAATGATATACTTGCTCATCAAATGTTTTTTTTACAACTTCGTCATGATTCAATGCATTATATGTGGGAGTATGACCAAAAAGAGATGATATAGTCACAACTTCATTGACAAGTGGAATGCTTACCTCTGTGGTTGTATTTTGCAAAGATAGGTTCTTCCAATGGTTTTGTGTGGGATTGACTTGATATGAAGCATTGGAAAACTTGGTGCTTGGAAGATTAGGAAGGTTGTAGCTACTTGGTGAGAATGATTGCACCTGGGTAGGGATGGTTGGTAAACCTACGTAGGGCTACAAAGGATGGAAATTTGCAAGCACAAGAGGATTATAAACCTAATTTTGGCTACCCGAATTTCTCGTGTCATGTCCAGATTGTGCCAATAAGAAAGCTTTGTTCAATGCATCATGTAGGGATGTAGCCTCACTACAACATCATTTTTTTTTTGTAAATGGAGGGTTCAAACCCCAATAATAATGTTCTATTAGGATATGATCATCAATAACCAAATTTATAGCTTGAACCCTTTGATACATAAACAAGAACCTATGATTGAATTGGTAAATGGGTTCCAGTGGTATCCTTTTCATAGCTAAAAATTCATGTGATGGGTGTGGTGCACATGCATGAGGATCAAACTGATCTAGGAATAAGATTTCTAACTCTATCCATGAAAAAATAGAATCTGGTGGCAGATTAACATACCATTGCCATGATGTACCTTGAAGTGTTTTGACAAACAATTGACAGACAATATCCTCATGTTGAATCTGGAGAAAAATGACTAAATCCCTACAAATATTGACATGTTTAGAAGCATTTTGTTCACCGTTAGGGAAAAATAAGGGAAGCCTATCATACATGTGACTAGGGATTTCATGAATAAATCCAGGTATACACAAAGGGCTACCCATCAGAGTTTCTTTTTCCAAGATCTAACCCACTCCCATACAACAAAGAAAAATTGCTCAAGGCCCTCCTAGCGCCAGTTATGTTGATGGCCAAATTGACACAACGTTTAAATAGAATATTTCTACTCTATTTCTCCTAAAAAATATAACTGATCTAAAACCACCTATCTTCCAAGGTCTTTGTAGTTGGTTCTCAACTGTGTTGATGTTGTTCAATGGCCTATGCAACTATAATTTTCAAGGGGTCTGCTGGTTATTGAGCTTTTTGGTTGCTGCAAGATCGAACTTCTATCTAAACCTACTCTAATTGGGGGTATAAAAAAAGGGAAAAAGATAGATCAAGGACACAAAAGAGAAAAGAATGTTGATTCATTTAGTTAACCAAACCTGTTAATCTCCAAGGAATTCCTAAATTGAACTGTAGAACAAATCAACCTGTAATCAATACAAAGTTGGACATTCATTCACAGTGCAAACTTTAACAGCAGATTGCAAATCACCATTTCAAACAAAGGAAAAGATAAAACTTCAATCCTCAAAGAATTCCAAATCAAATGATTAACACAATAAATATCATTCTAGAGCATAACTTAAAGCAAGTTTAAATCTAGTTGTTTATCTCTTTTGCAATAGTAGAAACCAGATTTAAACCTGCTTTAAGTTATGCTCTAGAATGATATTTGTCGTGTTAATCATTTGATTTGAAATTCTTTGAGGAATGAATTTTTATCTTTTCTTTTGTTTGAAATGGTGATTTGTGATCTGTTGTTAAAGTTTGTACTATGAATGAATGTCTAGTTTTTTATTGATTATAGGTTGATTTGTTTTGTAGTTTTGTTTAGGAATTCCTTGGAGAGTAACAGATCTGGTTAACTAAATGAATCAACATTCTTTTCTCTTTTGTTTCCCTTATCTATCTTTTTCTTTTTTTTTATAGCCCCCAATTAGAGTAGGTTTAGATAGAAGTTCGATCTTGCAGCAACCAAAAAGCTCAATAACTAGTAGGCCCCTTGAACATTACAATTGCATAGGCCACTAAAGAACATCAGCACAGTTGAGAACCAACTACAGAGACCTTGGAAGATAGGTGGTTTTAGATCAATTATCTTTTTCAAGAGAAATAGAGTAGAAATATTTTGTTTAAACGTTGTTGTGTCAATTTGGCCATCAGCGGGACAATAGTGCAAATCAATGACCTGCTCCTAAATAAGCTCCCAGAGAAAATGCATATGGATCTCGATGTGTTTGGTTCATTGATGATGGATCAGGTTCTTTGAGATCTAGATGGTACTTTGGTTGTCACAATAGATGATTGATGTATTTTGAAAGGTGATACGAAGTTCAATGAGGATATTTTGAATTCAAATAGCCTCAATGGTAGCATTAAAAACCCCCCTGATACTCAGCATCAGTTGAAGAAAGAGAAATGGCATGTTGCTTCTTGCTCTGCTAACAAATGGGGCCAAAACCATAGTGAAAACTGTAATGTTGACTTGCGATCATCAATATCACCAAGTAAGTTTGAAATTGTTCCTACTGCATAGTGAATCCCATACTGATGAGTGCCCTGTATGTAGTGCAAGATGCATTTGGTAGCTTTCCAATGAAGCTCATGTGGTTCCGTCATAAAGCGTGAAACAATGCCAACCACAAAGGAAATGTCATGGCGAGTATGATTCAAGTAGACAAGGATACCAACAAGTTAATGATACAAAGTAGCATCAACTAGGGGTATGGAACATTTTGACTCAATCTTAACTCCAAACAAAAAGGGAGTTGATGCAGGCTTACAATCGACCATATAAAAATGTGGAAAAAGATCAAGAGTATACTTGGGTTGTGAAAGTGAGATCTTGGAAGAGGTCTGAGTGATCTCAATCCTGAGAAAGTAGTGCAAGAGACCCAAGTCGGTCATGGAAAATCTGTCATGTGCAAAGAATCCTTCACAATTGTGATAATGGATGAAGTTCTCCTAGTAACAATCAAGTCATCAACATAGAGATC
Organism: Sequoia sempervirens; assembly: GCA_007258455.2. Classification (NCBI taxonomy): domain Eukaryota; kingdom Viridiplantae; phylum Streptophyta; class Pinopsida; order Cupressales; family Cupressaceae; genus Sequoia; species Sequoia sempervirens. The sequence continues at coordinate 411,536,875 of VDFB02075321.1, forward strand.
CAAGAAGATAAGAGCATCCTCCTGCCACGAGATGTAGGCATTCGAATCTAAGTGGCATCTGGAGAACCCAATGGAGAGAACAAAGGAGTCCCTTTTGGCATACCAAGCTCGTGGAGCTTGTTTGAGGCCATAGAGAGACTTCCTTAGTTTGCAAACTAGTGAAGAATCTTGAATGAATCCTTGTGGTTGTTCCATGTAAATTTCTTCATGTATATTCTTGTAAAGAAATGCACTTTTTACATTCATCTGATGTACAACCCAACCATGAGTTGTAGAAATAGCAAGTAGCAAGCGAATGGAGTTCATTTTGGCAACAGGGGCAAAGGTCTCAGTGTAGTCAAACCTGGTGCTTGAGAGAAACCTTTAGCCACAATTCATGCTTTATACTTGTCATTTGAGCCATCTACTCCAAATTTGGTTTGATAGATCCACTTGCACCAAACCAGTTTTCTTCCCTTAAGAAGTGGGACTAGATCCCATGTTTTATTCTGCATTAAAGAGTTGTACTCTTCCTCCATTCCAAAATCCCACTCAGCAATACCAAAAGCTTCACAAAATGATTGTGGATATGAAGTTGTGGTGATGTAGGAATGTGGAATGTCATGATGTTGTGATTGAGTCCTCTATGTATTTGAAGGATCCCCAACTAGAGTTCCTGCAAACTCAAGTGTTTGTCGAGCCCAACAAGGTATGGTAGGGGATGGAGGAGGAGATTTCAAACTCTCTGAAGAGGAAGATGAAATCTCATGATCAACTTGACAACTAGAGGAAGCTTGAGGAAAATCCACAATGTCAGAATCCTCGAAATCCACTGTGGAGGAAGAGTAGAGGATGAGCTAGAAGAGCTTTCCTCAAAATGCACACTACGATCAATGAAGAACTCATATGTTGTAGGATCCATTAGTCGATATCCTTTGACACCATCAAGGTAACCAACAAAGATACAAGGTTGACTCTAAGATTCCAAGGCCTTGCACTTCTATAAAGGAAGATGTGCCCATGCTGGGGAGCTAAACACTCTAAATTGCCCCACAACAGGTTTCCTACCACACCAAGCTTTGAAGGGATTGATGCCCTTTAATATCTTATGTGGAACTCTATTATGTATGTGAGTAGCATAGTGGTTAGCTTCTACCCAATATGCATGTGCAAGGGAGTGAGGATAGATCATGCAGCCAACCATCTCTTTTAGAGACCTATTTTTCCTTTCAGCTACACCATTTTGTTGTGGTGTGTAGGCAACAGTATGTTGAAGATCAATCCCTTCAAGAGTACATAATTTTTCAAATCAATGGTTCACATATTCTCTACCATTACAATGCGGATAATTTTAACACTTTCCAGATTGCTTCTCAGCACGAGCCTTAAACTCTTGAAATCTATCAAAGAATTCTCCTTTTCTTTGAAGAAAGTAGACCCATATGTATTTAGAATAGTCATCAATGAAGGTGAGAAAATAACAAGCCTTACTGAAAGATAATGATGGAAAAGGACCCACCAAGTCACTATGAACCAATTCAAGGACTTTCGAAGCCCTGCAAGCCTTCCCTTTGTCGAACTTGTCCTCAAGATGTTTTCCTAAGGCACAACCCGAACATACACCATCTAAAAAATTAATTTGAGGAAGACCCATGACTATATTTTTTTTGTTGAGTTGCTAAAGATAGTGGTAGTTGAGATGGTCAAACCACTCATGCAATGATTTTCTCATAGCATTTAAATGGGTGAGAAATGCAGTGGAAAATGAATCGGGTACAAAATGAGAGAAAGCATACAAGAGAGACTCATGATTGGCCTTACCAACTACAAGGATTGTATTACGTTCAAGATTATGGATGCTGACAGAATCTAGAGTGAATTCAACTTTTCTACCATTTTGAGTGATTTGGTAGATAGAGAGAAGGTTGGCCGATAGATCAGGCATACAGAGGTCATCCTCAATTTACCATTTCTAGTATCAATTGAACCCTTCCCAATTACATCCACTAGAGAATCATCCTTAATGAGAATGTGGGGCATAGAACAAGGCTCCAACAAAGAAAAGTGTCCTTTAATAGAACCCATGTGATGTGATGCACCTGAGTCAAGAATCCACTATTGTGAAGAATCAACAATAGCAACAAGTGTAGTTGATTTCCCTTTACCTAATTTTGAAGAAGGAATAGAGGAGTGTTGAGCAAAAAAAGAATGTAGATTAATGTTGTTCTTTTTAAGAAGATGCTTTAACTCATCGATCTACTTCTTATGACTATAATGTTCCTCATGACTAGGTTTCTTGCAATAGCTACAAGTGCTTCTTTTGAAAAATCCCCTTTAAAGAGGAGGAGTTGGAGTAAACTTTGGTTGTAGAAGATGATTGTGCTTGATCTATTTGTGACTTCTTGATCTTTTTTTTGCCAAGTTTTCTTGATTCTTTGTAACCCTTTGGTTGACCAGCCATCAAATCTTGGGAATGTGAAGGCTTAAGAAGATCCATTGAGAGAATATTACCTTGTTCTTGCATTAACATTTCAAAAAATGAAGCAAAAGAAGGTGTAGTGAATGTAGATCCCATTGTCAACCTATGAGTGTGAAAGCTAGAAACAAAAGTTGCAAATTCAGGTCCAAGTTTGTTAAGTGTTATAGACAAGTTGAATGTCTTTCTTCTCCAAACCACATGATTTACATAATTATTCTCTAAGGTCATTGACCTTTGTTACATAATCCTGGATGTTATCAAAAGACTTTGGATCAAGGCTCATTAATTTTTTGTCAATTTGATAACCACAAACTTCATCAGTTATACAATAGAGAGTTTTTAATTTATCCCATACATCATGTGAATCTTTAAATTCTTCAATCTGAAACATTATATCAAGAGAAACTAAACTCCTTAGAAAACTAAGAACTTTTGTATGTTCAAACATCCAGAGTACTTTTTCCTTATCATTTGTGGGTTCAGTTACCTTCTTCTCAACATAAGGTGTATATCCTAGTTTCATTAAGGCATTCCATGCATTTTTATGCCATGTGTTGTAGTTGTAGGGCTTGAGCAATGGAAATTTAAATGTACCCAAAGTGAAGGAAAAAATAGAGCACAAAGTATGAGAGATGTTCAAGCACAAGGACAACAAGAGAACCCCCCTTCTTTACTCAATCAAAGATCCCCCCTCCCCCCAAGAAAAATGATTTCGCACTTTATCAGTAGTACGGTTACAATGGCCACTAGCAAGATAAAGCTAAGTGGACTTGACTTCAATGTTTTTTTTACAAGTTCTCACAAATTGAGTATATACTGATATTAAAAATTTTGTACAAAACCAAGTGAAATTACCAAAACCACTATGAAGTACATGAAAAAGCATGCACTTTCAAAAAATAATTGCCCCGATTCGAGGTCGTATGCAAAAGTTATGAACCTTTGAAATTCCCAAAATGGGAACTGCACAGAGTCACATGTGAGAATATGAGATTTTTGAAAATTCTATGCACTGAAATAAAAAAATATCTACACTAGCATGTAGAGCACAAAAAATTATCCAAAATCAAAAAAAGAATCTCGCAAATTAGAGGTCGGGAGCCTGAGTTATGGCCAAGTTCAGAAGTTGAACTGCAATTTCCAAAACGCCAATGGAGAGGGGGTCTGTTGTAGATTTATGATGTCATTTCTGCAAAATATATAAGTTGCATGCAAAAACTAAGAGATACCCAGATGGTTTTTCGATGTTACAAAAAATATCCAAAGGGAATTTTTCTTTCTGATGTAAAAAAGATGCAACTCTAGTACAAAAAATGACTCCAAAACTAAAAAAATGGCATGTAAAGGTTGAATCAACCATCTAAGACAAGCAAATACATGTTATAACCCACAATATTGATCAGAATACCAAATATGCAAGCCGATTGTCATATTTGAGCTCAAGAAAGTCCCCAAGAAGCTCTGAAAAAACCTGCAACTAGCAAGTCAAAATATGAACCCCCCGAGTAACTAAATTTTTTTCCACACCTTTATGATTCTCCAGATCATCTGAGGATGCAAGAGAAGAACATACTCAGTTTTTGAAAAAAAAACTCAATACTCTTAGATTTTCTAAAGGATTGCTAACCCACAACTCAAATTTAGCTTTGATACCATGTGAGATTTGCTAACTAGCCTACCCAAGAATCTAATAATTAAAGGAAAGAAAAACCAAAAATATGAGAATGAATAAACCATATTCCTCTCAAGAATGCAAAGCTATATTTAGCTTGAGAATTGGGATTACAAAGGAAATTCCTTGGTTATATAGGCGAAGGGGAGAGATAGATGCAACCATATTATGACAAGTGTTGTCATCCTATGAGGTGTGACAACTCATGTCATTAAAGGCTCAACCACCTTATCCCTATATAAAGTTAAGCTAGTGTGAAGAGGAATTTAGTGGAGAACTAGCTAAGAAATGAACTAGTTAGATAAAGTACCCCTTTCACGCTAATAATTCTCAGTCTCTTATTGCTTCTACACCATTGTTCTTCTTGCTACAAGCTCCTCATTTGGCTCCAACATCACGTTCTTGTTGCAACACCACTGCTATCAAAGGATTTTCAAGCTTCATCTTCTCTATGCAGTGGTATCACTCTCTTCTTTCCACTATTGGCCTTGAGACCTCGTAGTTGAGAAGGTAACATTGTGTTTGTCTACTTGGTTGCATCATCTTGTTTATTAGATAGCATTGCAGTTGTATTTGCTTTCTATCTAGTGGTATCACTTCCTTTCTATTTCCTTTATTGATTTATATGCTTTATGGCTATCTAGTTGTCCATGGAGGTGGGAACACCAAACGGGGGTCTGACTGAGGTAGACCTCAAACACAGCCCAAAATTTTTCTCATTTCCATGTGTGTAGGTGTTTTTGAGTGGAGTTAATTGAAGAAAAAAATTGTGGGAAGCATAGTATATTTTCTACCTTCTCCTTGTCATTTCTAGCATAGTTACATGTTTAGTGTTCTTTTCGTTGTATTTGTTCTTTCTATACTTTTCTATTCTCTTTTAAAACATGTAACATCACATAGTCAAGGAGTTAGTAGGTTCTTAGTGTTTTTTATCTATTTTATAGACCTCTATCTGTACATGATGCCAGTGTGTCTGTGAGACACCAGCATGTCGTGCTAGAGTCTGAGATCCATGTTGTCATCCTCAAATAGTGAGTTATCTGGGTAGCAGACAAAACCTTTGAAACTGACTCTTCTAACTCTGTGAACATCTAGTTTTAGCATAAGGAAAGAAATAAGCTATTTTCCCTTCCTTTTCAACCTTAGTATGATACCGTGTCCTTTTCAACCTATCTAACAAACATGAGGTATTTTAGGGCAGCATGTTCCTTAGGACTCTTCTATGACCTGGAGTCTTGAGGGTGACAGGTCCCCCTTCTCTACATTTTGGTGAACCCGACGTGAACTATTTATGTTTCATTTCTTGGTATCAAAGAACCTTCTCTCATTTCCTAGGTGTGTTGTAGATTTGTGTGTTGCAGGTTGTGCAACCTTGCAACCCAATCTATGACCCCTAGTTGCATAGTTAGAAGGGCTCTTAGATATTTAGGAGTGTAATTTAGATAGGTCACTATCCAATTATTGAACCTTCTACTTCTACTAATTTTGTTCCACATGTGTACATTAAAATGGTCTTATTTACATGTATTCCTTCCACCCAGCCTACGAGTGGATCATCGGACATAAATTTTACCTCACAAGATTTACCTATGAATAAAGAGTCTTCTCTCTTGTACATTCTTGCTCATGTCAATGGGAACATTGTGACCAATGTCTTAGTTGACCCTACGAGCCGAGTGAATATTATAATGGAAGAAACTCTACTTATAAGCTTTGTGCATAGGGAGGAATATGAAGAATCAAAGGCCACTATATGCACACGTGATGGACTCTCAGTTTTTTGCAAGGTGTGCACCCTTGGTCTCCTTGTGTTGTGCAATCTAGCACTTGGGTTTGCGACATGGCTTAATCGCCTCCCATGGATTCATTAACTCTAGTGGTTGTATCAGGCATTAACAAGTTGATCTTTTTATGCAATGGAAACTATTTATGCAACAATCGGTATTAGAACCTGGTTCACGAGTTCAAACCCCTTGCTTTTGCTGGGGGATTACATTGCAAGGTGTGCACCCTTGGTTTTCTTGTGTTGTACAGTGCAACGCTTGGGTTTGTGACATGGATTAACTGCCTCCCATGGATTCATTGACTTTGGTGATTGTATCAGGCATTAACAATTCGATATTTTGGTGCGATGACAAATATCTGTGCAAAACGGTCCCTCCTCTTGGTTCTATTACTCTTTTGGTCTTGGTAAGACCCAGGGTCATGGATACCTCTTTTGTCATAATTTTGTAGTAGGACCTATTCAGGGTGGAAGTGGGCATTCTTTGGCTAGTTTCCATGAATGGTGTCACTTTGATGATTCACAAATGTCTCAAGTTCTCTCATGAGGGCTCTATGCACGTTGTGTGTGACATCGGTTACAAACTATTGGTGTCACATGGGAGCTTCTTGTTAGACCACTTTTGGCTTGCTCTAGTCTGATCCCTCCCTCCAAGGACAAACTTACTATATCATGCCTATGTCAAGCATAAGACTAGGGGCACAGTTTCAAAAGTGACCTATATGGTATCTCCCTATGCTATTTCAATAAAAGGTTCTATGAGTGTGCAACAACAAGTTGCCTCCTCCTCCCAATAAAAGGGGAAGGGAAAGCTTGCTTGTGATCATGGGCCTTCCTTTTATGCACCTTCTATTACATCTGCTTCTACTTCTCACCCCACTGTAGTGCCCTCGACTCTTGTTTCCATGCCTCACATGGGGAGCTCGATGGTGCCTGCTTGGTGAAAAGCTAAGCATCAAGTGTTTGAACTTCACATCTTTCCCACAGTTCCTAGACCCATTATTTAAGACAAGGGGAAGGATCCTTGTGGATTGGCCCTCATGTCTTAGCCTCCTACCGTTCTTCCTCCTACCCCTCTGGAAGCGAATAGGAAGAGGCATGTTGTCGAGGCACTCATGTCTACTTCTCAACCTATTTCTATTTTCACTCCTACATTCATTTCTCTTGCCCCTATCTAGAAGGTTGTCCTACCACCAAAAACGGTTGTGGAGGACACTTCTATGGAAGAACAAGAGCCTCCTACCTCTTCTCAAGTTGTGTAGGATAAAATTTCTAACCATTGAACAAGTTATCTTGCAAAGAAAAGAGGGGGAGCCAATATCTCCTATTTATGTTGTGTCTCCTCCTTTCGCTCCTTCTGCTTTAGTTCCACTCACCTCTGTTCTACTTTTGGCTCCCCTAGCAGGTGTTAATGATCATCACCCCAAAAGGGTGTAGGTGTTCATCACTCCCTCCATGGAGCCTCCTCTTTTGATGTCCCTCTTGAATATCCCTCCATTTTCTTAGCCCATAGTTATTCCAAAAACAACAATGGTGTCTCTCGTGGCTCTATTTTCTCCCTCCTCTGCCTCTACTTCTTCTATGGGGATCCAACATCCTCTGCTAAATCACAAGCCAAAGCATGACCTCACTTCGAGTGGTGGCCAGAAGAATGAGTCACCTTCTTCGATAGCTAGTCCTGCTTTGGCCTACATCATCCTTGTGATGAAAGCAACCCCTACGTCCCTTGAGTTTGTCACTACCCCTCTTGATGAGTTCGATAATGGATCTTAGGAATCTCCTTCTTCTCCCACCCAATTAACACATGGCACTCCAATGAAGTACATGTTTAACTCGGTGGATGATGTCCCAGCTCAATATGCGATCTTTGCAAGATCAATGACCTTCACCTCATAAGATCTCAATGAAGAAGACCTTGAGGGGCCTTCTTCCTTGACCCTTTTTGTAGGAGAGTCGGAGGGTACTCCCCTCACTATATTTCCCTTGAAGGCCTATCATCCCTCCTCGTATAATGATCTAAATTGGGAGCAAGATGACCTGCTGGTTGATGAGGAGTAGAGTGGTACCTCTTCTGTATCTGTAGATTAGATTTTTGTGTGTGTTGTGTTCCCCCTGTGCTTGTATTTATGTGTTTGTGGTCCTTCCTAGAGAACCCTTGCTACCCTTGTAGATGCTTGGATATAGGCCTAGAAAAAAATTTGTGAACTTCCTCTATATGTTTCATCATTCTTCTATATGTTATGACTTTTCTTTTCAAAAATTGGCGATGATGCAAAGTGTTGGGGGCATTTAGACCTTCCTTCCATGTTGACCCATTTTTTATTTTTTATTTTTTCTTCAAGTGCTCTTCTTCATGATCTAGGAACTTTGGGGATTGATGATCTTTCATTCGTACGTCATGTGTTACCTATTTATATATATATGAATAGATCTAACCCCAAACTCCTAGATCCCTCGTCTCATGATTTCTTTGTCTTTTTTGTCTCTCTCTATCTATTTAGTGATGTTGTGGTGCTTATGTGTTGTCCCATGAGTGAATGAAAACATTTCCATATTTACATCTCGTAATGTATCATTGGCCACAACATCCCTACTTCTTTCTCTCCTTAGGATGCTACGTGCTTCTCTATGTAGCATGCACCATCCTAAGGGGGGGTTACCATACTTCTCTAATTTTCAATAAGGTGAATTCAGTGGCCAATGAATCACTTACTAAAAAAATTTCATTTTCAAAAATTCATTCTTCAACAAGGATCCCCTTAGTGAAATTTTTCTTTTGAAAATGAATTTGTAGCAAAAGAATCCAAAAACTTTCCTTTGAAAGATGAGTACTTTTTTTTATGAAGTCTAAAAATTTTCCTTTGAGAAGGAGCATTCTTTTTATCGGATTCCTTGATGGAAGAGATCTTTCAAAAGGATTTCTTGACGACATAATCATTTATGAAAAATTTCATTCTTTTCAATCAAAATGTCCCTTTGTGTGGGCCCCCTACTATCTTGATGGGTTCCCAAACGAATCCCTTTGAAAAAATCTCCTTTAATTCCTTGCTTTGTGATATGTTTGTTTGTCTTGGATTTTCTGCCTAACATGTTTTGTTTACAGCTTAATATGTTACTTTGCAAGACTAGGCACCTATAAAGCTGCTTTTAACATCACCTAGCAGGATCGAGCACCTCATAAATCTTTCCTTATAGGACCGAGAACCTGTAAGGGCCTTTTGCATCAAACTCTTCAGGATCGAGCACATGTAGATTCCTTTCATGTCAAGCCTTGCAAGACCATGAACTAGAGGTGCTCCCTTTAAAATATTGAGAACCTGTGAAGATCCTTCTTTCTGCAGGACCAAGAATCTATTGAGCCTTTGTTCAATTTTTGCAGGACCAAGAACCTGTGGATCCATCTCTCTCTCTTTCACATCAAGGTTTCCTTACAAGACCAAGAAACTACAGAGCTACCTACTACACATCCAAGTGTGTCAGATCAGAGATCTGCTTCCTCAACGGTTAAGGTATATTCTCTTTAATCTCTTTCTATTTTACCCTACATTTTCACTAACAAGTATGCTCGCTAAAGTGGGGGGGAAATGTAATGACATGAATTTTCACCCCAAGGAAAATTTCCCATTTAATTTCCCCTACCTTAGAAAATGTAAACCCAATGATACAATTTCACCACTGCCACCTTGTCCCTTCCACTTGGTTGCATCGTTTTGCGTCAATGGAGGAATTTTTTCAAGGACATGTGCACATCGTGTGAACGTCCGTGCATTGCACTTCCATCCTAACAAGAGTCTTGCCCCTGGAATTAGTAGAAATGTTATGTCTTCCATTAGCTGTGAAGAGTAATGTTCCTTGCCTCCCTTGACTGGTGAATTTTGACTTGTTGCCTCCATTTTTCCTATTAAAACTCACTTAATTCCTCTCTTTTGGCTTTTGGATGCAATTTCACACATTTTAGCTATTCATTCTCACTCTCTTCTTGCTTCTACACCATTATTCTTCTTGCTACAAGGTCCTCATTGGGATCCAACATCATGTTCTTGTTGCAACACCATTACTATCGAAGGACTTTCAAGCTTCATCTTCTCTACATGGTGGTCTCACTCTCTTCTTTCCACTATTGGCCTTGAGATCTCGTAGTTGGGAAGGTAAAATTGTGTTTGTCTACTTGGTTGCATCATCTTGTTTATTAGATAACATTGTGTCTTTTCTTTCTATCTAGTGGTATCACTTTCTTTCTATTTCCTTTATCTATTTCTATACTTTGTGGCTATCTGGTTGTCCATGGAGGTGAGAACACCAAAATGGGGGTTTGAATGAGGCAGAACTCAAACACAACCCAACATTTTTCTCATTTCTGTGTATGTAGGTTTTTTGAGTGGAACTAATTGAAGAATCGAGTTGTGGGAAGCATGGTATCTTTTCTACCTTCTCCTTGTCATTTCTAGCATAGTTCGTTTTAGTGGACCCTTTTTATTGTATTTGTTGTTTCTATATTTTTTTATTCTCTATCAAAACATACAACATCACATAGTTAGGAAATTAGTAGGTTCTTAGTGTTTTTGTCTAGTTTCTAGACCTATGTCTGCACAGGTCACCAGCACGTCCCTAAGACAATAGTGCATCACATTGGAGTCTAAGATCCACGCTTCCATCCTCAGACAGTGAGTTGTCTAGGCAGCAAATCAAACTTTTGAAACTAGCTCTTCTGACTATGTGAACATCTAGTTTTAGCAGAAGGAAACCAACAAGCTATTTGACCTTCCTTTTTAGCCTTAGTACCTTGTCCTTTTCAACCTATCTAGAAAATATGAGGTAGTTTAGGTCATCCTGTTCCTTGGGGCTCTTCTGTGACCTAAAGTCTCGGGGGTGATGGGTCCCCCACATGCCAAGAGTTTGATTTGTTGCAGCCCGTTGCCAAGAAGAGATTAAAATAGAAAGATAACTTGAAGAATTCAATTCTTCACTTGAAGTGTCTCAAAAATCTAAGGTTTGTGTTGATGAAGTGTGTATCAATGCAAGTAATTTAGTTGATGTTTAGCAGCCACACATTTTCCTAGAGAGTGATGCTCTCATTGCTCAATTTGATAGTATGCATGAGCTTCAAAGCTTTTCATTTAAGGTGCATGAGGAAGAGATTCCTTATGTAGATCAAAAAATAGGTTTGGCATATTTTGCATCACCATGTGAGCTGGAAACTTTCTCTTTTTGTTTCAGTCCATGCAATGAGGTGGTCAACGGTTATGGTAATGGACTATCCTTTTGTGAGGTGAGTTCTCTTCCCTCTACAAAAGGTTTTCTCTTGGATGCTAGCCTATCTTCAAAAAATTCCACCCCTATTGCTCTATGTTCACATGAGGCATTAGTGTCAGATGAATTTGACACTTGCATCATATGGTTCCCCTACAATGGAAAAATTTACAATGAAGTGATCTTTCACCTTGCAGGAATTTTGTGTAGTCCTGTGTATGTTGGAAACAATTTTCGGTGGTTGCAGCTGGGTGAGGTTTGCAACTATGGTTTGAGGGAGATCAACTCCTTCATAAGGTTCATCTTTGATAGAGGCAAATTTTCATTTTTTAAGTTTAATGTAAATATTATAAATATCTTTCTTTTTGTGAAGTGCTCTTACACATCCTGCATTCTCCTTAAGGGAATGTATGCTCTCTAGTTTTCATGCTTTTCTCCAAGTGCAACATGCACATGTTTTTTTTTTTTCCCTTGGGAGACCCAGTTTTGTTAAATCCCTCTCGAATCTATGCCCAATAGATTGATAAGGCATATAGATCCCATGATTAGCATGAAATCATCCTGCAAAAATCACCATAAATTTTGTCATTTCATGCCACCCTTAGATGACCCATCACTGATAACCGATCTGAGAGATCCTACATGGGCCATCTTGCATGAATTTTCCTTGAAGGGTCCTAAATTCAACTAAGTGTTGAATTTTCAGACATCAAGATTTGGCCTTCCTCTTTACCTCTTACCTTTCTTCGGTAAGAGGTAACTTTTCTCTCCGACCCCCAACATCTCCTTTTGGACCTTAGTTTCCATCCTTCCCTTTTACCCTTTTCGTCCCTGTGATAAGGCATAAGCCTCCTTCCTGACCTCTAAAAGCTGAAAAGGGTGATCCTTCCAGACTTCACGATTCGATCCTTCAACCTTCTCTCTTATTTTCTTTTGGTATGTGGTATGGTGAACTCCTAAAGCCTGATATCGAATCGTCTAATGCCAAGATGTGCATAAAGTATGAAGCAGGCCCAACACCCAATCCCTAATAAGATGTTGCTTTTCGGGACTATGGACCATTTAATGATGTAAAGGTTTCTTTTATGGGCCCGATGCCTTGACCTTCCCATGGATTTGGAGCCCTTTTTTGATACATCATTATGATATTTATATATAACTTGAAATAGTCAAATGATACTAATATTTGGAGCCCTTTTTTGATATAGCATTATGATACTTATATATAACTTGAACTAGCATTTTGATATGAATTGAAACAACATTATCATACTTGTGAAAGTAATTGAATACCAACTAAAGCATACATTGAATTCATTTAAATGTAAATGAACAAGGCTATATGAAACATCGATTTCTATATCTCTGCCATATGTATATGTAAGTCTGCAAGTTGCATATTTATATTGACAGTATAGAAGGATTATCATACACTCCACAACTGAGGGTGTCATGCACCTATCTTTTGGCTGAGTATGTCTATGTGTCTGTGAAAGTGGCCTGATGTGTGTCTATGTGTTTGTGAAAGTGGCTCTATGTATGTATTATATACAATACATGCATGCATATGCATGTATGTATGTATGTATGTATGTATGTATGTATGTATGTATGTATGTATGTATGTATGTATGTATGTATGTATGTATGGTATCCATACATACATACATGCATACATGATACTAATTTATAATGTATGTATGTTACATATGAATGTCATATGTATGTATGTATGTATGTATGTATGTATGGCATGTAGGTATGTCTATTTATTTATAATATTATAATATTAATATGTTATATATAATATTTATATGTTATTTATAATATTAAAATTTTATGTAAATTTAAATAACTAAAATGATTACCAAATTATGATGAAATTCCTATAAATGCATGTAAAATGATAACAAAATTTGACCATACCAACAGAGGTGAATCTACTATGGACAGAAGTGAGAGGAAGATGGGGGAGCAGGTAATGTTGTGTGAGGGGTTCACGACAGTAGAGGACACAGTTGGCCAAACTATAGGTGCAAGAAACCCTTAAGAGTATGCCTTATGAAACCCATTAATGGTATGTATATATATACACAGTCGGTCAAAAGATAGGTGCATTATACCCTTAATAGGGAGAGTTGCATACATTGTTTATAGATAATGTAGTATGTATTTACTTTTTTTTTATCGGTTGTGTGTATACACACATACACACATATATATGTATGTATATATATGTATGTATTTATATATATAGATATATATACACAGTTGGTCATAATATAGTTGCAAGAAACCCCTAACAATGAAGAATATAATAACCTCAAATATTGTCAATATACTGATACAAATTGCAAAGGTACAAAAATGGAAAGACAAGCCTATATTATGGCCGATTGTGTGTATATGTGTGTATACACAAATATATATATGCATATATATGCATACATATATATATGCACATATATATATGCACATGTATACATATATATGCACATATATACATATATATGCACATATATATGTGTGTGTGTATAGACACATATACACACAGTCAGCCATAATATAGGTGCAATATTGTTGCAATATATATTTCTTGATTTTCTATGTGTGTATATATATGTATACAGATATATGTGTATATATATGTATATATATACATACAAATATATGTGTATATACATGTATACATATATATATTTGTATACACATATATCTATATGTATATATATGTATGCATATATACATATAGATATATGTGTATACAGATAGATGTATACACATAGATATATGTGTATACAGATACATATATATACACATAGATATATGTGTATACAGATATATATATGTATACATGTATATACACATATATCTATATGTATATATTTTTATACATATATATACACATATATCTATATATATATATATACACACACACACACTAGCGGCCATAATATAGTTGGAAGAAACCTTCAAGAGTCGAGCATATCATAACTTGTTTCAGAAGCTAATTACAAAAAAAGCAAGTAGATTCAAAAAAAAATCTTGCAATGGATAGATATTTCCCTTGTGAGGTTGGAACACAACCTCACCTACCTTAACAAAAGTTATTTTTTTTTCCTTTTGGCAATGGAGGTGTTGAAAAACACATAAACTATGAAATATGCATCACCACCGTGCTCGTCCATAGCCTCACCATTGTCGGCCTCGAACTGAACCAGCACTGGTCCTACAAGAAATAGCATAAAGTGTAGAACGATAGCATGAATGGTGTAGTTGTGAAGCTAAAGTAAGAGATAGCAAATGAAACGCATGTTGAGATGGTAAGGAAAAGGTCAACGAGAGAGGAATGTTAGGAAGTTAATACGTAATTAATGGGAGTTAAGTGACCTAGTATTGGCATGGCGGGAAAACATGAAGCAAGTAACAAGTGTCTACCATTAGTCGATGCCAGTTTTGAACTCATAAAATGTGGATTTTGAAAAACAATCTAAAAACATTGGGAAATATGCACAAATTTCTCTCGCAATGATTTTTTAGGGTTGGCAGGTGGACTCTTATGGAATTGGTAAAAAAATTATTGATGTGAACCCTGCTGACATGGAATCCTCACACAACATAGCCCTACCCACCTTCAATCCCTCACCCTTATTTTCCAAAGAAAAATATTTATTTTTGATTATCAAAAAGAGTGGCAAAGAGCATTGACGACATCGAAACTTGTACATTTTTTTTTTAAATTTTTATGAGGTGGTATCAATTAAATTTTTTCAAGAATAGATGATATCATATTCTAATGGAACATGTTTGGTGATTATCCAACCTTGTCCCTATATATCCATGCTCTATGTCATTATATTCAAAATGGGCAATTAATTGAGATAGGCTAGCCATATTAACATACATTAAACGATTTTCTTGCCTTTCGTCAATATGAATTGATTATTTTAAGTGCTCGTAGCACCACATCTAATGATCACACTCTTTATGAATAGAATAGTTTTTGGCATATAGTTGTCATTGATGTCAAAAGGGAAAATTTGGCAAAGGAGATCATTGGCATGATGACAAAGGATGAGTGTGAGAGTTGATGAGTCCAAATAATGACTCATTTTTTATAGGGTTTATCATATGATTGTTGTTGTTACTATGGGACTTTAGTACCTATTTATTGACACTCTCTATGTTATTTCCCTAAATTTATGGACTTTGGGCATGAACTTATCCCTGTAACTTTTGATGATTAACCTGCTATGTGATATATCTATATTAATTTTACATGTGATTGAATGAATGTTATTCTAAGGTGATTATGGATATACAATTGTTTTGTGCACACTAATGTCATTATACAGGTTCACATTAAGATGCAGATATAAATGAAGCTTGCAAGGTGGAAGAAGTTCATGCCAGTTGGCCAGTTGCTAAAGAAGTCAAAAAGATGGTTATTAAAGAGGTCAATGGAGGGAAAACTTCCAATGAAGGGAAACTTCTAGCTCGTATGGAATTTATAACTTACCTTTAAATGACCATGTCTATTAGTTGAGTAGATTTTGGAGGTGTTGCTATGTTGTATCCTCATTGAGGCAAGACTAGTTTGACTAAAGTCTTGTGCATGCATAACTTCCTTCATCTTTTTCATGCTTTCAATAAATGGCATCCTCCTATTTTGTTGGAATCTACTGCCCATTTAGTTAGGGTTAATTAGAAGCTTTCCCTTCTATAAATAATGATTAGATGTTCCTCTTCAAGAGGTTGGATGTTCTGATATTGTACTTGCATTTTTTAAATTCAAGGAATATAGTCATGTTGCTATTATGATGTACCAATGTTTTCAATGAATAAAATGATACTTTGATTTGTTGCATTTGAGTTAGCTTAGGGAAGACTCATTCAAGGGGGCCTACTTGGTGAGAATTCCATCCATTCATTTTAGTAGTTGCTTTTCTATTCAGTAATTAGTTACGGTCTTAGCAGTTGTCTATTCCTGCAACCATTGGAACTTTGTTCTATGTCTGTTCCTAAGATAGAGTAACTTCATGTTTGTTTGCTAAGATTTCTATTTATGTCATCCATTCCAATTTAGTTTAGATGTTGATTCATGCTCAATACTTATGTTAATTCCTTTCAAGCATTTTACTTTCAGTACTACTTCCTTTCTAGTTATAAGATAAGCATGACTATAGTTGAGTCCTAGTGCACAGACAATGCTGACCTATTTTAAGTTCATGTCCCTGGGTTGATAATGAAAGGAACCTTCATGATGAGCAAGATAACTATTTAGTGTAGATATCTCATCTCTAAGTTACATCTTTAAGGGCTTAGTTATTGAACCATTAGAGGAGGCCAACATTTTTGGTGTCGTTGTCGGGGATGGTGTCAAACTAGGAAGTTCTTTGGAGTCATTTCCAGTTTCTTTCTTATTTTAGTATCTCTGAAGTTTATTCTTAGTATACCCTTCATTTGAGAAAAGTAACGATTTGCTATTCTTTCACCAATTATTTGTGTGAGTTGGCTGAAACTGAGTTAATACCGCATACATAGAGGTAGGAGAAGAGATACTCATGGGAGATTCCTACCTAATGACCCTAATCTTGATAATTAGCTAGTTGAGTTTCAAAATTTTCCAAGAGATGAAGAAGAAGAGGAGGAAAATCCTTTTGTTGATGCATTTCCCAATTTGACCAGTTTTGAAACTTCCTCTAAAGAGTAAGCTACCCAAAATCTGATTGAGAATCTATTTGCTTTGGCACTCCACCAAGGAATTATGGCTAATCAAAACCCAAATAGACAACCAACCATCTTTTCCATTTCCTATCACCCACCAAAATGAAGTTGATAACCTCAATAACATCCCTGCTTTAGTTCTTCCTAAGTTCTATGGGCTTGTAACAAAGGACCCTGACACTTGTTTGAATTTGATATCCTTTGTAGAAGCTATGATTACATTACTGATGCTCATAGGCTTAAATTGTTTCCCACTACCTTGAAAGAAGTTGCATTAAGATGGTTTATGGGTTTAGGTACGAATACTGTAGAGACTTGGGATGATATGAAAGAAAAAAATTCTTGAGAAGTATAAATAATATTGTAGAGGCAGTGATATGAGAGGAGATGATATCTTCAGGATGCAGTAGAAGGAACATGAAAGTTTGGAGGACTATATTTCAAGGTTCCTATTTTTCCTACAGAAATATCCACATCATGCACTCAATGAAGAGTCTCAAAATTTTCTCTTAGAGGGATAAATGAAAATTGTATTGATGCTCTAGACCTAATAGGAGGAGGAGATATCACCCAAGTTCCCTGGGATGATATTAAGAAGATATGACAAAATTACTCCAAGGCAGCTCTAAAGAAAGGAAGAGGTTACCAATCTTCTATGGGTAAATCCTCCACTAATGGAGTTTCAAGGATGGAAATCACTCATTTGTTGGTAGATTTCAAGCAAGATATCATAAACAATATGGCCACTTAGCTAGATACACTTCAAGCAAAGAAGAAACATGAGGAGGCAGAAGCAATGCTGGCGGAATATTGTCCTCATTGCAGGCAAAAGAAGAAGGATTGCATATGCAAAATGGTAGCCAACATTGATAGCAAGGAAATTCTGCCATAATTCAGGCTAGTTCAGGGTGATGATCATCAGGTTTTCTACATTGCACAAAGAAGACCATGGGCTCCAAGACAAGGTATGCCACCAGATCCATTATCTTTTAGTGGACCTTATTTGAATTCTTATGTATTTGGTAATCAATGACAACCCATATACCCATCAAAATTTGGAGGCTATCAACCTCATCCTTGGAACAACCCTCAAAATACTTGGCCCAATTACCAAAACTCTCCACCTCAGTGGTAGCAATTCTAGGGGAATTGGCAGCAACCTCCAGGAAACTGGCAACAAACATCCCAATGGAGGGGAGGACAACAATGGCCAAACCAGGAAACTGGTTACATGCATCCACCTCCATAGCCTCAACAGCCTGCCATAATGTCTCCTCCTCCTAAATCAAACTCTAGCACACTTAGACCTACTCACTTACTAGCTCAACCCACACCTAACCCAAATAACAAACCACAACAACAACCAGTTTACTCTGCAGATCCCAATTAGTTTCTTGCATATGTTGTGAGTGTGAGTGATATTAATCTACGTTCAAGAACCACTTTTCCATCTCCTTCCACTCTTATTATCATAGAGCTTCCTATGGAGAAGAGGAGCATCAAAATTTATCTGATATCCCTGCTCAGTCAAGTGTGCCCAAGAAACCTAAACCAGTTCAGTATTCTGATCAAGACCCACCATTTCCTCAAAGGTTAGAAGTTTTTAATCAAAAGGAAGAAAAGGAAGAAACAACCTTTGATATTTTGGATCAGTTAAAACACATGTGTGTCAAGATACCTTGGTTCCAAGCCATAAAAGATGTCCCCATATATAGTAAGGAAATTAAGGAAGCATGTCTCAAAAATCCAGGGAGGAAAAAGGACCCCACTACCATTCATGTGGTGGGGTAGTTGGAAGATATCATGCTTGAGAAAGTAATTGTTCCTAAACATACTGACCTAGGTAGTCCTATGGTTGGAGTCATCATAAATGGAATCCAAGTAAAGAATGCTCTAATAAACTTGGGATCAGATCTCAATGTGATGGCTAAGGATATCCTACAACAACTGAATGTTACAAATATGAGACCTACTCCTACTATCATGTAGCTTGCTGATAGTTCCATTGTCAAACCATATGGTATAGTAGAAGACCTTGTTGTTACTCTAGACTCTTAGGAATATCCAGCAAATTTATGATCCTTTCCCCTAAAGCTACATTAGGAGGGTATACCATTATTCTAGGTAGGCCATGGTTACCTACAATAGATGCTTACATTGGATGTCAATCAGGGGACATGACTATTTCTGATGAGAGATGCACTAAAAATCTTGTCCTTTATCCTCCTACTCAACCATCCCATGATATGGACAACCCCATATGGCCACATGTTGGAGAAGAGGCCGAGGAGGTCAATTCAGTGTCACAACTCATGATGATAGGCAGAAGTCCTTTTATGCAACTTTAGGAAGAAGATGAAATATTATCCCATATAATTCAAAACCATTGTGAAGTGTATGAAGAATCACCCACTCATGAATCTAGTTCTACATGTCCATTGCAAACACTTCTGCCTGCTCCTCCTGCACCTGGATTTCTTGTAGCAACATATATGTTTCATACATTGTTAATGTGTGAATTAAAAATGATAAGCATTAGTGAAACAACCATGATTGAGTTGACCACACAAGTACAAGTCTCAGAGGGGAAACATTTGAATATTAATAACAAGCTTAGTCAAGAGCAACAGTTGTCCCTGACAAACCTGTTGAAGTTGCATTAGCATGCATTTGCATGGGATTACCATGACAAGAAAGGGTTAGATCCCAAATTCTGTACTCATTGGATCTACATTAGAGATGACTGCACACCAATAAGGCAACCACAAAGGAGAATCAACCCTGCACTAAGGTAGATTGTGAAAGGGGAACTACATAAGTTATTGGATGCAAGATTTATCTACCCTATCTTAGACAGCCAATGGGTGTCCCCTTTGGTAGTTGTGCCTAAAAAGGGAGGTAAATGGAGAGTTTGTGTTGACTATAGGGAACTAAAATCTGCCACCAAAAAGGATCACTTTCCCCTTCCTTTTATAGACCAAGTATTGGATTCACTTGCAGGTAAGCAATATTTTTCCTTCCTAGATGGATTCAGTGGTTATAATCAGATACAGATTGCACCTGAAGATCAGGAGAAGACAACTTTCACCTATCCTTGGGGGACTTATTCCTATTCAGTATTTCCATTTGGTTTATGTAATGCACCTGCAACTTTTCAAAGAGCGGTTATTAGTATATTCTCAGATATTTCACATGATTGTATGGAGATCTACATGGATGATTTTACTACTTATGGTACTGATTTTGCGGAAGCATTAGAAAACCTAAGAAAGTTTTTGCAGAGATGTGAGGACAATAATTTGTCCTTGAACAGTGAGAAATGATTTATGATGATGCAGGAAGGAGTATTCCTTGGCTATTATATCTCTAAAAAAGGAATTCAAGTGGACCCAACCAAAATTGAGGTAATTACCAATCTTTCTATTCCTGTCAATCAAAATAGAAGTTTCCTAGGACATGCAAGATACTATAGGCGCTTTATAAAATATTTTGGTAAGATGGAAACACCACTTTCTAATCTTCTAACTAAAGATGTTGAGTTCCAGCGGATAGAGGATTGTGATAAAGCATTCTCTGATTTAAAAATAGCATTGACCCATGCTCCTGTGCTCAAAGGCCTTAATTGGGGACTCCCTTTCTATATTCACACAAATGCATCTAATTATGCTATAGGGGTTGTCTTTGGACAAAAAGAGGGAGGAATAGAGAATGCAATCTACTTTGTTAGCAAGAACCTACAAGGATCTGAGTTTAACTACACAGTGACAGAGAAGGAGATGTTGGTAGTCATTTATGCTCTCAACAAGTTTAGGCATTATATCACAGGATAACAGATCTTTTTCCATACAGACCATTCAATCATAAGATATGTTATGAATAAGCCATTGATTTTAGGTAGGTTAGCAAGGTGGTTGTTGTTAATGCAAGAATTTTATATCACCATTATAGACAAATCGGGTAAGGCAAATGTTATGAAAGATTTTCTCTCTAGATTGACTACATCAAAGGACACTCAAGTCATTGATGACTCCTTTCCTGATGAAAATTTGTTCTCCATCAGTGTGCACACACCTTGGTATGCATATATAGTCAATTATCTAGTTACAGGGAGAGTTCCCCCTCATTTCTCTCTAAAAGAGCGAAGTGTTCTTATTGAGAAAAATTTTCCATTCTCATGGATTACAGCTTGTTTATTCTATACTAGACCAGATCATGTGATGAGAAGATTTGTAAGAGAGGATGAAACCTATGATATACTACATGCATGCCATAATGAACCCTATGGGGGGCACTTTGCAACTAAGAGAACAACCATGAAGATTCTCAATACAGGGTATTACTGGCCTACACCTCATAAGGATATAGGAAAGTACACTAGGTAGTGTGATAGATGTCAAAGGATGGGCTAACTAACTAAATTAGATGAGATGCCTCTATACCCTCAAGTAGTTATCACACCATTTGATAAATGGGGACTAGATTTTGTAGGTCCAATTGATCCACCATCAAATGGCAAATCTTACATCTTGGTCTATACTGACTATGTGACTAAGTGGGTTGAGGTAAAAGCCATGAAACATGCTAGGGACAATAAATTTGTTGAATTCCTCGATGAAGAAATCTTCACACGCTATGGAGTTCCTAGAGAGATAGTCACAAATCAAGAGGCTCAATTCACATCCACTCTTGTCACAACATTGGTGAATGAGTATAATGTCAGGCATAGAAAATCCACACCCTATCACCCTCAATCCAATGGCCAGTCTGAGGTAAAAAATAGGGAAATAGAATCTATTCTGACCAAAATAGTAGCAATCCATAGAAAATATTGGGCAAATAGGTTGCCAGAAGCTATCTAGGCCTATAGAACCACTTGGAAAACCACTACTGGTTTTACTCCTTTTGAAATATTATATGGAAAGAAAACAATGATTCCTATAGATTTTGAGCACAAAACTCTTAGAATAGCACTAGACCTTGGAATAGATATATCTGAGGCATAGAAGGATAGGGTTATGCAACTAAATTCCTTAGATGAGATAAGGAAATCAACTCTCCACCATGTTGAGATGGTGCAAAACCAAAGAGTTAGATGGCATGATAAATACATCAAGAAAAATAAGTTCCATCCAGGTGACTGGGCACTTCTTTATGATTCTAGGTATAAAGACATTGTAGGAAAACTTCAAACCAGGTGGTTGGGACCATATGAGATTGCAGAGGTCTTCCCCAATGGTGTTGTTTAGCTTAGAACAATTTATTCTATCAAGTTCAAGCTCTTGGTCAATGGTCATCGTCTTAGGTTATACCATAAACCAGCCTCAAAACAATATTTTATGCAACAATTTATTGAATACCAGAACTCTAAAGTTCGTGTAGCCAAAGGAAGCGGACCTAGTTTCCATCCTTCTAACTAGTCAAAGGTATGCATGCAATCATAATAAAGATTTCCAGTTTTGTGGGAATTAAATTCTCCATCAATAACCTTCCCACCCATTCATCTCCATCCCTTCCCTCTCTTCCATCAATCCACCACCACTTCACCATTATTCCATTATCACTTCACTCCATCATCACTTCATTCAATAGCTCACCCGTACTTTTCTAGTGATCGGTACTTCCTTCCACATTCTTTGGAAAAGACACTCCAACTTTTCAAGTACGTGCATAACAACTTAATATATCTTAATTACCTTACATGCATTTGTTTAATTATTGTAATTTAATATTGATATTTCACATAGCACATCCTATTACTATTCCCTATTGCATCATAATTCCATCCCATCTTGTGCAGACACATGCTTTTATTTAGGTTGGGGGGAGTGTGAACCCACATGTCATACATGTCATTAATCATATCTCAGGCACCAGCATGACAACAAATTTGAAATGATATAGTTGAAGTGATGCCCTGCATGCATGATATGACACTAAGCCACCACCATTTTCTTTTATTATACCCCTCCTTTGTGTCTTCTTTACTACCTTAGTCAAAATCATAATGCCACTAAAAAGGTAAATTGAGAAGTCATACGACATTGGTGTTAGTACTGGTGAAGAGTTGCAAGAAGCAAAAGAGAAATTGGGTTTTTAGAAGAAGGATTGTAGCAAAGAAGTCCTTGCAGGAGTGTGAGCAAAAGTAATGGGAGGTCAGTTAATCAGAAATGAACCAATAGTTCACCAGGTAATCCTACAGGATGCACTATATCAGACCGAATTCAGAAATTGTGGATGGTTAGATTACTTTCTGAAGCTAAATAGTTTCAGTAATGACATTGCCTTAGAATTTGCATAAACATTTTCTGATGGTAAGGAAATGGTGAAAGGGCTAAAAGTTATAGCCACTGAAGAAAGGATTGTTGAAGTGTTGAGTCTGCCTGCTGAGGGAGAAGCCTACACTACTTCTAAGGATGCTAGATCAGCTAGAGCAGAATTCACCGAGCCTAGTGATCCTCCACTTGTTATAGACAAACAAGGAACAAGAAGAACTTCTTTGCCAGAAAAATGGAAACAAGTTGTTGTCTACATTATCAAATACATTACTTGTGAGGGTCGCCAATCCTGTCTTCATTCTGTACATTTCAAGCTTTTGAATCACATGAGACATGGTAGGAGGATGAATGTGCCAAACATCTTGTACAATCTTCTTGCAATCATGGCTGCTGAGACACAGAAAGGTAGGGAAAAATATATTTCCCATCATTGTTTGATTAAATTGCTGGTAGAAAAATCCTTGCAAGATGTGTCCAATATGCCATGGATGAATTTTTGAACATTGATAAATTCATAATAGAAAATCTGGGTCCTAAAGTTCAGCCCCTAACTCATAGGGTTAGTGGGGATGAGGGGGTTATTAAAATTACTCCTAGAGCTTCAACTTCTGGGGAAAACCCTAGCACAAACCCTCCTATAGTAGAACTAGTAGTAGAAATCGATTCCTTTGAATTAGAGCATATGGATGAAGATAGCTCATCTTCAAACCCCAATGTTGATGTTCCCCATAAAACTACAGTTCGCACTAGGGATCCCATTCGAAAGGAGGAAGCAAAAATGAGAAAAGCAAACATTAGCAAAGGGAAGGCTTAGAAGAAAAAACTAGGAAAGGTAAAACCTAGCCCTAGGAAACAGAAAACTGAAGACACTGATCATCCTGCAGCCACTGGGAAAAATAAAAGCCCTCCAAAGAAATCAAAATTGATCAAGTCTGCTACTGGTGTGCCTCCAAAAAGGAGCCATAGAATCAGAGGGAAACCTAGGAAGGAGGCAGAAGCTCCTGAGGAACAGGCAAACATAGGATTGGCAGAACTTGCTACTATTACAGAGCAAGTTGAAAATCAGGAACCAGTGCAAACCAAGCAAATGGAACATCAAGAACTAGTGCAAACAGAGCAAGTTGAACATCACAAACCAGTGCAAGGAAATATCCTAGTAGGAAAGCACAAACCTCCTAATTTTTCATGGGCATCAGTAGCCCTGGATTTATGGAAAGAAATGCAGAAGAAAGGGGAAGAATGGAATAAAGAAAAACTCAAGTTACAGGAAGAAATCAATAAGAAAAATAAAGAAATTGAGGAGAAGAATGCAAAGATTACTAAATTAAAGGATAAGGTAGACAATGTGGTGGCTCTAGTACCACAAATTATGGCATATAAAACTCCTCCACAGGTATATGCATTGCATTTAAAGGAGCGTCATCTTTCTTTTAAGTTGTCAAGGGTCATTTCCGGTTTAAACCCTTCCATTGAAACCCCACAGGAATTTTTTCAAGCTTACCAATCCTCTCCTCTTGAAATTAATTCTTTTTTGTGTGAATTGTATTTGCATAACTATTTTGTTCCCAATGATCATGAATGGAATCCATTACTATACATTGGGGATATTCACTTGAGGCCATTAATGTCATGGATTCAAAATGAAATCAGCTAGGGGAAACAATTCAAAATATACAGAGAAAGAGAACTCCATACCCCCTTATCTCTAAGAGCTAAATCAAGCAATCCTGCAGATATCTACTACACATGTCACAAACTTCTTTATAATCCAAAGTACAAAAAGAGGATCATGCCTGCTAGGGAGGAAGCATACCTAGAATATGAGCAGGTAGTTGCTACTACAAGAAAGACAATATTGGGGTATATATCACAGAGATGGAATGATTTTCCAGATCAGTTAAAACAGCATGAACCCCATTCCCTGCAAAATTATTATGTAGCTTATAAACGAAGCATCAGGTATATACATCTTGGGAGGATGAAGCAACACTATTGGCTCTCGTCGATATTTCAGCCACCCATTCTATTGTGGCCAATACTAGACTATAGATACTATCAGTATGATGTACATATAGAGAAGCCAAGGTGGGGCAGATTGGAAAGCAAGCAGGGGTTCTATTGGGATCCAAATTCAGATACTATAGAGACTGATCAAGGGAAAACAACAATTGGTAATTTCAAGGCTCTGATAAGGCAAAGGAATTGAGTTCCCTCTACTAGAGGACCAGCAGATCATTAGGTTGGGGGAGATGATGAGTCCAATAATGACTCATTTTTTATAGGGTTTATCATATGATTTTTGTTGTTACTATGGGACTTTAGCACTTGGTTATTGACACTCTCTATATTATTTCCCTAAATTTATGGACTTTGGGCATGAACTTACCCCTGTAACTTTTGATGATTAACCTGCTATGTGATATATCTATATTAATTTTACATGTGATTGAATGAATGTTATTCTAAGGCGATTATGGATATACAATTGTTTTGTGCACGCTAATGTCATTATGCAGGTTCATATTAAGATGCAGATATAAATGAAGCTTGCAAAGTGGAAGAAGTTCATGTTAGCTGGTCGGTTGCTAAAGAAGTCAAAAAGATGGTCATTAAAGAGGTCAATGGAGGGAAACTTCCAACTCATATGGAATTTATAACTTACCTTTAAATGACCATGTCTATTAGTTGAGTAGATTTTGGAGGTGTTTCTATGTTGGATCCTCATTGAGGCGAGACTAGTTTGACTAAATTCTTGTGCATGCATAACTTCATTCCTCTTTTTTATGCTTTCAATAAATGGCATTCTCCTATTTTGTTGGAGTCGATTTCCCAGTTAGTTAGGGTTAATTAGAAGCTTTCCCTTCTATAAATAATGATCATATTTTCCTCTTCAGGAGGTTGGATGTTTTGATATTGTACTTGAATTTTTAGTTTCAAGGAATACAATCATGTTGCTATTATGATGTACCAATGTTTTCAATGAATAAAATGATACTTTGATTTGTTGCATCTGAGTTAGCTTAGGGAAGACTCATTCAAGGGGGGCCACTTGGTGAGAATTCCATCCATTTAGTTTAGTAGTTGCTTTTATGTTTAGTAATTAGTTATGGTCTTAGCAGTTGTATGTTCCTGCAGCCATTGGAACTCTGTTTTGTGTGTATTCCTATAGCCAAGGAAGACAAAGTAACTTCCTATCATGTTTTATTTTGCTCTCAGGTGTTAGGTTTTATTAGTTAAACCTTAAGGATACTTGCAGTCATGGCATTCAAAATATATTTCTATTTTGGTGTTGACCTAGTATCAAGTTGTCGGTTGCATTAGTTGAACTTATGTCTTTATAGTCTGTGAGGGTGACCGGCCCCTCCACCTAGTGTTTTAAGGTTATACATCCCCTTCAGATCGGCGTGACAGTGTGTGTTCAGTGAGAGAATGGGAGATGTCTCTTCAACAGGTCGATGATCATTTCATCGATGAGACACTACGAAATCAAAGGGAGTTCTATGAATGTCTCTTTGATGGAGCAACAAGGAGTATAGATGCATTATTGGCAAGACTGTATGGCATCGGTGAGACCTTTGTCAATGTCTCCCCGACATAGCGATGTGCAAGTTGCACTCTTTGTGGGACCCAATCATAATGATACAGGTGATAGTGATGATGAAGATAACACATGGCATGACAAGACTAGATAAACAGTAATCCACATCCTTGTGGATTACGATGCAGTGACATGGCGATGAGGTGGATAGGTGACATCATCAATGGCCTTCATTAGCGTGACTAATGATCATTGGCGAGACCTGTTTGGATGTCTCTTTGATAGTCTAATATGTGCTTGATTAGAGAGAGAGATGTAGATTAGAGGGAGTTTCGTGATTGTCTCTTCGACAATCTAATGACCGTTTCATCAGTGAGACATCGATAGTTCAACAGGACTTTGATGCATGTATTTTTGATAGAGCGATAAGGACGAACACTCACCCATCGAAGTGACATGATGGTTTTGGTGGGAGTTATTCAAATGTCTCTTCAATGGGGCGATAAGGTGAAAAGCAAAGTGGGACCCAACAGGATGGTGATAATGATAGATTGTGACAAAGAAGGACAGGCAGTGAAGAGCGATTGCTTGATATGCTAATTCACATCGTTGTTGTGAATTATGTGGAGATGATATGAAGGAAAGTGTGGGCCCATGTACACGAGGTGATTCATATCAAATAGAAAGGTGAACTTCGATGATACTTTAGTGAATGTCTCTTCGATAAAGCAATACATGATGTTAAGGGAATACTACAAGATCGACGACGGTGAATTTGATTGACTGCTTATCCAACGATTAGGATTTAAAGGCATGAAAATGAACAAGGATCGTAGGATTAGGGCACCAATGGAGAAGATTGACAAACAAAATTCAAAAATAGAGATTTGTAATGGCTCGACAGTGTGAACAAGGGTTCTTGACTAGTAACTAACTCTGGAGAAAGAATTTATTGGTCTAGTTGCACCAAGCGACCAATTGAATGAAGATTTGATCTGTTAAGCGGTGGAGTAGATTTCAAAAGTGATTGAGATCAAAATCAGATTGAAGGATCAAAAGAGAGCATTAAATGCATAATCAAATTTTAGGGTTTGACAGAGAGAACAAAGGAAAATTCTCTGTATCAGAAATAAATGTTGTGTGGCTCAATGCAGAGGTAGCTTGCTAGTGAGGTTTGCAAGTGAAGGAAACCCTAATAGGATGTGAGAGCTAATCTGGATGATGTAGCAGATCTCGAGGCAATGATTGCAGGTTGGTAAAGAAGACAATCAGGTATTTCTGTGTTGTTGAGTCTACAATTGGATGAGGGAAGTCTGCTAGTGCACAAAGTACTGAACAGAGAGATGTACAGCTGAGAACATGGTAGAGAAGAGAGTGTAAAGCAAAGGAGAGTGTAGAAAAAAGGCATGCGTTGTTGAGAGTGTAAGTTTCAATAAGTGCAACATTGTATTGCATGTATTGATGCATCTTCAGGTTTATGTAGAACCACTTATATGCACATTTGAACTTGTAATTTTGTAAGAGGTTGTAGCCTCCATTTGCACTGAGTTGTAGCTCAGCTTAGGGTGTTGTAGCATCCTTGAAGTTGTTGCTTCTAAAACAAGGAGTTGAAGCTTCCTTGGGGTTGTAGCCCTTAAAACTTGTAATCAAACTTTGATGCTTGTGAGGCTAGATTAGGACAGTAGATCCTAGTTTCTCATCATGGTTTTTCCCATCTTGGGTTTTCTGCGTATATCTAATGTTATGTGTTGATCTCTCTTGTGCTTATGGTTATTATATTTGTTCATGTTTCAATCTCCACATCTGAGTTTAAGGTTAAATTTGCAAAAGTTTTTAAGAACCAAAGTTTTAATATCTACTGATTCACCCCCCTCTCAGTAGATCATTGTGTTCTATCAATAGTTTTTCTTATTCTTAGTTCAATATGTTATATTGGTATATTTAAATTAAATTGGTTGTGAACTATAAAATATTTGTTTTTTTTTAAAGTATGAGTAGAGAAAGTGAATCAAGATTTCGAGCACTATCAATATTCTTTTTGTAAGATTTGAAAACACTTTTTTAAGAAGCAATTAACTATTTATAATTTTATTTATTTATTGATCATTACTTCTAATGGATTTGTTTTAAAAAAATCTATTTCAACTATATGATTCACAATTTTATATTGTACTTTTATATATATATATATATATATATATATATATATATATATATATATCCTTGGTTGGGTAAGAAAATTAGGTTCACCATTTTTTGTAAGGGAATAAATCACATTCACATAAATATCTAGGTCAATTAAATGAATAAAATATTAAATAAATAATAAAATTATATACATGAATTGGGACTTGACATAATTGCATAAACAAAATGATTTTAAATGTGACACTTAAATCAAATTTTGATGATAGAATATGTTGTAAATGATGTTAGATAATGATTCACCACTATTGTAGAATTTTGGTGTTAAATCAAATGAACACCTAAGAATCTATAAATTGATTGTAAACTAACTTAGTTTAGATCCATATAGACTTGAACTTCACACTTGTGGATGTGATCTCCATGTATGTGGGAGTGAATTGTAGACCTAAACCTATGGTTTTAAAATGAACTAGCGTAAATTTGATGAGAAAAGACAAATTTTCTTAATCTCCTTATGTCTAAATCAAAGTAAGGAACTAGTTACATGTTTAGTAATACCTTCATAGAATCTGTTGAACTACAAGGATCATGTTCTTCTTAATCAAACCTCTATTTAGATTGGTTCAATTAGTTTGGAACAATGATTTAAGAAAACAAATAACCATGTAGAATGCATGGGATGATGATGTAAGTAGAGAATGCAATCATGATACTCGATGATGGTGCTATGGGATGAGTGCAAGCGATTAAGGGCTAAAAATGATAATAAATTGGTAACTTTTCACCTAAAAAATAGAGTTAGTTGTGCTTGAGTTAATGGTTCAAAGGACTTGTAGAAATAATATGAACATGGTGTAAAAATTATGAAATTTAACATTGTATTTATTGTTTTCACATATATATAATCTATTTTAATACCTAGAGGATAATAGTTGGTTAAATAAAGGATATACAAAATTGACATTTTTCTACTTTGATGAATGCAAAAATATGTACTTGTATAGATGGCTTAAGGACTAGGAAATTATGTGTTTTTCAAAATCCTTTAGGGAATAAATGCAAATGACATGCGATGTAGATATTTTTAATCAATTTTTTAAAATTTAATTTTTATTGATTATTTTATAGGATTAAGGTAGAAAACTCAAACTCTTTTTGTATAATCATCTTTACAAGTGATCTAAAATAATCACATTAATTTTTTGAATTTGTGAAACATGGTGTCTAGATTGTGGTTATATATATATATATATGAAAAATCCTTTAGGGAATAAATGCAAATGACATGCGATGTAGATAT
This sequence comes from Sequoia sempervirens, assembly GCA_007258455.2. Lineage (NCBI taxonomy): Eukaryota > Viridiplantae > Streptophyta > Pinopsida > Cupressales > Cupressaceae > Sequoia > Sequoia sempervirens. The sequence continues at coordinate 411,567,026 of VDFB02075321.1, forward strand.
TTTTAATCATTTTTTTAAAATTTAATTTTTATTGATTATTTTATAGGATTAAGGTAGAAAACTCAAACTCTTTTTGTATAATCACCTTTACAAGTGATCTAAAATAATCACATTATTTTTTTGAATTTGTGAAACATGGTGTCTAGATTGTGGTTATACACACACACACACACACACATATATATGCATACACACACACACACACACATACACACACACACACACACACACACACACACACACACACACACACACACACACATGTGTGTGTGTGTGGTGTATATATATCATCTACATATGCATATACATATGTATGTATATGTATGTATATATATGTATATATATGTATGTATGTATATATATGTATATATATATATATGTAAGTGGTGTGTATATATATATTATATATGTATATGTATATATATGTATGTATACATATATATACATATGTATATGTGTATGTATATATATGTATGTATACATATATACACATATATATATGTGTGTATATATATATGTATACATATATATACATATATATAATATATACATATATATAATATATATATATACATACACACATATATATACATATACATATACATACACATACACATATATATATATACATATACATATACATATATATATACATATACGTATATATACATATATATGTATGTATGCATGTATAATATTATTTTAATATCTTTATAAGACACCCATACTTACAACCATCGATTGACATATATATACGAGATGTATATATACATATACATATATATACATACATATATATATATATATCACCTTAGTCCAATTGATATTCCCATGCATATGGATAATCCATCCATAAGAATGCATAGGTACATCTACCTATGTATACTCATGTACGTATTCACTCACATGTATGAGTTTATCGTAGACACGTGTATATATATATATATATATATATACATTTTACGCATATATCTCATCGATATAATAATAAATACAAGACTTCAACTCAACATCAAGACTTCATCACATTCCAAACATTCATAAAACAATATTACAAACCAATATAAACATTCACAATTAAAACTAAAGATCACTTACCTATTACCTGAACTAACTTGATTTAACTAAGACCAACTAGGGCATGAATGTGTGAATGCTCAGTAAGGTCGAATTAAAGGTTACCAGACCAAGTTCTTCTCTTGAGTGATACTTCCCCTCTCTTCTATAGGTTTGAACTTGTTGAACTACATTTAACTTAGTTCGCCATAACAGTAGTTAGTTGAATCAATGCATTCATATACATCACATACATGTCATATTTATAATATATATTTCATATACTGAATCATAAAGAATTTAATTGAATAAAACATGCATTCAACGTATTTCCATTAGAATTCATAAAAACACATTCACATATATTAAAGCAATTTACCAAACTAGGTAATAGTAAATAGGTAATAACCCACAAGGTGTAACACATCTTAATCACAAGATGAGTCCACAAGCTAAAATATTATATTCCTTCCACCTATCATAGCCTTGTTATAATCTACTCACCAAATCAATCATTTCATTTTGGCTCTATTATCTCCAAAAAAATATGGCTTATGATGTGTCATAACACACATAATAATTCAGTCAACAAGTGTAACTCCCCCTTATAGCTCTTTTATGTGTCCAAAAAAATTATATTTCTTATGCAAACTTCCAGAGTCCATTACTTTTGCTTCAGGAGGTTGATTGGGCCAAATTTTAAAAAAATATAGATCCCAAAGAGAACTATACAATAGGCACCATCCTTGGTGTTTTTAAACAATCTGGAATATTTATTTTGACCAAAAACTAACTCTATGTCCAAAAATTTGAGTTTTTCTATTTTATAACCTAAAAAAATAAGATTTTTGTAATTTTAACATTAGGACCAAGGCTAAGATACATTTCCTAACACATCCTAGTCAACTAGAATATTATCAATTATTTGCACAAAATTATTTAATGAAAGTACTAGGAAATGGTCATGAGGAGGAGGAGGATTGATTTCAAAGAAAGGGATATAAGGAGGATATAAGGAAGGGATGAAAATCAATGGTGAGGAAGAGGTTAGGATGATAGTGGAGGTAAAAATAAATTAAGTGGAGGAATATTGTGGAGGTGTAGGAGTAGAAAGGGTAGTGGTCCATGTGGTTCTAGAGGATACAACAAAAGTAGACACACTAAAAGGATCCACATTAGGTCAAAATATAATAGAAAAAGGGTTGTGAGCATGTGCAGTATGTCTTGTATTTTTTAAGCATCTCTATGCTAATAGGATTAGAAAGAATGATTTTTCCTAATGATTTTAGAAGGTCATAAGGGATAGGACCTAGAGATTAGGTTAGTATCATTCTTAATTTCTTAGAGCTAGGAAACACTCTTCATTCATTATTGGAGGTCAATTTGGGCTTCTTGGTTGAAATTTTTAGGTGTGGGGAATAATGAAATGATATCATTAGAAGAGGTAGAATGGAAAGACTAATAATTGTGGGGTTAAATTAGGTACTATAATAAGATATGGGTAGGTTAAGTATCTTAGGCTCTACAATGGGTAGGGAGCATGAACTAAGGAAGCTAATGTAATATGACTAAGAGAAATGTAGCCTAGTGGTATCAAAATATACTAAAGTGGAAAGTAAGGAAAAAGTTGGAAAAAAAAGGATATAAGAGGATAAACAAACAAAAGATAAAGAGGACACAGATTATTCTAGGAAAGAGGGATAGAGAGATAAGATGTGATGAATAAGGGAAACTAAGCTAAGGGAGTAAGGAAAAGTGAGTGTGACCAACAAAGAGAGGAAAAGTGAACAAATGTGGGGAAATAGGTTAAGAAAGTGACCTCAACATTTGTTTTGCACTATTAATTTCGTAACTCATCAACACGACCCATATCATCTCTCATAAACATATTCCCCTACATTAATATTAACTAAAATAATCGGCCATACAATATCAACAACAAAAATTGATGCTCCCACCTTCACAGTCAGACATTTTGTTACACTATTGATTTCTTTATCAAACCATCCTTAATTTTGTATTCCCCATCTATATATACACTCAATTTGTTTATTTATTTAATTTTAATGTGTGAACATCTCAAAACCCATTAAATCTAAAAAATTCATTCTCTCACAAGCTTATGAGAAATATCCATTACTCACCTCCCAAATAATATTCCCTGGTATCCAATTTTCACCCCTGCTGCCTCTAACCATAATTTCTCATAAAGACTACATTGAAATGCATAAATAAATTTCTTTGGGATATGTTATTTGTTGTTTATTGGTGGGAGTGGTATTCAAACATAACATGTGAAGATAGACAATCAACGAAGAATTTAATATGAAACATGTTTGTAAGATGTGTCATTGGAATTGTCACTCTTGACAAGTACCTTTTATTTCTATCTAGTTTGGTAACCCATTAAGTGAGAATATCAATTGGATTATCTACTTGTTTTATACTACCCTTCAATTAGAATATGTACTTAGGGTATGGTTTTAGTCTTTGAATTTTGAATACTTTTGATTAAGATGAAGAATTTTAGGACGTCCAAAAATATTTGTGCAAGACTTTTGAATATAGTCTTTAGATATATATAAAATTTATGAAGAAAATATTTAAAATTTTAGTGAATTCAATTATTACTCTAAGAGCACATATGGGTAGGGTTAATTTGTGATTTACAAGGTCAAATATCATTGTTTGTTTATATTAAGCCGCATTTTTTATTTTGATGAATGCACATATAAGATGTAAAAATAATAGAGAATTAGATGCTTATAAAATAATATTGGCTGAATTTTGAATACATTTAAGAGATATCAATTGAAGCTATTTTATTTGCTTAAAAGTTATATTATTTTACATTAAAATAGTTTCATTTGCTATATACATGGACACATAAATTTTATTGTATCTACATTGTTTAAAATGTTATTTGTGTTTTCTTCTATATTTTTAGTTTGGTTATTATTTAATTATTTGAAGTTTATATCTTCACTCAACTTGTGCCCATCAAATTTCAACCGTAATTAAAATTTTAAAAAAATATTTCAAATTTAACAAATCAAAAATGTTTTAAATCGATTAACCTTTAAATTTTGATTTTAAAAAATTATAAGTCTTTTCTTGACATGTAAATTGTTATCAAATCTAAAATTAAAAAATCGCTAAATATCCATATACTATTACATTTCACCCTATTATCATTATAAAAATTACTTTTCAATATTAATTAAAAAATTAACTAAAAAATTATTAACATACCTTATCAAATCTAGTTTATTAACATAGAAAAAGTGATTTTTCTTACAACTCATTTTCCAATGCCAAAATCTTTCCTTTGATTAAACGATTTTCTTGCCTTTTGTCAATATGAATTGATTATTTAAGTGCTAGTACCACCACATCTAGCGATCACACTCTTTAGGAATAGAATAGTTTTTTTGGTATTCCTAGTTCCATATGTTATATTTGGTAGATTTAAATTAAATCGTTTGGGAAGTATAAAAAGATTTGATTTTCCTTTTCATTATGAGTAAATAAATTGAACCAAGATTGTGAGCACTATCAATGTTTCTTTTTAAAGATTTGAAAACACTATTTTAAGAAGCAATTAAGTATTTATAAAAAATATATATATTTATTGGTCATTAATTATAAGTTTATGATGGATTTTATTGGCAAAATTTGTTGGATATGACAACAATAAAGGAAATAAAGCAAAATCTTATTTTTGGAAAAGATAAAGTTTTAAAAATAAGAAGATAAAACAATGAAAACAATAAAAACAAAGCAATAAAAACAAAGTTGGTTTTTTTTTTAAGTTCGACATAAGTTGAAGATATTATATATATCTTCTTGTCTTGAAGGCAAAAACATTGTAATTGAAGAGCAACAATTGTGTGAAGATTGTAATCAGTTTCTCTAAGCAATAAGAATATTGATACTTTGCCCCGTGGATGTTTCCTTAACATATTGTAAAGGTTTTACTACGTAAATCTATGTCTTGTCTATTATTTTGCTATTCCATTTTATAATCTTCATTATTTCTTTGCAACTAACTTGTGTTGCAATATTATTTGGTTTGTAGGTTTTATGTTCCCATTTCCACAACAAAATTTATTTCAATAATATGCTTTGACAATTTTATAAATTTATATACACCATATTTCACACATTCAAAAAAATAATGTGATTATTTTAGGTCAAGTAAAGGTAGTTGTACACAAAGAGTTTGAGTTTTCTACCTTAATCCTATAAAATATAAAATAATCAACAAAAAATAGATTTTAAAAAAATATTAAAACTATCCACATCACACCTCATTTGCATTTATTCTCTATAGGATTTTGAAAAATACTTAATTTCCTAATCCTTAAAGCATCTATATAATGCAAATATTCATCAAAGTAGAATTAGAAAAATGACACTTTTGTATATCCTTTATTTAACCAACTATTATCCTCTAGGTATTAAAATAGATTATATATTTGAAAACTATAAATACAATGCTAAATTTCATTTTATTAACTCAAGTAAAACTTACTCTATTGTTTAGGTGAAAAGTTAACAATTTATTGTCATTTGCAACCCTTAATAGCTTGCTCCCATCCCATAGCATCATCATTGAGTATCATGATTGCATTCTCTACTTACATCATCATCCCATGCATTCTACATGTGGCTTTTGTTTTCTTAAATCATTGTTTCAAACCAATTGAATCAATCTAAATAGAAGCTTGATTAAGAAGAGCGTGACCCTTACAGTTCAAAAAAAAATTGTGTTGAATGAACAAGACAACTAAGAGGAGGGGTGAATTAGTTGTATTTAATCAAAACACCAAAAACCCTCAACAGTAATCAAATCCATATGCATTTGTTAAACCCTTATTTTTCTATAATGATTAAGCATAAAATGCAGATAACAAAAGTTGAAATAACAACACCATACACAAGAGAACACCAAATTTATGTGGAAAACTCAATGAGGGAAAAACCATGGTGAGGATTAGCTTACAATATAAATAATTACAAAATGGGTACAAAAGGGCTCACTTCCAAAATAGGACACAGTGTCCAAAAAGGCTTACAACCAGGGCTCATTGCCACAGAAAGAAATACAAGAAGATAGAAGAGAAATGTTACACAAAGAACACTTTCTCAATGCAACAAGGAATCCACAACACTTTTGCAATCTTGTTTGAAAGATTTCAGATACCTTCGACTCACTGCATTCAGGAATCCAATACTTTGAATTTCGCATTGCTCTACTCAAATTCACATCACACACATCACTTGCATTGACCTTGCATCTATCTTGCTTCTCTCTTCATTCTTTATCCCTCAACTCTCAACAACTCTACTCTTATTTATATCAACCTCAACCTTAAGCATCTTCTCCAAGGTTAGCATTTTATCTATTATATTTACAAATTCAAATTAGGTCAGCACCTAAACATTCCCATAGTGGATAGGAATGAAAGGGCACAAAAACATCACTTAACCAAGACCCATTTAAATTAAGTCTCACATGCCATGCTACACATCCATTAATACTTGAACATTTCCAAATGTAGTGCAAACACCAAGTCAGTCGTTACCCATGAAAACACATTAAACATTAGTGTACACTTCTAAAACTTCTGATACACTAACATGAATATTGACACAAACAAGAGAACAACACCATTAACTCTCCTTCAAATCCACAAGTCCTGAAAATCAACTATGAAGAAATGTGGAGCAAATACATTTCTCCTTGACACCTTTGTACAACATTGCAAAACTAGTTCTCATATTAGTAAACACAACTTCCTCTCACCAATGATCCAGAACCCAAGATTCTAAATATAGCAAACTCTAATAACCTCAAACAACATACTGAATCTACATAGGCATAACATCAATACAGAAGAAATGTGAAGCACGTTCCGAAGCACACTCCAAACACTTTCATAATACTATTTTCTCTTTTTATCAAATTTTCTCAAATGCACTTGGAAATCAAGTACCAAAGACATCATCTCAACTCATTACTTCATTCCAACTCATCTCCAGAAACTGCAACAAAAGATATCTCCATGTACTCACAACACTTTCTCAATATCTCAACTACACATGCACAACCTACAACAACCTATTTTCCTCTTTTCCATAATTTTCTCAATATCCTCAACATTTTCATCATGCAACAACTTCCATAACGCATAGATGACATCAATGACAACACCAGTCAGTAGACATCCTGTTGACATCAATGACACCACCTTCATACTTTCAACACTATGAAGGTATTTGCAAACACTACTAGTTCCTTACTATGATTTAGACATAAGGAGATTAAGGAAATTTGACTTTTCTCATCAAATTTATGCTAGTTCATTTTTACAATCATAGGTTTTTGTCTACAATTCACTCCCACATACATGGAGATCACATCCACAAGTGTGAAGATCATGTCCATATGGATCTAAACTAAGTTGGTTTACAATCAATTTATAGATTCTAAGGTGTTCATCTAATTTAATACCAAAATTCTAGCATAGTGGTGAGTCATTGTCTAACACCATTTGCAACATATTCCATCATCAAATTTTGAGTTGTGCCACATTTAAATTCATTTTGTTTATGCAATTATGTCAAGTCCCAACTCATATATATAATTTTATTATTTACTTAATATTTTATTCATTTAATTGACCTAGATATTTATGTGAGTGTGATTTATTCCCTTACAAAAAATTATGAACCTGACTTTCTTATGTAACCAAGGATTTCATACGTAGGGGTTATTCCTCCTCCATTAGGGTTTTGAATTTAATGTTCATAATTGTATGTATTTCATCTCAAATATTATTAGGTTTTGGTTCCACCCATGTATTTCATTGTTCTACCTTAATTAGGATTTGGACTTGTATTGTTTCATACATTTTCAAATTGCACCCTTTGGATTTAAGGTTTGATCTTTGATTTTAAGATTTTTTTTTATCTTACATCATATCTAACTTTTATCATGGATTCCTCATTATTTCTTATGATGAGTCTTCTTCTCTTCTTTATGATGATATAATAGGTAATTATTGTATTTATATGACATTGATTCCCCATAGGATATCTTACCTAAGATTCCTTGTTATGTGTATGATATTCATGTGAATGCATAAATGTTTTTCAACCCTAACATGGATGGGCACTATAATTTCTACACATGTATGTGCTTTCTTTCATCTAAAAGTATGTGATAGATAAAAATTTACATCATGGTATTATTATTAAGTATAAATTGCCTTTCTATTGTGATTTTATATTAAACAAATATGATTTTGCATCATATTTAAAAAAAAAAAAAAATTAATCCTTTCAAATATAGTTAGACATATGAGATAGGAAAGAAAACTAGAATGAATATGTTATGGATGAAGGGAAGAAAGGTACAAATAAATGCTTCATATGCTAAAATTATGAACAGAGTGTTGTGAATTTTTTAATCTTAAAACAATTAAAGAAAAAAGAAACACATATAAACATAAAATAAATAATCTATCATAACATAGGTGTACATTAGGAAAACCATTTTTAAAGAAAACCCCACACTCCAAAGCAAACCAATGCATTATTTAGTAAACAACACAATTCCAATACACTTATAGAGAAAGTATTCATAGGAGTATCACCAAAAAAAGATTTGAAGTAATTAAGATAGCTTAATAGTATCTATAAAACTCTTCATGCACCTCCATCTCAAGAATATTATATATAGGAGATACAATACATAAAACCATCAAATAGTAATTAGAAAACCATGACCTAACACCACCCAAAAAGTGATGCCCAAATCCTTAGCTTATTATCTATAAAAAAATATTCATTATTATGTGTTTGAACACACATCATAAGTTGGTCAACACGTGTAACTCCCCCGTACAACTCTTTTATGTGGTCAACACATTTTTAAGCTTTATATACAAAAGGCCCAACTTTCAGAGGCCATAAATTTTGATGTGAGAGTAAATTGGGCTCATTTAAAAAAAAAATAGAGCTTGAAGAGACCTACACAACAAAAACTACCCTTGATGGTGTCAAACAACCTAAAATATTTTTTGGCCAAAAACCAACTCTATAGACCAAATTTTGATTTTATATATTTTAAACCAAAAATTTACACTTTTTGTAATTTAACATTAGGAGAAAGTTTGAGAATCCTTTCCTAATGTTATCCCACTTTTCAAACACCTTACGAGAGAAAATGGAGTATCAATTTCATGATCTAATTGGTAGGGGTTGAGAATTCCATAGAGTCATAGCATCACCTAAAAAAAATTGTGTTCACTAGCTTTGTTAGTGCATCTACAACATTTTGCAAAGTGAAACTTTTTCCATCATCACCCTTCTATCCTCTACCATATATTGAACAAAATGGTACTATATATCAACATGTTTCATTCTCTCATGAAAGGTTGGGTTCATTCCCAAACATATGACACTCTAACCATCATAATGAATTGTAATGGCTCCTATCTCTTTCCTAACATCAAAAAAATATCTTAAGCCATATGGTGCCCTTATAAGCATGATTTGCTAACACATACTCTACTTTTGTAATGGAAAAAGCATTGATAACCTATCACTTAATCATCTAACTTATTGCACCACCAAATATAGTGAAAATGTATCCACTAGTGGATATTCTATTATTGGCATCTCTAACCCAATTTGAATTCACAAATTCATGATTACAAAATGAATGTATTTTCCCTATAGGATAACCATAATAGAATACAAAGTAATCAAAAAAATATTTGAAGACCCTCTTCACTACATCCTAATGTACTCATTCAAGGTTAGCCAAAAATTAGCTAAGGGCTCTCACTGTTTGGGAAATTTGTGGTCGTGTAGATCATATCATACATCAAACTCTTAACTACACTAGCATAAGGTACTCTAATCAAATCCTACATCTTACTGGGATAAATTGGATATTGCTCAACCAAAAACATTATCCCTATCATAATAAGAACACACAATGACCTACAATCAAACTTTTTAAACCACTCCAACACTGAGTTCGGACGCTTACTATATCCCAACCAATTTTTTTTCACTCTATATCTTCTAATCTCCATCCACAATATTTACATGACTACACCTAAGTATTTATGTGGATGAGGATAATGTGAATCACAAATAGCAATGCAAAACTCACACTCTCACAATCACACGATGAAGTTCAAAATCTTGGCTCAAAAAATAGAATTTAGATAGCAAGAAAAGTCATCATCACTAAGATCTTAATTTGCTTCATTGTTAGTTGCTCTTCAAAGTAACAAACTATGAAAGAACAATAATGTATGATGAAATTATAATGATAAATTCTCAAAGATAAATGATACCTATGCTTGACAATGATAATGATAAATACTTGATAATTCTTGAATGATTGAATGCTTAAATACTTGATAGTGATAAGAGTGCTAGAGAGATTGTTTATATTAAAAATGTTAGGGGATATGAATAAAATGAAATCTTCTTATTTATATGCTTCACTTGAATTTTGATCAATGGTGGAGATTTAATTGCAAGATAAATGCAAAATTCAAGATAAGGTAAGACCCAAATTTGAATTTGATGGAGGGAAAGTTAGAAGAGTTAAATAAAAAATATATTTAATTTAAAATGGTAGTTGGAGAAATAATAGTGAAATTATTAAGGGAGAAGAGCATGGGAAAAAGAAATATCCTAACTATCTTGGGGATTACTCTAAAATTGGTGATCTCATCATTAGAGTCCAGGTTATGTTAGATATTATGGAAGCTCTTAGTTATAAGCCTCAACTATCAAAAATAATATTAGAGGAAAGACCACATATACAGGAAGAAGAATAGGTTGAATTTATAGTCATATCCCATCAAATGCAACCAGTTGAAGGACTCATAATATCATTTTCCCCTCCATCTAAGCATCCAAGGAAGAAGTAAAAGATGGCTCAACCCTTGGTGATTTATTATGTGAATTATGTAGATATTGAGGAGATAGGTGAGACTGTTGCAGATAAATAATTTAATCAAATTATGCCCTCTCCTCAAAGGTTCAACATTTATGTTGTGCCCCAAGATAGATTGGTCATAAATTTCAAGGTAGCAGAAGATGAGTTCAATGAAATCAAAGCACTAGCTTGCACACAGTTCATCACAAAAGATCAATTTGTAAACTCCAAGGAATTTAAGGGCTTTATGTTGAAGATTAAAAGAGAGGAGTTTGTAAGAAATTTGAAAAAGGATAAAGGGGAAATTGATCCCAAATAAATAGAGGTCGCAAAGCAAGTGATATGGGAAGTTGACTTCCAAGTCAATAACATCAATCCTGAAGAAGGAAGGTTAATAGTTTAGGAGAGTGTATTACTCCTACTACTAGATTGGGACATCTCCCTATCCATTTACCTTGACACCATAAGAAGGAAAGACACAAATGGAGAAGCATTTTCCATAGAGGAGCAAGCAAAGAAAGCATACTTTGGTTTAGGGTTCAGTACTAAATATGAAACCCTTGTTATTTGAGCAATTTCCCTTGGAACCAATACTCCATAGGTGGAAAAATAATATAAGAGACTTAACTAGAAACCTTATTGTTAGGAGGCTTGTTTATACTATAATGTTGATATTTGTCATTGATGTCAAAGGTGGTATGGAATCTTGTCTAGTGTCTCATGTGTTATGTAAAGACATATTTCTCATGTGTTATCAAGGATAATTTATGTTGATCATTTTCAATCAAGGACAGATCATGTTGATCATTAATGTTAAAGTTGAGGCTTAGTTATATTGTGTGAGTTGGTTATTACAAAGGTGAATTCAAGGTGCTAGGTATAAGTGTCCAAAGTAAAAGGTGATTGTATGATTACAAGAGATACAAGGACTTGTCATGTTTTGACATGACCAAAGGTGAATAGACATGGTACAAGGTTGAGAGTTGGTTATATTTTCATTGATTTTCATGAGAAAGGTGATCAGGATTTGGTTTGAGGACTTGCTTTCATTTATATTTTGGGTGATTGGTGATATTATATGGTATTCACCCAATATGGCAGAGGTAGTATGTTACTCTCTTGACAAAAAAAAATTGGAAATTGAGTATAAAGTTAGTCAAAGGTATATTTGTGCATCATGAACATAATTAGGTTATGATCATGTCATTTTTTCTTCATTCATCATGAGTATCAAGGACTTGTCATTGACATATCATGCATATCAAGGCCTTATCACTAATATGCCATAGGTGATAGAACATAGTTTGTTATCAATGAGTATCGTTCCAAGAGTTTCCTTATTAAATTTGATCATGGAAATGTTAAATGTACTATGGTCATAGTGTTGATGCTCATTCATCATTCAAATCCTAAGTGTAACTGGGTAAACAGGTTAATAACTCATATAATACCACTCAAAAGAAAGATCAGTGGACATTATTTGATTGGTGTATTGGCTGGCTTCAAAGATCAAAGATCTTCTTGTAAACTTTAGAACGGTTACTTCACAAGGCCCTTACATTGACAAGTAAATGGTTGTCATCACCTTTGTTTCAGTTATACACAGTTTAATAATTGTTTTTGAAGAAGAATGGATTGAGGACATTTGCGAGTGCATTGAGGGCATTGTGATCATGGTCTGGGTTATGGCAGAGTGTGTTGAAGACTTTGAGAGTGTGGTTTCATTGTGACAATATACAATGAGGAAGATTTAAATGACAGTGTTAAAATGATGGTAGTAATCTTACTATATTTATGGAGTGTGTTTTCTTTGCACAGTTCAATGTGATCTAAATATGATCACTAATCTCTGCCAATGCATTGAGTAGGTTCTAATAATGAAGGTTTTGAATGTAATGATACTATGGTTTTGTTAAGATCAAACACAGAGCATGAGACTTGAATAACAATATATAAATTTTGTATGACTATATTCAATAATATGTTTTTCACTACACTAGTTAATGTGATGTGAACAAAATTACTAGTGACTGAAGTTTATTTAGAAGGAAGGCCAGAGAATGAATTTGTATAAACAAGTGTCAATGTGATTGATAATAGGGGACATGGTTATGTAAATGTCATTCTTTGTTTCATTTTTTTTATTCATTCAAGGAATATTACAGTCTAAGTACATGTAGAGATTGAGGATTCTTTGTCCATGCATACATCAGTCCAAACCTTGTTTGTGCCTATTGAGATAAGAGGATTTTTGTAAAGATATTTTTTATCCATGTATGCAAGGAGGGTTAAATGTTAAATGTTTGTATATGAGACAAGAGAAATTGATAATCCAAAATATATTGTAAACAGAGCAGTACTCTAAACAATTATCTTTCTTTTCTTATTGGAGTTGGTGCTCCAATTGATATTGGAGTTGGTACTCTTGTTTATTTTGGTGTTGGTGCTCCTATTGGTTTTGGAGTTGGTGCTCATGTTTTTTATTGGACTTGGTGCTCCATAAGGAGTTGGAGCTCCTTGATATATTGTATTCAATGAGAATTTGGTCAATGAGACCTAATGGTGGAGTTGGTGCTCTATTGTAATCAGTGAGATTTTGGTCAGTGAGACCTAATAGTGAGCAAATTGTGAGGTTTGGATTGGTCCAACTCACACATTGGTTTTTCCCTTTCTATGGTTTTCCACTTATAAATCTAGTGTCATGGTGATATTTATGTGTTTCCATTAAAGTTTGTGCTTGTCAAGAGTTAACATTGTTTAATTGCTTTGGTTTTTGCACATCACTAATTCATCCCCCCTCTCAGTGGTAGTGAGTATTCCTACATATATACCCTCAATTAGCATTCTTGGTGGTTTGAACAACATTATTTAGTGAGATAGTAGTAGAGAATCTTCAAGCATACTTTGATAAGTTGTAAAAGGAGCACATCAGACTAATGCAAGAATACACTAAGGTCATTTCATTACTTCTGCCACCATAAAGTACTATTACACCACCAACTTCTCCTCAACTAAGATAATTGGACACATATGTCTAAGATAGAGAAACATTGTCCTTAAGAATTAAGGAGCTAAAGAATCAAGTGAGAGAAGCACAATAAAAGGGGAATAAAAGAGTCGTTAACATGGTAGTTGTATGGCGACTGTTTGAACATGGGTTCTTAATGGCTAATATTTATGGAGGAGGATAAGTTTTGGTTGTCTATTTTATTGATACAAAAGATAATTCCTCCTCGAAATGTCTTGATACAAAAGTGGTGGATTCTATGGGAGTTAAAACAAATCATTGGTCAAATTTTGTACCATAAGATATGTAGTAGTAGGTTTTACTTGTCATTTCCCTTTCTACAAATCTTTATTCCACTTCCTTACACTTAACAAGTCATCTTCAACCTATATTGCTATTTCTTGGGCTCCAAGTGTAAAGTAGGTATATGAGCTCTTCTCAATTGAAAGCTTAGATTGGGAAGCTGAGCATTAATGAAGAAACATTTTTTATTTTGTTTAGTAGTCCTTTTATCATTTGTGAGTCTATAGAAAATATTATTGGAATGAGAGACAAACTCTCTCATAGGTTCATGTATCTCCTTTTTCATTTGAGTTAGCTACATGCTAATAACACATGTTCATCTTCGACACTTTTGAACCTCTATTCAAATTTCTATCACATAACAACCCATGTGGTGATAAACCTGGATGGTAAATGATAAAACCAATTAGTTGTTGCATCAGTTAAAGACTCCACAAATAAGCATTCAAATATATCCTCATGCATGACTCCAAGAACATCATATGCAACAAATAAAATGTTTATATATTCATCTGTCACTTTGCCATAGCCACTGAATTTAGGAAAAATATTTCTAGATCCTAGAGGTAGATCATGTAATTGGTTCACTAATGCTATGGGAATAATCATTGCTCTTGACAACACTAGTTGACCCATAGATAGTGGTATATTATGCTAAAAAATTGATCACTAAAGGTGATATTATTCCATGCAATACCAAAGCTTGAAAAATCAGAGATCAAGGAACAATTCTAGTAGGTGATGTGGGCTTGGTAGAAGACTTGATCTTTCTTCTTAAAGAAGAAGACCATGTGTAAAATTTTACTTTTTACAAATTTGTGAAATTTGGATCAAGAACACCTTTACTTTTGTCTCCTGTTGTGTATCTTTTGCTAGGCAATGTATTTTATTGATGTGGATGATTCTGAGGGAGTCTTATGGGTTGGTTACCTTACACTTATTGGCCTTCATTTTATCTTTGTTTGCCTTGGTTGCACAACAATTATTTCAACTACAATTAACTGATATCTTGGGGGAAGTCTTCTAATCTCATCTCCTAACTCTTCTTCACGCTTAAAACTTGATTAAATTGCAAAAAATGTTGTTTGTTTCTCTTGAATTATCAAGCTAGAGTATTCAATTGTGATATTATATCTTCTTGCTCTACATGCGCCCAATCAAGATTCGATTGCACAATTGGAATATTGTTATGATATGACAACACTATACTTAATCATGAAGAAATAAATGGGATGCGTGAAAATAAGGTGACCATAATAAATTATTCTTTCTTGTTCAATAGTCATCAAAAATTTGTTTGTAAATGGATTTTTTACTTGAAATGTTATGTGACTCACCCAATAGAAAGTGACAAAAATGTTCCAACAGTTGGAGAGATTGCTTATGAAATTGTAATATTCCTTTGCATTTGAGAGGGGTGGCTCCCTTGTATGATTGTTTTTTGTATTTTTGAGTATTCTTAACTAAAATGAAAAGAAACCCCAACAACAAATACACAAGTGTTACTATGGTTTCTAATGGGTTTCTTAAAACTTAAACAAATATATTACAAAGATTGAAGACTACACATACGAGCTTCATAATGATTTTAGATTTCAAATGACAACACATTCAAATAGAGATACCAAGAAATTAATATGTTTCAAATGTGATTCAACGAAGATTGACTATTCATATTCACAAACAAGATTTAGGATCACAAAGGTCATCATCAACTTAGCGTATGAAAATATTAATGATAACATATAGAAAAATGTTGGTAATGTACCAATCTCACAGGTTGAATCCTCTGAGAAAGCATGGTCGTTGTGACATTCATGGTGTCTGGTCGACTGACAGTTTAGTAATCTTGTGTTTTGCTCATATCGCTATGACTTTGCTTCTGTCTTTCCCAATGGACCTATCGCTATGACTTGGTGCATTCGTTGTAACCCTTTGCACAGTGGAAATGTCTCGGCGACAGAACGGTTTGTTATCGGGTGCTTAGCAAATGTCGGTGTGACCTATGGCAACTGGAATCATCGGTGTAACCTGTTTGCTTCGATATGAAGTCTTAGCGATGGAGGGTTGTCTCACCAATATGTTTTCTCCTGGAGCCGTTGAGGTAACTCAAGTGTGTCGGTATGTGGTCCTAGCGACAGGGAGATGTCTCACCGATTGTAGTCATCGGGGTGACTTGAACATTCGAGAAGATCTCTTGGCGATTGGGAGATGTCTAGCCGACTGAATACAATCAGAGTAACTCAAAGGCTTCGCTATGAAGTCTTGGCGACGGGCATTTGTCTCACCGATGGTGTGGGATGCGTTCGGCGTGACTCTTGGTGAAAGGTGAGCTCGGGGTAACCTGGAGACTTCGGCGTGAAGTCTTAGCGACAGGTGTTGGTCTCACCGACGGGGATGCAACTGAAGTCATCAGTGTAGCTCTCCGCGCCCAGTGAAAGGTCTTGGCAAAGTCAAAAGTCTTGCCGACTCGGTATGTGGTCTCAGCGAAAGACATAAGTCTTGCTGACTAGTGAATGCAGCGCTCAGGGTGACTTAAGACCTCGGTATAAGGTCTTGGCGAAGATGATAAGTCTCACCAACTCTTGAATGTGTTCGGTATGACTCCTGAGCTCGGTGTCTTAGCGAAGATGGAATGTATGGCCGATAGGAGACTTCGGAGTAACATGGAGGCATCGATATTATCTCTTGGCGAAGAGCGATTGTCTTGCCGATGGGAAACCTGATATTGGTATGACTCTTGGTGACTATTTGGGTTTCGGTATGACTTGAAGACTCAATGTGAACTCCTGGCGATAGTGATAGTCTCACCGATGTGCTTGTTGAGGTTGATGTAACTTGTAAGCTCGATGGAACCTCTTGTCGATGGAGAGGACTGTTGGCGACAATGTGTAATTAGGTATTGTGGCATCGGGGAGACACTTCTAGTGTCTCACCGACATGCAACACAAGTTGATCGTTGTTTACCAAGTGAAGACTATTCGACGTGGTACGATGTGGACCAATCCGAGAACAGGATGTGAACCGTTGCGACCATTTCTGTGTGGAAGGGAAAAATCTACACGAGGAAATGGAAACATCTATGTTTCGATAAGGATGTTGAGCTGGAGGTTGTTGTTTTGATAGTTATGATCTTGAACCGATCTATAGAGCCAATGAGAATGAATGCATATGAATGCATTTCGACGTTTGAGTGAATGATAGATGGTTGATAATCCAAGGAGCTAAAGAGTCGAGAGGAGAGAGAGATTGATAGAGTGAGGACTAAGTGGTTAATGGAAAGGTCAAGCCATGAGGTCAAAGGTAATAGAAAGGTTATGCCGGAATCTCTTGATCTCTCCGGGGTGTTTGCTACAAGTTAATTCCAGATGAACAAGATGTAATCTCGAAAAGGCTAAGAGCCTAAAATTGTATTGTAATCAATTTGTTGCTGAATAATACAATGGCTCAATCTTTGGAGTGTGGGGTTTTTTATCCGAGAGGATTTTTCCCACGTAAATATTTGTGTTCTGGTTTTCTATTTTATCTATCATCTGTGTTATTGATTGTTGTTGAACTCACATATGTTTTTCTCAGAAGGATCAATGTGGGAAATAACTGTGTATGTTTCCGCTTTAGGACATAGTTGAACGTGTCTTTGAGGTAACCTAATCGAAATGAAAGTTATCGAAGGAACTACTGTATGGAGTTTTCACTAGATACACTCCCCAAATTTCCTTACAAGTGGTATCAGAGCCTTTCTGGTTGTTGGTTCTGGATATTTCTCCTGTGAAGATTTCTTAGCTTGATGGGCTGGAAGAAATCTGGAGGAATGGACTGATGGATTGATCCTTTGATGAGTGGAAGCCTTGTGGTATTATGAGACAACATGCAGTTTGAAGGATGGTCAAGATGGAAAAAGGAGTTGATCATGTTGTGATATGTGTCTCCTAGTTGGTAGAGGTTTAACCTTGAAGTATGAGGTGGATTTTTCAGAGTGCTTATGCTAGGTGGTGGTTCCTGGTGTTGGAAGGCACTGTTTCTTGTTAACCTCGAATGCTTGAAGGCTATGAAGTTAATCTGTAGATGATTTGCAAGCTTCTGAAATAGCCTTTCTCTCTTTCTCGGATGCATGTACATGTTGGTGGTTTAGAGTTGGCCTGAAAGGGGTCTGGATTCTCTTGAACTGTTGTTTCCTTTCTAAGGATGTTTTGTACTTGCATGGCTTTGTGGTTTTGTAGGTTTTACACAGTTAAGAAAAAAACTTGTGATCATGTGGAGTTGTTGTTAAGCTATTGTCTAGGTATTGGCCTTTTGGGGTGTTCCTGGATGAGATAGTTGCAGGTCTACATGCATGCTTGGTGCATGGTTTGAGGAGGTATGTTTTCTTCTCTGCATGGGAGTGTTGGTAAGTGATTTGTCACTCAACATTCTTGTGGTGGTGTTCCTTGATTATGGTGCTCGTTGTGGACATGTTTGGAAAGTCAGATCTGGTGTGATCTGGTGTTTGAGTCATGTTGTCTACGTGGTTATTCTCTTTGATATCTCAGTGATGCAGTTTCCAATGCAATGATGGGTTTGCACATTTCTATTGAATGGATCTATGGGTTGTGCAATGTTGTGGGCTGTCTTTACCTACATGTTTCTATGAGACGACTCGGATGTGGACTGTCTATATCCACGAGGTTGATTTATTGTTGGTACAAACTTGTTAGCTGGCCTTGTCGATGGTCACTTGTGCATTGGTGTGATTGCTTTGAGATGAGAGGGTGGATACTTTTGAATGCCTGAATAGTTGGTTAAAGGAACCTATAGCGGTGGTCATGATGCTTGGAAGGCTTCCGGATGTCCGCGTTCGATTAGGGAGCTCTGCGCTGATGGCCCAATGGGTTCATCACATGGTGGTGAATGGTCTTCTTTAGTGTTCTTGAGAGGGTTCTTTCTCTTTTGCATGGACATTATTTGAAGATGTGCAACATCTTGGAACCATGGAAGATGCTTGGAGTCTTTGGCTAAGGTGTTGGTGGTGCTTGACAGGTGATGCTATTTTTTGAGTCTATTTGCTTATGTCATGGTATACTCTTGCTTGTACACTGGAGTTTCGGCATTGTGCATTGTACTTGAGACAATGGAAAAGTCACCTGAAGCATGGGATCTCCTATGGGGATGTGTAGATCATGATGTCATGATAAGTTCCTGATTCAACTGATTGGAACCTTGACAGTGGTTTGGAAATTCTGTGTATTGAGTGCTTTGATTACTTGCTTGATACTTCGTGTTAGTGCAGTAATGCAGTTGAAGTTTAGCATGAGATGATCAGTTGCTAGTACTCATGGATACATGAAGAATAAGGTGAGGTTGTTTTTCTCTTATGAGAGATGTGTTGCTGCTTATTACTCTTGTTAAAGTTGTTCAGCAGAAAGTCCGAGAAGCCTTCACCTTGGTTGAATGTAAGTTCAATAAGAGACCTATGAGGAGATTGCTCTTGGATTAGTCATGATGACTTGTATATCTTGAAGGAGTATTCTCGTTCCCACTCTTGGTCTTCTCGGCAGTTTATCTGAAAGGTATGTGGCCCATTATATTTTTCAGATGTGTTTTATTAAGTTTACTTTCATGATATGGATCTTGAATTACCATTTAATGATTCTGGAAGATTCATAGTGGAAGTTGTACAGTTTCTTTTATCTCCTTGTTACTAATGAGAATTGGTAGGAGATGATGTATGGGCTGATTTCCTAAAATGGGAAATGAACAAGCTTGATCTTCTTTGAGATGCTTACATCCATGTTGGTTTTAAAGATAGTTTGATCTTTGTAATTGAATGGATGGATGTTGTTAAGGCTTTCTTTTGGGATATGAAGAAGATCATCCTTGACACAGCTAGCTATTAGAAGTGTATGTAGGAGGATATTCTACAGGAAGATGATGTGTAGTGTTTCTCTCTGTGGCCGTGAAGGTTTGTGGTGAGAGTTCTTGTGGCAGGTTGTTGCAGGTTGTGCATATCATTGTGGATATTTCCTTGGTACTACATGGTTACATTTTCTATGTGCTGAAATTGGTAGACTTGTTGTGCTTTTTCATCTTTAAGATCTGAATTACTCTAACAGTGGGAGTTCCTGTATGTGTCTTGTCTTCTTTGACTGGTTGACACTGGAACTTGTATTTGTTGTTAATGGATTGGCAGAAGTTTACTAATGTTGATACCTATTGAGGTATGTAATATTGGATGGTATAGCATGAGCTGTGGGTGTTATTTTTAGTCGCGTGGGTTTATCAGTTGGATGGGAGCAATCAGTCTAATTTTTGTTCTAACTGATGTTTTGTATCTTGTTTCTGGATAATGACTTCACTGTTGTGTTGAAGCTTTGAAGTTAATATTGCTTCTATATAGCGTTTTGAACATAGTGAAGTGGTAGTAGTATCTTGTTGGTGAGATTGCTGGGATCTTTTGCTTGTGTTCGTTGGAATGGTACTTATACACCTTGGCTTTGTATTCTTCTTCCACAGGTGGCATGTTGGAAGATGACATGATTATTGCCTGAAGGTGAACATCTTGGATGTTGGAGCTGATTTCTTGATGTAATGCCAAGAAAATGCACAAAGACAAAGATTAAGAGAAAACATGCAATACGAATCCAAATGCAAATCTAATGCTAAGCAACAAAGAACAAAGGAAAGTCAAAAACGTAAACAAAACTAGAAAAATCTCACCAAATTTGTATGTATTTCCATGATTCATCTCGATTTCCCTTCTCCATTTTGTTGTTGTAGTATAATTGCCCTCAGATTTTTTCGTAAAGTTCGTGCAAGTATAGCCTAAGATAGTGATTTAGCAAAACATTGAAGATTCAAGATAAGTGCTCTCAAAAGTTATAAGATTTCGTGAGTTTTCAAGAGAGATTGGAATGATGAAGACTAGATCAATTTATAGAAAATTGATTATTTGAACGATAGGCCAGGATTGAAAGATCAACGAACGATTGAGATTGACTGATTAGACATGCATTATGATGACTGTTAGTAATGACATGAGTGACACAAATTAGAAATAGAATTAAAGATTAAATAAATGATTTAATCTTCAAGTTCGGTATTCGAAAATAGAAGAATTATCTTTGCATGAAAAAGATAAAGATGGATTAAAGCAACTCTTGTTTGAATGCACACACAAGGTTTAATTAATTAAATAATAATATTTAATTAATATGCATGTACATGCAATTGAGTTAGAACTGGATGATTGAATGATTTGACGAAGAGATTACTTGAGAACGCCACTCAGACGGTAAATCAAGAGTTAAGCGAAGCGTTAAAATAGATCTTTTGAGTCAGTAGAAATTGAATACTTAGATAGCACATAATTATCTAAATATAGAGGAATCGTTAAAAATAGAATTCATGAATTAAATAATTCATTGCATTCAAGATTTGATATTTGAAGAATAATTAAATAAATAGGAATTTATTTTAATTAAGTGATGAAAAGGATTTAGTGAATAATTAAATAAATAAAATTTATTTAATTATAGTTGAGAGAATATGATAAAGTAAATTAAATAAGAATTTATTTAATTTGTTAGAAAGGATAAGGTTAATTAGTAACATAATTAAATAAAAGCGTTTATTTAATTAATCAGGATAGAATAAAGAAAAGTGTGAATTAATTAAATAATTAGATTTATTTAATTAATAAAGAAATGAAGACTATATAGAATAATTAAACAATTGACATTATTTATTCATGACCATGAAGAATACGAATTGTGAAGAATATTGAAGTCGCAGGCTTAAACCAGATTTTGGTGTCTACATTTGCCCCTCTTTGATACAATGTCATTTCGGTGTTGTGTCAAAGAAAATGACTAAAATATGCTGATGTGCCCTAGTGTAAAACAGGTGAAGGTATGCCCCCTCGGGAGGATAGGTGGGTTCAAAGAACATGAGTGTGCTCTCGAAATTGATGAAAGAACTAGAAGATGAAAGAAAAAAAGGATAGAGGAAAATAGATAGTGGTGGTGAAGATGTAGAAAAGAAGAAATGTTAGTCTTGAAAGAAAGAAAGAGAGAAATAATAAAAGAAATGAGATGTATTTTTAATTATTAGCAATCTTCGATGTTTCATCACATTATCACAAAAAAAGGTATTGCACTTTATCATCATTGAAGTAGGGACTAGGCACAAATGGAGAAAAACACCATGTATTGACATAAGATCAAATTTTTGAATATATTACTAATAACGGTGATGAACAAGAGTGTGTCATTAGCTCATACTAAGGGCACAAGTTGCCCCAGTCTTTCAAGACAAACCATAGACAACAAGAGGTCATGAGGCGTCACGTAGCTCCTCTAAATCCTTCATACAGGACATCCTTAGGAAACTAGTAACATGACTCAAAAATCAAAGTTAAAAGATAGTCCAACAAACGGTCAAAGAAAATAGAATTCGATACATGCGTTGCTTCTCTAAATCCTTCATGGGACATCCTTGGCTGTAACAGGATTCCGAGTCATCAAGTCAAATAAAATGATAGGATAAATAAGCCATAAAGTCAAAAAGCCAATAAAATATTTTCCAAAACTTGATCTTGTTTGTTTGATTTGTTTTGATTGATAAAAGGATTGATTTGATAGAGCCTAATGTTAGGAAAGACACATACCGGATAAGACTGTAAGCCTGGTTTTGATGTTATGACTATCTGTATAAGGCATGACAAAGCCTAGTTTCAGAAAGACATGTATCGTGTAAGACGTTGAGTCAGATGTCGTTGATATGATAACTTGTGTAAGGCTAAGTTTGATTGTTTGATAATGTCGATTATGCAGGAAGGACTCATCCTGTATAAGACATAGATTGTTTTACTGATATCAGTATTCAGGAAGGACTCATCTTGAATAAGATACCAGATGGCTGCCGTGATCATGTCTGTTTCTAGGAAGGACACATCTTGTAGTAGACATTTGTTGATTTGTTTTGATTGTTTTGTTTGGAAAGTTGTTTGATTTGAATCAGAGACATCGCTAACTTGTTCATCAGATTAATGTGTGACTTGATATGACATGTTGACTTTTGACTGTGTGTGACGACAAACCCTAAAGGACTGACCTAGTGCGGCCTCGGGGGCTCATCGATTGATGGCCTTGCCTACGTTATACAT